>JAUIMM010000252.1:5145000-5597500 GCA_031769625.1 Taudactylus pleione | reverse complement strand
AATGACAAATTAAAATAACTTGAGCCACTGAAAAAGGTCCTACAGAGGTTAAAGTATGCAGCCCAAACTTTTGGAACTCCACCAATAGTGTTCCAGAGCTTCTCCAACCCTTGTCTCAAGATGTTCGGAGCTGTGCGAGTCCAAAAACATACACTCAATATGAAATTTGCTCACCAATTCTTGAATGTAATCAAGCCTTGGGCAATATTGCACTGTTACCTACCAGTGATTGCAGATTGCACTGGTGGCTTTCAAAACTTCTGGATACTAAGAAAGGGTTACAGAAAAAACAACAGCGTATATAGTGTTCCCTCTAGCTCCGGCGGCAGGCAGGGCGCTGGAGCTAGAGAGGGCAATCTTGTGTGCGCGCCGCAGGCGCGCATGTGCCCGAAAAGGGGGCGTGGTCATGAAAAGGGGGCGTGTCTATAAGATGCATCCCCTTTTCATCATACTTGGGGGCGTGCCCGGCGCTTACGGACATAACAGGCAGCCCCCAAGCGCTGCAGAAAGGGAGAATAGATGTCGGGCGCATGCGCCCGGCGTCTATTCTCCGGCGGTGACCGAGTCACCGCATGTTTGTCCACCCGCGGGACACTGCGCCCCGTGGGTGAGAATGGCTCCCGCAGGCTGTTAGGGCAGGGCGCATTTTGCCCTCCTCCTGGAGGGCAGGGTGCTTTTTGCCCTCCAGAAGGAGGGCAGGGCGCCGCGCCCCGCTAAAACAGCCTTGCGGGAACGCTACGTATACTGTCACATATTGTGAATCAGACAAAATAAATCCTTCCGGATGTTACAGCACACCTAGATAACCACACGACTCCCAATGTCCAACTATAGGGGGCTTCATCTATAACAGCCATCGTGCCCGAAAGAAGTTCTTACGGTACCTGGATGCCGCCAGGACTTACGTACAGGATAAAAGGAGTCAATGCAGAAAATAGATGAGCTGAGGTGGTCCTATTAATTTAAGAATAGACAATCAATATACAAAAAAATTACTATTTATTCAAACGGTGAAGAGACTTCAACCTTAAGGCATATGTTAATTGCAATTAACATTAAGTATTAAAATAAGGGCAAACAATAAAATAATATGAGATACAAAATAAAAAATGCAGGGGTGAATGGGAAAATGGAAATATAGTAACCTCAAAATAGCTGCATTGCATATAGCAGATCTCTGCCAGTTTCCCCAGGCAGGACCTTAGGAACACCTACCAGAAGGTTTGAAAGCCACCAGTGCAATATGCAACCGCGGGCTGATCACGGTGCAATATTATATTAAAGAATCAGTGAGAATATATCATATAGAGTGTTTTTAGACTCAAGGGGAATATTTACTTAAGTGCGGGTTTTAAGAAGTAGAATCTGGTTGCTATGGGCAACATCTCCATCTATTATCTTCTAGAATGTGCTAGATATATGTTAATTAGAATGTGATTGGTTGCTATGGGCAACATCTCCACTTCTAAAAACCTGCTCTTTAGTAAATATACCCCACAGTGTACACTATATTGGTTTTCCCCTATTTTTGGTAAAACAACCCACACATCTAAAGTTGCCTACACACTTGGCGATGATGTGCTCACGATCCGACATAGTGTCCGATTTCCCCTTGAACTCTCCCCAGCAGCTCCCCGGCACTCGTGGGCACGATTTGGTGTTAAAAACTGTCCAATGTGACAAACGATCTATCATGTCTCCTAACTATTCCAGTGCATCATGACCAAGATTGTCAGATGTGCCCTACAGCACAGCAGATCTGAAGATGCAATGTACGACCTGTGGGGACGCGCATCGGCATCGTGATCATGACTCATGATTTGGGAATATTTTACACGATTTTTTGTCACGATGCATCAGAATCTGGCTAATCGTGTAAAATATCGCTAAGTGTGTAGGCACCTTTAAGACAAAGGTTGGAAAAGACCTGGAAACACCCCTATTTGATTGGTTACATGATGTCGAAGCTGGATAATTGGCTGAGACAAGATCAGTTTAAAATTGGATCGCAGCGACTCCATCTTGCGACTGGCCGCAAGACACCATCTTGGAAATGAGATCGCAAGACGCCATTTTGCGAATGGCCACCTAAGCGCCATTTTAGATAAACTCACACTTTAGTACATGTGGCGATATTACTATTAGCATCATGCGATTGCATCTTTCACCATTTCTCATACACACATTAATACGCACAATTGCGCTGTTAACTAGTCGCATATTAGCGAATGCATAAGACCCTGTATGAAAACGCTGAATATCAGCTCCATGCACACGCATCTGCCCCAAGTTAACTAGCGTCTTTACATCAAACCCCACATACTCACACATTACATATTCACATACAAGGTTCCATAAGCTATAAAGGTATAAGATTCGAGTATGCACATTTATTATCATTGTTAGGAAATAAAGGTTATTTCGTAACTAAGGTTTTATACGTGATAAATAAGCCATGTTTGGTATTGTACTGATGCGTACTCGCTCAACAGTATTCCGGTAATATCGATGGAGAGATCGCAACATGCATTCTCAACTTATGGACCGCAGAGACTTCAAGCAACAAAATGTACATTATATGAACAACTGTTAGGATTTACATGAGGCGGGAAACCAGAGACCACCAGTTGTTAGAGGCTGGACTGTGTCTATTTGAACCAACCTGTTAAATGCCTTGTAACATATGCCCTCTCCTTTAGGACCAATGGTATTAGCAACAAACTTCTCTATTGTGTTGTTTATTTCTGGGAGGTATAAATACGTGTGCTCTGACCCTGGGTTCCTAGTCTTCGTGCTGAATGCTGACTGACGAGGGGTTTCTTGCTGATGCCTAACATCTGGACCAGAGAGCGCTGCGTATGTATAATTGTACTTGGGTCTGTATAATCTCTTTGCGCTAAGATTATATGAGGTTCATAGCATGTAACTGCTGTACTTTTACTTGAATAATACTTTGTGCTTTGGAACCACAGGTTCTAGGTTTGGAGTCTTTATTTACTGTATGACTGCGTACGCAAATTAGCGTCATCCTTAGAGGTTTATAGGCAGGATATTAGAAGGTATAGGCAGGGTTATATCGAGGTTCATAGGCAGTATCGTTAATGAGTAGATTATGCAAACACCACACATGGTTGGAATTGAATGCCTGACCCCAGTGATAGGAGGCAACAATGCTAACCACTTTATGTAGGTAAATATATATGTAGACACACACACATAAAATGAGTCAAGAGTTCAGGCCAACAGCTGTGTGTAAAGGGTGACAGAAGGAGCAATTCATTTGTTGCTCTATTCGAGCGGGAATCCCGCGTAGTGGACATATTTCTGCTCACACCCTCCTGAAGTGGTGAGCAGATATGTGCAAAAAAGTCCTAAATTTGGCCTCCCTGACTGCTGTTTGGGCGTGCTAACCAAGACTTTAGACGGGTTCAGTCATTTTATGAGGATAAAAGTGGTCTAGTTGGGAGCGACATGATCGCTAAAAGGCATGGACGCTCAAAAACAATTGAATTAGACTTTACACGGGAGATGAGGCCCAATAAAACAATTGCTTTGCCTCCTCAGAATCCATATGGAGGACACTCTTGACCATGGGGTGTAGCGAAGGTTGAGGAGCTAGCACTTAATAAATTAACTTTTTGGGGTTATATAATCTCCTACCCTCCAACCTTTGTTCTGCCCAATGGATTACATCTCAGTCTGCCCTGAGCAGGGGGTCTGCTGTGGTGTACCCCAAAGGGGGAGAGGGGGGGAGGGAGCGTGTTGAAAGCTCCATAACAAGAAGACACCCAATTCACGATAGTAAAGTTATCAAACTTGGCCAGACCAAACTATCACAAGCATGGCAACGTGACCGGGGTTAAAAAGGGCAACTCCTCCCACCAGTGCTCTTCTCTTCTGCGGGACAGAACTGACTATTGGTCATGGCTCATGTTCGGCTGGCCCCGGGTCATGCTAGTGATCCGATTCTCAAGACCCCACAGACATTATTACCCTATGTACCAGCCAAAAGCAAAAAGACATTGGACTTGGTCAGTGCCTGGCTGCCAGAGAAGTAAACAAGGTGTCTCAGTGACCAGGTCTTTGGTACAAGGTGACTATAGTACTTATAAGGTAGGGTTACTCTGTGCAGTGAATACTCTGGCATTTCTTACTAGTAATATTGTTATCCTGTGAGCTTTCATCTATAAACAAAGCACAACTGTATTTTTCCAGTTGTTTTCGAACCCATAGAGGTATTATGTGCCCTGAGCCATCACATAAGTCTGCCTTTGTGCTCACTGCCTATTGCTCAATGACATAAACCTGTACTATTACAATCATGTTGATGAAAGCACAAGTATTGTAATGTTTACGGCGATTCAAAAATTCTTCTATAACACCAGCATAACAAAGGGTTACCCTAATGGTGTCCTAAAGTAACCAAATACTGCAGCCAACTGTATACAAAATAAACTCAAAATCTTCATTAGGAGACAAGCTGACAGATGACGATCAGGAGCAATCAGACCTCGCTCCTGTGAGTGCAGTATTTTCCTCTAGAACGTCATTGTCAATAGCTGATAAGGCATACAGGCAGGAAGCTTTCACATACTGCTTGGCCAGCAGATACTGTTTAAGTCTGTCTATTTTAGAGGTGGAATATGTTTTGCAGTCTTCTCCAAGTAAAACCCAACGTAGTACAGAAGTTACAGTTGGATAGAAAAATGTGTAATAATAAGGTTTCACACCTAGAAGTAACACCTCAACCACTTCTTCCCGTGACAGGAGAGAACAGAGTGTGTATAACATGTGCGTCCTAGAGAAGCTTGAGAGTGGTAAAGTATTTACTCTGCAAACTGATAATGCCAGCAGTATAAAAGCAACATGGGAGAGGGTAACAGATACATAACCAGATATTATAGCAGCAATAGGATTTACTCCCATGTGCTACATCTGCTCCTTAACTACACTAAGATAAACATTCGTAGATGAGCAAAACAATGGTAAAACATAAAAATAGTCATATTGTATATGCCGTCAGCAAGAAAAAGTAGGAAGTCAGAAAATGCTATTGACAAACTCTGTAGAAAACCTAGATGGGGTACTGTCATCTCATTTCAAACTTTACTATTAAAAAAAGAGACACAGACAGGGGGAGGAAGACAGATAGAGGAGGGGGAGATATTGGGGGCAAGTGAAATATCTTACAGTGTACGGCCACAATATTTGATGGGTTTCAGCTTGTCAGGTAAAATGCCCGAGTTTTATCTCTCAGTGGGTGGGATATATGATGCATCACATATTACATGCGTTTATTAATGCAGTATGAATGAATAATTGGGAAAATAAACACAAAGGAGATCTCTTCTGATAAGAGCCGACAGATTTTATTTTTAATAAGGTTCGAAACAAGGGTCCGGGGAGACTTTAATTTAAAAATTTAAATTCCATGGGGGTTTAAACTTATTTTAACTTTTTTAGTCTACTGGATATGGGTTCTTTATACTAGAATCACTTAGTCGTTATCCCTTGTTAGTGTACAAACCAGGCAGCCTTTATAGCTCTCCAGCTGGTAAAGGATTTGGGGTAGTAGAGGTGTATGCTGACCGTTTATTAGTTCAAGCAGCAACCTTGGTGATTTACCATTTATTTCAATAGATCCATTCATTTCAGTGGGCATTCTAAATGTACAGCACAAACGGGAAATGGCATTGAAATAAAGGGGACATTGAAATGAATGGGTTGAAGATCACTTTAAACTATATGAATTTGAAAGAAAATAATTACTTAAAATTTTAGAGTTGTGACAGTTAATTCCTATTTGAGGAAGGAGGGGGGGGGGATAAGAGGGAGAAGTAGTAATGAGTCGCAAGGAGGGACCAGGGAACCAGTGATAGAGAGACAAAAAAAGGAACAACTCTTCAGACGTTCTCAAGAATCTAGAAGAGTTTGTGGGTCGTTGGATTGCTGGCGGAGACTAAACCACTGTGTGTATCTAAGGGACTCCGGAAATCAGGAAATAAAGTTGGTATATAGCTCTTCCATGTTTCAAAACATTTGGACACACAGGTCTCTTTCTCCATCATGGCCTTTACCCAGTCCATATTAAAGATATGGAAAACTTTCTCCTTAAACACTTTCAAAGAAGGAGGTGTTATGTTTATCCATTCTTTACGGGTGGCAGCTCTGATTATTAGTAACAATTGTATACTACCTTTTGTCACTCTCTGTCCTCTAGGTAAAATACCAAATACCCATTCATCAGTAATTGGGAGGTAATTCATCAAATGAGCCAATGCAAACTTTCTGACCTGCAACCAGAATATTCTGAGAAGGGGGCGCTTCAAGACATAGGAAAATATACTATGTGAGTGTGAGGTCAACATGCCCGCTACAAATGGTCTATGGACGGAAAAATATATTGAGAAACATTTCCTGATACTGAGCCACAGGGAGTATTTTATGAAAAGTGTTGAGTGTACTAAGTAAAGTATCACATGTTAGAGATGGAATAAACTGTGTCCAACGACTCATCCCAGAGCACACTCGTGCTTGGTCTGACTGTCATCAAAACGGAATAATGCAGAGAATTAGCATGCTGGGGACAGGAGAAAGGAGCAATCCATCTAATTGATTATTTTAATCTCCGGAAACCATCTTATGTGTAGTTGTACAGTGTTCAGCCTGCAAAAGAATATAAGCGGAATGTTGGTAATCTCTCTACTGCTTGTGCATAAAATAAAGGGTGTTTGGCATGTCTGTCCAATAAGTTCCTAATCCTGTTCAACTCCTCCTGATGTAATCTGGTAAAGAGGAACGACGCCGCGCCATATTGAAACTTCGAGTTGCCCAGGAAGGGCAGAAATGCAGATTAATGTGAATTTAAGTCATGTTTGTGTCGTAAAATGTGGCATAAATTGCACATAGACCGTAGAAGTGAATTTTTGCATAACTGTACGGATACCTCACCATCATGTTGATGTAGAAAGCCGAGGAGATTGCACTCAGGAAATGCCTCTCAACAGAAGTACTGGCATAAGTGTCATGCCCGTCTATTCAATCTCGTAACTACCGCAGAATGGCCGCATGATTATAGTGTAGAATGTGTGGAAAGTTGACGCCTCCACTATTTTTAGTTTGTTGTAGTTTTATTAAACCAATGCAAAGACGCTTTGCCCTCCCAACGTAACTTCCGAAAAGAAAAGTTTAGTAACTGTAGATCTCTCTAGGATAACAGGAGCAGGAGCAATTACAAAAGATATAAAAACCTAGGAAAAATATGAGATATGGTAAGAACTTACCCTTGTTATCTCTATTTCTACGAAGTCCATAGGGTTCCACAGGATACCTTGGGGTATAGGTGATGACGTCAGTCTTCAGGCACCACAGAGTTAAAGTTTTCAGCCTCCCAGGAAGCATCTGGGTCCCTCTCCTATACCCCGCCCCCGGGCCAAGGCATCTCAGTTACGTCACAAGCCATAGGCCGAAGGAGAAGAATGAGAGAGAAGAAAAAAAATCTGGACATTCAGAAGAATCACATGCTCACCATAGGGAGACGGAAAAACCGGTGACCAGAATAAAGCCCATCTGCAGTACAGGTGTGACAGGGCGGGAGTCCTGTGGAACCCTATGGACTTCGTAGAAATAGAGATAACAGAGGTAAGTTCTTACCATATCTCATATTTTCTACTTCAGGGTCCATAGGGTATCCACAGGATACCTTGGGGATGTCCCAAAGCAGTATCCTTTAAGGGTGTGGACGCTCCAGTGCTGAGAGGAGAATCCGTCGCCCGAAGGAAGCATCCTGAGAGGCAAAGGTGTCAAAAGCGTAATACCTCACAAAGGTATGGACAGAAGACTACGTAGCAGCCTTGCAGATCTGAACTGCAGAGGCACCACGTCTAGCTGCCCACGAAGGACCCACAGACCTAGTGGAATGAGCCCTCACCAAGGAGGGAACTGGAAGACCTTCATGAAGATAAGCTTCTGAAATTGCCATACGAATCCAGCCTGCCAAAGTCTACTTTGAAGCAGGCCAACCCTTTTTACGGAAGCCATAGAGGACAAACAAGGCGTCCGACTTCCTAAAAGAAGTGCGGTCAACATAAATTCTCAATGCCCGCACAACATCCCAAGTGGCGTCACCCACAAAGTCCAGGTGAATTGAAAACCGGCACAACAATTTCTTGATTGATGTGAAAACTGGATACCACTTCGGGAAGGAATCCCGGACGAGTGCGAAGCACCGCCCTATTCCTATGAAAAATCAGAAAAGGGGGTCTACAAGAGAGAACCCCTAAATCCGAAACCCTTCTGGCCGAGGCAATGGCCATAAGGAATATGGTTTTAGCTGTAAGCCATTTAAAGTCCACTGAGTCCAGTGGTTCAAACGGCGGTCCCTGGAGAACTCTCAGGACCACAGCCCAATTCCAAGGTGCCACCGGTGGAACAAAAGGTGGCTGAATGCGAAGAACACCTCGCATAAAGGTGTGCACATCAGAGAGCGCAGCAATCCTACGATGAAACCAGACTGACAGGGCAGACACCTGCACTCTCAGAGAAGCCAGGCGAAGCCCATGATCCAGTCCAGCCTGTAGGAAAGCCAACACCCTAGACAGGCGGAACTCCCTAAGGGAATACCCTCTAGATCTACACCACCGGAAGAAAGTATGTCACATACGATGGTAGATTCTTGCCGAGGAAGGTTTACGAGCTCTTAGTATGGTTTGCACCACGGAGCCAGAAAAACCCTCTGGACCTTAGCATGACCGTTTCAACAGCCACACCGAGTCAGGTCCGGGTGAAGACAAGGACCCTGTGACAGCAGATTCGGTCGTAATGGTAACCTCAGAGGAACGTCTACTGACAGACTCTGGAGGTCGGAGAACCAGTGCCGTCTGGACCACTCGGGAGCTATCAACAGTAGCGTACCTCCTTCTTGATTTGAATTTCCGTATTACCCGCGGAAGAAGGGAAAACGGAGGGAAAAGGTAGGCAAACTGGAACGTCTACTGGACAGACAGGGCATACACCAGAGACACCTTTTCGTCTCTTGTTCGAGACCCGTACACCGGCAACTAGTTGTTGTGCCGGGACGCCATGAGGTCTATCTCTGGAAGACCCCACTTGTCCAACAGACTCTGAAAGACGTCCTGGTGTAAAGACCACTCTCCCGGATGCACGTCCTGCCTGCTGAGAAAATCCGCTTCCCAGTTGAGGACTCCCGGGATGAACACTGCTGATAATGCTGGGAGATTGTGCTCCGCCCAGACCAGAATACGGGACACTTCTGCGAGTGCTGCCCGAGTTTGGGTTCCTCCTTGCTGGTTTAAATAGGCCACCATGGTGGCGTTGTCCGACGGGACCTGCACAGGGTGACCCTGGAGAACCGGTTGTGCCAGCTGGAGAGCTCTTGACACCGCATGGAGCTCCAAAATGTTTATTGGAAGCTCCGCTTCCGCCCGAGTCCACCTGCCCTGAAACAAGTGTGGACCCGTGACAGCTCCCCAGCCCCGGAGACTGGCGTCCGTTGTTAACAGGACCCAGTTCGCCACCCAGAACTGGCGACCCTTGTTGAGGTGGGTCGTCTGCAAACACCAGGTTAGAGACAGGCGAACGTCCGGAGTGAGCCCCATCGTCTGGGACTTGAGACACTGAGGCAATCCATTCCATCTGGACCGGATCAATAGCAGCAGAGGTCTGGAGTGAAATTGGGCGTACTCCACCATGTCGAATACCGACACCATTGAGCCCAATAACCTCATTGCCGAGTGTATCGACACTCGACGACACTGCAGACAACTGCACACCCTCAACTTACAAAGCAAGGATCTTTTCCTCCGTCACAAAGATCCACTGCTGCCTGGAGTCCAATAAGGCCCCGAGGTGCAGGATCCTCTGAGACGGGGTGAGAGTGGTCCTCTGCCAGTTTGTCAACCAGCCGTGACGTTGCAGTACCGCAATCGTCAGATCCAGATGGTGTAAAAGAAGCTCTGGAGACCCCGCTATCAACAGGAGGTCGTCCAGATAAGGCAACAGTCGGACTCACTGCGTTCGCAGGAGAGCCGCCATGACCGCCATGACCTTGGTGAATACCCGTGGAGCAGTCACCAGGCCAAAAGGCAGTGCCCGGAACTGGAAATGATTCTTGCCAAGGAGTCTGGGCCACTTTCATTGCAGATTGCCAATCTGAGGAACTGCTGATGGCGCAAAAGAATAGGGACATGCAGGTAAGCGTCCTGGATGTCCAATGACACCATTTAGTCCCTAGGTTCCAGTGCCAGAATAATGGACCGCAGGGTCTCCATCCGAAACAGAGGCACCCTCAAGGACTTGTTGAGGGCCTTTAGGTTTAGTATTGAACGGTAAGACCCATTGGGTTTCTGCACCAAAAATAGAATGGAATAGAAACCAAGGCCCCTCTGGGAAATTGGAACATGCACTGAAACTCCCGCCTGGAGCATAGTGTGCAAAACCTTCCGCAGTTCCGAGGCTTTGCTCCGGTCTAGCGGAAGGCCTGTGGTAAAGAACCGGATGGAGGCCTGTGCCGAAAGGAGAGGGCATACCCGTGAGAGACCACCTCCTGAACCCAAGTGTCTGTCATAGTCCTCGACCAGCACTGGGCGAACTGAAGCAGGCGCCCCCCACTTTGGGGTCCCCCAAAGGGAGGCCTGGACCGTCAGGCCGCAGGTTTGTTATCTGACCTAGGAGCCGGACGTCTGGTACTCCAGACCTGTTTCTTGGGCTTGGACAATTTCTTGGTCCCAGCCTGCCGTTGAAAGGACTGTACTTTAGGCCTACCTTGGGCCCTGTGAGGTCGAAAGGACGACCCACCAGCACTATAAGGAATCGTAGCAGACGGAAGACATGCAGATTTTGCTGCTGCCAAGGTAGCTACTATTTTGTCCAGATCTGGAACAAATAGTACCTGTCCAGACTTTCTAATACCTTTTTGGAATCCGCGTCCGCTTTCCAAGAACGCAACCATAAGGTGCGACGAGCAGCCACGGCTGCAGAGGAGATCCTAGAGGTGAGAATACAAATATCTAAGGCCGCTTCATTAATGTAAGTGGCCGAGTCTCGGAGACTGCCCACCAACTCGATCTGTTCAGCCGAACAGTCAGACTCCAAAGACGCCTCCAAATTATCCGCCCAGCGCTCCATAGCTCTGGGTTCCCAACACACGGCCAGAGCCGGTCTGGATGCTTCCCTGCAAGGGAATAAACGTATTTGAGGCAGATCTTGCGGTCAGTGACATCCTTCAAGGATGACATTGAAGGCATAGGCAACGTGGCACTTTTGACTAGGCGTGTGACATGTGAACCCACTTGCGTAGGGGATTCTCACTTACAAAAATAATTGACCGCAAACGGATAAGCCACGGCTAAGCGCCTCTGGGGCTGAAACCGTTTACCTGGATTTTTCCACGCCTCCTCTAAATGATCCACTAATTGATCAGAAAGAGGGAACACCGTAGCCTCACCCTTAATATCCTTAAAAAGGCATATATGAATGTGGCCACCGAAGGATCAATATCCTCAATAACTAAAGCCGAGCGGACCGCTCGAATAAGACCAGGGATATACACCTTGGACTTAGCGTCCGGCTCTTTGGTACGGACAGGTTCTTGGTCAGCTAGATCCAGAATCTCCCCATCATCTGACATCTCATCGTCATCCCCATCAGGAGCAGATAAAGACGCCACCAGCCGTTTATGAGGCCACAACACAGACTCCCCCTGTAAAACATCGGACAAATGCTGAACCGATGTAGTTAAGAGTATTAACCCACGCAGGCTCCGGAGAAACCTGGGAAGGGACAGGGAGACTGTGGGGTACCATCAATTGTCTCGGGAACTCCCGCATGGGTGACGACACCACTGACTGCTGGCACAAACCCGTCTGGGTAAACGCAGGTGGCGGAGCTAGCTGGCCCACAAGGGTTGTAAGCGCCTTAGCGAAACAAGCCCAGGGAGGTTCCTGTACCGGGACCGTGACCATAATCGGCCGTGACAGTGCCAGGCACTGGGGACATAACCCCTCCGTGTTACCCTCCCCCTCTGCTATTGGTACCTTACGTTTAGTACACATGAGCTGGAGAGGAAAGTCAGTCTCAGACATGATGGTAAGTATGTGACACTCACACCTATACGTATTGGTATAGTGTGAATAACACCCTGCACACCGCGCACCGCAAGGGCTTTGAGCAGAGCAAGATCAGGGACAGTAATAAGGCTGACAGTAGAAAGTGAAAGTACAGACAGCAGGCTAGCAGATTAGTCACATACAATGCAGAAGAAACAAATCCCTGCACTATTAGCGCTGGTTCTCAACTACTCAGACCCTCAGGCTGGTAGGACTCAGCGCTGCATACACTGACCTGTGACAAACGGAGGAGAGGTATACTGGGGGACCAAGACCGCAATGCCACGGCTCACAGGCTTCCAGCAGCGTTCACCATGCTTCAAAGATGGCCACCGAGGAGCAGATGAAGGAGGCCGGCCTGGGGGAGGAGCGCTGACACACTATGGCCAATCAGACAGAGCAGAGAGGCTGTGTGCAGCAGGGGAGGCGCCGACTGTGAGACAGGGAAAGCACGCTCCCCTGGCATGCATTTAATCCCTGGGACGCCGCAGCGCATGCCGCTCAGCAGCGGCCCGCTGTCCCAGGGGGCAGTGGAAGCGCAGATTGGTCGCCTGGCTCCACGCTGCAGCCAGTCCCCAGGGAGCCCCCTGCCTGGGGACTCAGGACCATGTGACCAGCGGGGACCCACCGCGGGACCCCGCTGCTTACCTGCTATCCCCTGGGATCCGGCCATGGCCCAAGACATCTGGGGGCACCGCTAGCCATGACCTCAGATGTCTACCAGCATCCCCGAATCAGTACCGGCGTTCTGGTATCGGCGGGGTGTAGGGGAGACGGCATGGACGTCAGTACTGACTGTCCATGCTGTACTCCCAGATGTGCAGCCAGCGCTGCCTTTAAAAGAAACTTCAGGGGTTCTTCATAGCCCACCTCTGCGCAGTGCCTCAGACTCCGGCCAGGCACCGACGAAACTGGGATGCATTGGCCCGGGGGCGGGGTATAGGAGAGGGACCCAGATGCATCCTGGGAGGCTGAAAACTTTAACTCTGTGGTGCCTGAAGACTGACGTCATCACCTATACCCCAAGGTATCCTGTGGATACCCTATGGACCCTGAAGTAGAAAGTCACCATTTTCATCAGGCTTACCCTTCCCAAGTAAAACAAGAGGAAATGGCTCCAGCTCTTCCGATATATTTGAAATAGCTTTGGTTATATTAAAACTATATAGTTCCGAGGGCTTTTTGAGAAGTTGCATAGCCAGATTATCAATATAGGACGCAGCACAGGTCAATGGGAGATGATGACTATTGTGGTTTATGAATTCATGGATGTAAAAAAGAGACAGGTGGATTTGAACATATTGACCATATACCCTGAAATAGTTCAAAAGTCCCTAAACTTATACAAAATCAACTCCAGTGAGTCCTTGGAGTTTTCGATATACAATAAAAGGTCATCAGCAAAGGCTGACAATTTAATTTCCGCTTCCCCAATCAAGATTCCCTTAAAATCAGGCTGCAAATAAAAAAATAGCGAATTAATCTCATAAACAAGGGATTGAATTCCCATCTCGCTAAAACAGAAAGGAGATGCAGCCATGCCACAGTATCGAATGCTCTGTGGGTGTCTAATCCAAGTAACATTCCCCCAGAGTCCCTGTGCTGAGCCGCTGCAATCACTGCTGCTATAGCCATTTGTATTGCCCTTACTAAGTGCCATCCTCCACAAAACCCAATTGATCGGGGTAGTGGGGGTGTCAATAAGTCTGGTAATATAGACTGCAGCCTATTGGCTATTATCTAAGCCAATGTAATAGTTTGAAATCTTCATCTGCTGCAGAGATTTATACGAGTCTCCCCGTATTTTTAGAGTGGCAAAACCAGCTTGGTTTGACCTTTAAAATGATTGCCCAATATTTTGCAATCTGTGTTCTGGAGCGAAATCAGATGCTACGAGTCAACTAAGTGAGGGTCTTTACCCGGCTTACTGATAAGTGTTTTAAAGGCGTCTGCAAAAGAAGAATAGGATGGATTTTCCTTCAACGTTTTACTAAACATTTCAGGTCAGGCTGCAATAATTTAGAATAAATCCCAGTGAGCCCATCAGGGCCGGGGGACTTGTCTGGCAACAACCGCAATGTGACCGCATGCAATTTGGTGTCCGTGATATCTTGAGATAACAGATCACGGCGATCCAGTGTCAAGGTAGGAAAAATGGCTGCAGATAACATCCGCTCCTGAAGCTGCCCATCAGCTTCAAAAGTATTAGGTGTTTTTTTTTATTCTTGTAATAAATTTGAAGCTCCATCTGACACGAAAAAAAATCATTACAGTTTAAAGTTAAAACTAGTAAATGTATAATTACCATCTAGAAAAAATGCACTTTAAAATCTAATGTGGAAAATTATAACGTTCTGAGCAAAGTTTATAATATATATTACACGTTTCGAAAAGTGGCCATGTCAGTTTAGATGCTAAGAAAACGAATATTTCATATATGTACATTTTTCCCAAATGTGGTTGTACTCATCCAGGAATAAATGATGAAATGAATGGGAAAGAGAACACAGAGATTTATATGGCAGGAAGAAAGAGGCAACTAGATAGGGAATATACAAATGCAAATACACCTCTTAAGCATTACGTTAGTTTATTACAGGTATTTATAGGAACTGGAGTTCCTTTTTATCAACTAGAACTCATGCAAAAGCAGCAATCAATAAACAAATGTACATTCATGAAGCAGACATAGGGCCATACACCAACAGAAGTACACAGAATGGAAATGTGTCTATTACCAGAATGAGTGACACCACACACGCAATGCACACTCCTCATGGTAGGGTTATGTCTTATTTGCTGGCAACAAATTTACTTTACTAGTACTAAATCTGGTCTGCACTCTGCAAAAGCCAACATACTGTCTTTCAATATGTGGCCCTCCAAAGCTTTTTACCTGCACATGATAGCACAAGTCATAATAAACATACAGCAGTCTACAGCTACAAGTAGTGAGGTAACATGTCATAACAGGCCCACAACACCACAGCAAGAGGCACCGACCACATCAGGGGGGAATCATGGGGTAACATCACAGCAGGAGTCACTAACCACAGTAGGTGGGAACCCTGGGGTAACGACACAGCAAGAGTCACTAACTACAGCAGGGGTGAATTCTGGTGTAATAACACAGCAAGAAGCACTGACCACAGCAGAGATGAATGCTAGGGTTACAAAACAGCAAGAGGCATAAGCGTCCACTGAAGCTGGCACAGGCAGTGCAGCTACAGGACCTCCTCCTCAGTCGGGTCACGGACTATGGAGGGCAGGTGAGTAGTCTATGTCCCAGAGGGAGGGGGGGCGGGTAAGTACATCACCCGGTGGAGGACCAATTGTGGAACCCCCTGTACCAGGCGCAGGCCTATGGCAAAGGGCACTGAACTGGGGGTAGGGGGGAGGATCCTGGGGTAACAACAGAGCAAGAGGCACTGACCACAGCAGAGAGAGAATCCTGGGGTAGGAGGCATTGACAACAGTAAGAGGGAATCCTGGGGTAACTCCACAGTAGGAGGCATTGACAACAGTAGGGGGTAACACCACAGTAGAGAGTGAAGGGGGGCAATTCTGGAGAAATACCACAGTATAAGGGACTGACCACTGCAGACATGGGATCCTAGGGTAACACCACAGCAAGAAACAGTGACTACAGCAGAGAAGGAATTACCGTCATAACATCACAGCAGGAGACACTGACCACCAGAGAGAGAAAAGAGAATACTGTGGTAACTCCTCTTCTTTCCTTTGCTCCATTGTTTTTTATTTTTATAAAAGTCTCCCAAATCATGCTGGTCATACATCACATCTTCAGAACTTGCCTGCTGCAGGTAAGATCTGCCAATCTCGGACACGATGCACTGGAAATAGTTAAGGATGCACAATAGATCGTTGGTCAGATTGGACACTTTTAAGCACCATATCATTTTCTGGAGTCCCGGGGAGAGTTCAAGGGAAATCGGACACGATATCGCATCTTGAGCACATCGCCTAGTGTGTAGGCACCTTGAGGCCTGGGCTTGTTTCTCCTTCATCTGCACACACTTCTCTACCACTATTCCTAGAGAGTACAACATGTGCATACTCCCATGCATCTGAACTAGAATGGACACACAGCCCTGAAATTAAAACATGTCTTTACGACAGATACTAATAACTTCATAAATTAACCAAACGTCTCTGCAGCACCGAAGTCACAATGTTTCTATCACACTGAAATCTTCTAATGAGCTACATGTTCTCCCAGTAGGAAATATATTGTACGTATGCAGCCCACTTACTTTGTAACAGCCATATGAAGCATAGTCTACACCATGCCAGTTAGTAGCCACACTAGCAAAGCAGGATACTGCATACAGTGTTACTCTGTGCTATGGCAGCATAATTGAGATGGTCCCATTTCTCAAAGGGCTCGATTCAATTGAACGCAAATTAAATAGTCCTGGGAGGGAGGTCCCTGGAGCAATTCAATTCAGCGCGCTGTTAGGTTGGAGAATGCCCGTTCTCCCGCCCCTCACGCCTTAAACAGGTTGTTTAGTCACGAGAACGGGCATTCTCCGGCTAAACTGCCCTGCACGATGCTGTTTCAGTGGCGCCAGGGCAGAAAACAGCATCTCGTCTGTACTTTTGTCGGATTTCTGCTCGCACCCCTGGAGGAGAAATCCTTAACAATGCACTGAATTGAACTCCGGGAGCTCCCTCCCGGCGCTATTTAATTTGCGTTCCATTGAATCAAGCCCAATGTATTCAAAATATATTGGATAATGTAGTTTTGAGGCAAATCGTTCACACTGCATAGTGTGTACGCACAATTCCACCTGATGTGTTGCATGTCAGATGGGACGATGTAATGGACGGCACCATGCTGCTAAATACACCATGGACGGCACGTTGCATCATTGTATACAGCATCGTGCAGTGTGTAGGGACGGTTACTGCCGGCAGGTATAAATATTTATTAAATACAGCAAACCCCCAATGCACCATTGAACATACACATATACAGTGCATCTGGAAAGTATTCACAGCGCTTCACTTTTTCCACATTTTGTTATGTTACAGCCTTATTCCAAAATGGAATAAATTCATAATGACAAAAAATTTTTTGAGATTTTTGCAAATTTAATTAAAAAAAAAAAAAACCTAAGAAATCACATGTACATAAGTATTCACAGCCTTTGCCATGAAGCTCAAAATTGAGCTCAGGTGCATCCTGTTTCCACTGATCATCCTTGAGAGGTTCCTACAGCTTAATTGAAGTCCACCTGTGTTAAATTCAGTTGATTGGACATAATTTTGAAAGGCATACACATGTCTATAAAAGGTCCCACACTTGACAGTGCATGTCAGAGCACAAAGTCCAAGGAATTGTCTGTAGACCTCCGAGACAGGATTGTCTCGAGGCACAAATCTGGGGAAGGGTACAGAAAAATATCTGCGGCTTTGAAGGTCCCAATGAGTGTAGTGGCCTCCATCATCCGTAAATGGTAGAAGTTCGGAACCACCAGGACTCTTCCTAGAGTTGGCCAGCCATCTAAACTGAACGATCGGGGGAGAAGGGCCCTAGTCATGGAGGTTTCCAAGAACCCGATGGTCATTCTGTCAGAGCTACAGCATTCCTCTGTGGAGAGAGGAGAACCTTCCAGAAGGATAAACATCTCTGCAGCAATCCACCAATTAGGCCTGTATGGTAGAGTGGCCAGAAGGAAGCCACTCCTTACTAAAAAGCACATCGCAGCCCGTCTGCAGTTTGCCAAAATGCACCTGAAGGACTCTCAGACAATGAGAAACAAAATTCTCTGGTCTGATGAGACAAAGATTGAACTCTTTGGCGTGAATGGCAGGCATTATGTTTGGAGGAAACCAGGCACCGCTCATCACCAGGCCAATACAAAAGGGCAGACTAGATGGGCCAAGTGGTTCTTATCTGCTGTCAAATTAATACCATCCCTACAGTGAGGCATGGTAGTGGCAGCATCATGCTGTGGGGATGTTTTTCAGTGGCAGGAACTGGGAGACTAGTTAGGATAGAGGGAAATGTACAGAGACATCCTGCACTTGTGCAGAACAGATCTCCCCTGCAAAAGCCAGGAAGCAGAGAGCGGCTGGCGTGGCCTCATGTGATGCGACCTTGCCAGATGAAGCACTCCAGGCTCCGGTCGCATCAAATGGAACCACTCCAGTTAAGTGGTTAAAGCACACCAGTTTGCGCAGGGTATCTTGCATAAACTTGCACTGCACATGCTCAGGTAGTGTTCATTGTAGCACCCTGCACCTGTCAACTGCACCTGCTTCTAGCACACTCAGCTAATGCAACAAACTGCTAAAATACAGACCAGAGTGTACTAGAAACAGCAAAGCAGGGAGCGGCACTCCAGGCAGGAAAGAGGAACTGCACCAGTTGTGACAGGTGCAGGGTGCTAGAATGAACACTACGCACGCAAGTACGGGAAATGGACTTAAGTCTGAAGATTAAGTACTGGGTTGTAGTGAGTGCTCTCGTGTAGACAAAGTTTAGTGAGAGCAGGTGGATGCAGCCACAGGCTATGCAGAGTGAGACATAAGAATAAATATGTCTATTTGCAGGCATATCTTCTGCACCTAGTATCTAAAGGCTCCCATACATCAGCAATCGATTGTGGCAATTCTGCAATTTGCTATTGATTGTGTATAAAAATGTAATGGGCTTCACAGACCACAGATTGCAACCAAAAAGTGATTGGAATTGTTAAATCAGATTGTCCAACATGTTGGATTTCACCGAAGGATTGGGGCTGTAGATTGCTAGTGTATGGACATGATCAGCAGACCGTTACTAGTAAAAGGATTTGCCTTTCAAGATTGGCAGATCTGTGTTTGCTGCAATCGATCTACAAATCACTGAAAAAGATCTGTAATGTATGGGCGCAGACTGCTAGATTGGGAAATCCCAAGATCGGGCAATGTATCTTCAAATTGTTCAATTGTGGTTTTCAGATCGCTGATGTATGGGGCCTTTAGTTGGTGACTTCTAGTAACCAGGTACAACTTATAGTTGATTGCATCATAACATGCGTACATCCATGCTAATATATGCATTAAAGCATTAACTCCATAAAAAGATCATGACAATTGGGCTACAAACCTGCATTGGCAGGAGTATAAGACAGGGGTGAGCAATCCGTGAGTCTTGAGATGTTGTGGAACTACAAGTTCCTGAATGTTCTACCAGCCTTTTTGTAGTTTCACAAAAACTAGACACAGAAGTGTATAAAATAACCTTAGAAAAAGCTGAGACTAACCAGCGATGAATGCCTTTTTGAATGCAGTTTTCAAAATCAGAGCACTTTAACAACAAATAGATTTACTAACAGACAGCACAATATTAAAAAAAAAAGCTTACAAACCCATTGGGTTTTTTAAATGCAATCTTGAAATATCACTAAAGGATAGAACTGTACAGAAATTATGGTGAGCATCAACAGACAGTTGCAAAAAAAAAATTATACTATATATATATTTTTTTTTACTTAGTATTGTTTTTCTAATATACACTGGGTAATATAATGGATTGATCACTCAATTACTTGTATGTACATATATTCATATACAGATAGGATGTGATAGAGGCTGGGACAATGAAACATTGTGTTGGGGTTGCAGGGAGGCAGCTGACGCAATCATGGGGAGCAAAAACCTTAATTCTGGGCCTGGTACAGATATGCCCAGCTACATTCTTGCCTGTGGCGCGAGACGGACTCACACGATTAGAGACGCGCATTTGCGTCTCCTTAGGAATGAATGGGAGCGCACTCCCGTGATCGGAGACTCGCATTCGTGGCTCCATAGGATAGAATGGAGATGCAGTCCCGCGATCAGGGACGCGCCAGAGCATATCATGGCGCATAGCGAGATGCGCGTGCACGTTTGTGGCACGATCAGCCACAATGAATTCGGTTTCTGCCAACTTGCATGATCACCTCTCTGATACCACATACATACATACATACATACATATATATATATATAGACATCGAGCACCAGTTGAAGCCGGGCTACCTTTGGGGGACGACCCGGGTTGTTCTCAAGTCGTCATCCTTCACACCAGAACCGGGTCTTGCAGTGACCCTGGTCTTCCAACATTCAGTGAGCACTTGGAGATTATCTCATCTCCAAGCGACACTGTACCCGGCATATCAATTTGCTTTAAGCGTGACCCGGGTTGCACCTTTCACAATTGAGCAGGTTCGTCAACCGGGGTTGCAAATCCCAGGAAAAACCATGCTAGCGAGCAGGGCCGCGGACCCGGGGCTGCCAACCCGGGTCGAACCATTCAGACATATTCCAGACCCGGGTTGATGCGCGTTCACACGTAAAAAATAAAGGTGCTGCTGGAGGATGCGTGGTGGAGTATCCATAGAGCGAACACAACAGTCTCACAGATGTTCAATTGGGTTCAAGTCCAGGGAATTAGGGGGCCAGCTAAGTACTTGGAAGTCTTGGTCATGCTTGTCCAACCATTGTTGGACATTTCTAGCCGTGTGACATGTCGCATTGTCTTGCTGGAAGATCCCATCCGCCTCAGGAAAGACAATCAGCATGTATGGGTGTATGTGCTCTGCAAGGATGGATCATACCCAAATCAGTTGAGGGTGTCTTCCACATGGATGAGTGGGACCAGAGAATGCCATGAAAACATTCCCCAGACCATAACGCTGCCACCACCAGCTTGTGTTCTTCCAGCAATGGTTGCAGGGTGTTTGTTCTCCGATATTTCTCGCCTGACACGCCAATGTCCATCCATTCGATGAAGCAGAAAATGTGACACATCGGAGAAGGCAACCCTGTGCCAATCAGCGGAGGTCTAATTCCGATACAGGCATGAAAACTTAAGCCTTTTCCTCTGATGCACCTTCGTTAGCATAGGTGCAGTGACCATCCGTTTGCTTCGGAGCCCCATACGCAGCAGGGTTTGCTGAAATGTTGTTTTAGACACACGTCTGGTGGCCCCCAGGTTCATTTTGACAGTGAGCTGCTCCACTGTAGCGTGTCGGTCATCCGTCACGTAACTTCGTAGTCGACGTTCACCTCTCACATCACTGGCACGTGGTGCTCCACAGTTTCCACATGTGTTATTCGCAATGGTGCCATCTGTCCAGTCACGATACACCTTCACCACAGCAGCACACCAACAGTTCACAAACTGCCCTGTTTCAGAAATACTGTCTGAAAGCCAATAACATCCCTTTTTTCAACTCAGATAAATCGCCCCTTTTACCCATGACAGCAACGAGTGATATATGTGCAGCCTATCGCACACCTTATATACCCACCAAACCAGCACACGGCACGTGACGTACTTCATGGGCTACGTGCTGCCGAACGTCAACTGTAGGTTTTTATAATAATGTGACTAGACCGTGTATAACCTGCGGCTCTAGTTGCTGTGGAACTACGTAGCCCAGCATGTCCCACCAGCCAGACATGCTGAGAGTTATAGTAAAACAACACATGCACTGCCTCACTAATTCTGCTCTGAAGGACAATGTTCTACTGAAAAAAAAAAAGTGTCTTTCCTCATACTGTACAAACTGATTATTCATGAAAGAATGAGTACACTAAAATAAAGGGATATATTTTAGTGCATACTATTATTTTTTCAGATATAGTGCAGATGATTTTGTTCTTACTTTTTTGTGACTACAAATTGGCTCCATCAGCCAAGATTAGAATCACCTGATGTAACATTAAACTACATAATCAGAGACATAACCCAGGTGCTGCATATGCTAATTGGTAACATTCATTTTGAAGACCTTTCAGTGAAAGTTCAATGTTTCTCACATGGGATCATAAAATGTGATTAACATCTATCTATCAGACAGTAAATTACATCTGTATCATGCATATGACTCATAAATTCAGAACAAATGAGGAATGTAGAAACAGATTATTATGTTGCCTGTGTGTAATAAATTAATTTAAAACTGTGCAGTAAATTATATATATATATATATATATATATATATTATACACACACATATACATACACACACACACACATATATGTTAACTAAATATGCATTAAACGTCTAAAATGCACATATAATATGTGGTGATAGATAGATAGATAGATAGATAGATAGATAGATAGATAGATAGATAGATAGATAGATAGAGATAGTTTTCTTACCTAGGGCCACTGTGCAGGTGATGATCAGCAGGGTCCCTATGTGGAGGGTGACAAATAGGCAGGTAGCAGCCATGGGATGTAAACTTCTCTGTAGGTGATGTTGGTGTTCACAAGAGCAGCACTATTCCCCAGCACACCCAGGCTGTTCAGTGTGCCCCCCCGTTCTCTGTTCCCTGCACCCCACCTCTATAACAGCCCCCTAACTGAGCCTCATGCTCAGGCAGAGCACGTCACCCCCTTCCCTGGCGGCAGCAGATTTCCCCCAGACACAGGGAGTGGAGGTAAGAGTCTGTGTATAGTGAATGCAGCACTTCCTCCTGGCAGGATGATGATCGCTAGCAGCGGGACGGGAGGAGGGTGATATGATGATCCCTGTGTGTGTGTGTCCCGCTCCTAGCGCTGCACTCTGCTCAGCAGCTGATCACTCCCTGACCTCTCAGCGCCTAGCGCGCAGGCGCGCACCGGCTGCAGCCGACATGATAGAAGCTACCGATTGGCTGGATCTCCGATCTGCAGTAGCGCCATCTCATGGCGAACTGCAATCAATGCAATGTAGTGATACATAAACTAGTTCCAGAGCTCAGACGCCTTCTTAGTACTGGTTCTCTGTACAGATTATTTCACCATTAGAGGGTCTCGTTTTATGCGTTGCTCTGTGAACAGGCTACTATAGGACAAAGACTTGCCTTGCAACGATACATATGGCTCCTATTGGTGACTGATGTCTGATATAAAAATTGCTTTGTTTACTACGGCGCTTCCATTTTCTTGAAGACCAAAATAAATCGCGGGCAATGCACCCAGCTATGCCATAATGGCTCCGGCGCTGCAGACGGCTATCTACTGCTGCTGAGGTTGACGACTGCGTCATCTCGCACAGGGACTTCCCAGCGCGGCTGTGTGATTGGCGGGTCAGGTGCTGGCGGAAGAAGCCGGCAGGTTGCAGGAGCGGGTTGGGACGTGCTGCTGGGAGGAAGATGGGGTGGCCGGTACCGCCAGTGGGCTATCTGTTACTGGGAGGTCAGGGGCTGCTCCTGACATTCTCCCTCATCGCCTCTCAAAACCATACCAGCCCCTCCACCTTCTCGGAGCCAAGCACCACCCCGGCCCCAGAGCTCAGAGATCCCTACGGGCCTCTCATACTATGCGAGTACCTGTGAGTATAAGCCCTGGCCCTCCGTGTACGGCGCCGTAATGCGGTGTGGTATCCCAGGCACAGTGCGGGAGAGCCTGCTTCACCAGGCGGAGTGTGAGTGCAGTGTGACAGCATCAGTGGGAGGGGGAGTGTGAGTGCAGTGTGACAGCACCAGAGGGTGAGGTCGGTGTGACAGCCCCAGTAAGAGGGGGAGTGTGAGTACAGTGTGATAGCACTAGAGTGTGAGTGCGGTGTGTCAGCACCAGTGGGAGGGGGAGTGTGAGTGCACCTGTGAGTATGAGCCCCGGCCCTCAGTGTATGGCGCCGTAATGCGGTGTGGTATACCAAGCACAGTGCTGGAGAGCCTGCTTCACCAGGCGGAGTGTGAGTGCGGTGTGACAGCACCTGAGGGAGGGGGAGTGCGAGTGGAGTGTGACAGCACCAGTGGGAAGGGGAGTGTGAGTGCAGTGTGACAGCATGGGAGGGGGAGTGAGGTCTGACAGCACCAGTGAGACGGAGAATGTGACAGTACCAGTGGGAGGGGGGAGTACAGTGTGGCAGCACCTGAGGGTGAGGGGGCGTGGGAGAGTGGTGTGACAGCACCAGTGGGAGGGGGAGTGTGAATGAGGTGTGACAGCACCAGAGTGGATGTGTGAGTGCAGTGTGACAGCACCAGAGTGGAAGTGCAAGTGCGGTGTGACAGCACCAGAGGGGGGATGTGAGTGCGATGTGACAAGCACCATGATGAGTGGAGGGTGAGTGCAGTGTGACAAGCACCATGATGAGTGGAGGGTGAGTGCAGTGTGACAAGCACCATGATGAGTGGAGGGTGAGTGCAGTGTGACAAGCACCATGATGAGTGGAGGGTGAGTGCAGTGTGACAAGCACCATGATGAGTGGAGGGTGAGTGCAGTGTGACAAGCACCAGAGGGAGAGTCTAATAAGGAATGCCTTGCAGAAGGTTGTGCTTTGCTCCTGAGCCTTCCTTAATCAGAAGTAGAATGCCTCAAGGGACAGTGGGCCTGATTCAGAGCCGGACGCTCTGACAAGAGCGCTCGCTCTGAATCAGGGCCGTCCTACCTATTATGTGACCACCCACAGCTTATGCGAGCGGCCAAAAAGATGGTCGCGATGGTCAAGACCATCGCGACCATTGGGCTTGTGACGAGACCCTGCGGTAGGGTCTTGCTGCCGCAAGCCCAGGAGTGCTTTTGGCTCTATCAGAGCCAAAAGCACTCCCACTGACATCACTAGTGATGTCAGTGGGGCCGGACCCAGACGGTAGGCGTTCCCATGGGAACGCCTCCGTCTGGGCAGTCACGCCCCCGGCACGCTCACCAAAGGGGGCGTGCTGTCAATCACCATCGTCAGCACGCCCCCGTTGGTGCGAGACCCATAGCGACGGCTTGGCCGTCGCTATTCGGGTCTTGCGCATGCGCACGACGGAGCTCCCTCCGTCGTGCGCACTAGGGCACCATCGACCCGCTTGCGAGCGCTCAGCTTTCATGAGCGGGTCTGAATCAGGCCCAGTGTAAGAGCACAATGGTATATTAGAAATCTGTATGGGGTCTATTCTATCCATATTCAGTTGATCGCAAACAACCTAATATTTGTGTATACATATAATATAAAGCAATTACTTTACAACAAAATAAGAAATGCAACTCACCATAGATATGTTGTACATGACCCAAACTCTGTTTCAAGTTCAGCAGGGCTCTCATTGACTTGGCGACACAAGCCCTCAGATTTCTATTTGTCATCCTGTTTTAATGCTATTTATCAATTACATCAGTGTAAAGTATATGCTGCTGATCGTCACACTCTTATCTATGTCCTCCAAATTCATTAAGAAGTTTCAACTAAGTGCTTTTTCTCTTTAACATCTTCATGTCACCATTTATGTCTCTCAGACCAGAAGAGTTTATGGAGTGTGATGATCCAGTTGACCACACAGGAAATGTGTCTGTCCAACAAGAACTTGGCTATGGATGCACCAGGGTAAATACTTAAAGAATATTTATATTTATGTATTCATTCTTACAATATGAGATGTCTTTCCATGGTTACAAACTGTGACTTTCGATCTTTATTATTAAATGCTAAAAGAGTTGCTACTTTACAATGTGCAAGTGACCTCTCTGAGAATTGACTATATTCATATATGTGTCAGAATTAATTTAGCCTTTATTCTTCGGGTTCAATAGGGTCCACAGGATCTACCTTGGGGTATGTAGTTGGATCGCATCCAATGCACCAAACAGCAAAGCTTTTGAGCTCCCAGCATGCACTTGTCGTCCTCCCTATATACCCCGCCCCCAGCCACAGGCATTCAGTTTTTTTGCTTGGTGTGTGGCACGACGCACCTGTTATAACAGCGGGACTGCTAGGCAGTCCTAGGCTTTTTTCTTTTTATGTTTTTTCGAAACTTCAGAGTTTAGCGGGAACCAGGCATCGTGAAAGATGCTTGCATCGCGACTCCTTCTACCTCCGCCGACTCCAAAACACCAGCACCGCTATATGCCCTGAGGTTCTCTGCAGGCATCAGCGTGGCTTAACGGGACTGCAGTCAGGTCACGGAGATGGCAGGTAAGCGATACCTCACGTGGAATCGTGCGCAAAATAGTCCCCCGCCTCCAGTGTTGAGACGCATCGGAGGCGGCTGTGGGTGAAGGCCTCATATAACGTGTCCTCACTAAGGCGGCTGGGGCCATATAGTCTGTCGCTGGGGACGGGTGGTAAGATGCACTAGGGCGCACTAGTCAACGTCTTGCTACTGTGAGGTCAGCGTACCCGGCCGTCAAAATCGCACCCTAGGGCGGGATAGGCACTCCTCCGGCTGCTCCTCCCCCCAGATGCGAACTTCTGGGTACGGATTCCCACGTCTGGTTTGCTATAAATGACCACCTCATGTGTGAGAAGCGCGCAGTTTAGCATTTGTCCATGCACTGCTGGAGCGATTGGTCTCAGAGGTTTGGGCTGTCTCTTTATATACCTCCCTCTTGGGTTTGGAATATAGCGCACTCTATATCCTACCATTACCCCCTCCGGGGCAGGTCAGACGATTGAGAGTCCATATTGCTTTAGCAAATATGTGTATTTATGCATTGTATGTGACTGTATGCTAGCTGCTGTGTGTACACTGCCTATGTTTTCAAAACTGTCGGGTACATCTATCACTGTGTTTCTCCTCATCCCTCTGAAGGTGTGTGGGGTGTTTCATTGATGCAAAGTCACATTGCATTTATATTGTATACCTTATACCATTTATACATTGTCATGTCTGAAGGTAAAGGTGAGCATGAGCCCTCCAGTGCTTATATCCTGTAAGTCCTGTTCTACAGGCCTGTCTGACCAGGATGTTAACCATGATGGATTGTGTAATAACAGCTATCCAATATATCTGGTACACCAGCACCAGAGTCATTTTGGATGTCCATTACGCCTGAGGTTTTGTCCTATTTAATAGGCAAAGCCACGGAGGTACGGGCCCTGTTGGGGTAACTTGGCTGCTCACTCTAGTCACAGTATACTGCCGTCTTCAGCCTCTCCGCAGGTGGATAGAACAGATGTAGTAAAAAAGCAGGGACATAAAAGAGGTTCTCATCATGTGTTGCCTCAGGAGTCTGACTCTACCTCTTCATCAGACTCTGATACTCAGCGTTCTGGGTCTGTCTCTGTGAAAGAGGACCATCAGTCCCTGGTGGATGTTACCTCTCTAGTAAGAGCGGTCAGATCTGTCCTCAGTATGGAGGAAGAGGCGGTGTCTCTGGCATCTAAGGAGGGAGCCAATCTTTAGACGTCAGGCGGTGACTAAGGATTATTTCCCTCAGTCTGGGCAGCTGTCGAATCTCATGTCTGAAGCGTGGGATACTTCTAGTAAGCATTTTCATGCCACAAGGAATATAACCTCTCCGTACCCATTTGCACCAGGAGTGTGTAATAAATGGGAAGTTCCACCAACGATAGATGCTCATGTGACAAGGTTAATCAGGAGCGCTACAGAAAGTGAAAACATTGATTTCAAGTGATTATCCAGTTTTCTATCTGGAGCTATTACTAGGCCAGCTACGGCTGTAGCTTGAGTGGACGAAATCTCTGGAGGATACTAGATCCAACCAGAGAGCAGCAGTCCCTTCTCGGCCAGATGTGGGAAGCAACTATGTATGTGGGAGAGATATCAGCATTCAAGAAAGAACGAGAGTCCTCGTCAAGTTGAGGCAGTTCACAAGAGTCAAGATACTGATGAGTTTCGTGAGCCAATGCTGAGGGATCACTAGAGGATCCTAAATTTTATAGTGCTTTGTAGTAGTCTGAGAAAATATTTTTCATTGTTTTCAGGTCATAAATTGAATGACCAGATGAGTCCTTAATAGAGCAGATGGCTTGAGATGCCCATTTGTTAGCCAAGAGGGTATGAGCTTTATTGATTTTATTGTAAAACAATTGGTTAGCCTAACGAAGTGAGTGTTCAACCTTTTCAGCTAATATAGACTGTAATTCGGCTCTCGCTTTGGAGTGGCGTGTAAGAACCTTATTGGAGTGGGTACGTTTGTGTTCTCTATCCAAATCTGCAATAAGATAGGTCAATGAATTAACACGTTGTTCCTGCTCTCTTTTCTGACGTGACGCATTGAATTATGACTCCCCGAATGACCGCCTTATGGGCCTCCCAAACCGACAACGCACTACATTGATCTTAGGAGTTGAGAGTAAAATAGTCCTGAAGTTTAGATTTAATCAATTCCTGAAATTGAGGAATCTTCAGTAAAGTTTCATTAAGCCTCCAAGATGGCCTACCTCTCGTCACGTCAAAAATTTCAAAAGACGCCATTAGTACTGAGTGGTCTGACCAAGGAACTATCAAGTATAGGCATGCTATTTGTGAGAAGGAAGCGCAACATAAAAATGGGTCTATTCTAGAATATACATCATGTGGATTAGAGTAGATAGTGTAGTCACAGACACTAGGATTAAGAAAACACCAAACATCAAATAGACCTGCTTCAGCCATGCATTTACGCAAAGAAGATGAGTTTGGGAATTCTCCCGGTCGGGAGGGGCCTGATTTGTCTATGCGAGCCAGTACTATATTAAAGTCACCGCCTACTAAAGTTTTACTTTTTCTTTAAGGGCAAAGTTTCTGAAAAAATTGAGATTGGCCCTTGTTAGAAGCATAAAGGTTGGCCAGCGTCCAAATTTGTCCAAATTTGCTTTGTATCATGATACACCTGCCTTCATTGTCACATTTAGAATCTAAAAATTGGAAGAGGAGGAAAACTCTAAGAAGAATGGCTTCATTGTTACACTTAATAACATTATTGGAGTACCATACTGAGGGGAAAAGTTTGGAGGAGAGAGATGGATGTGAATCCCCTTTCAGGTGGGTTTCCTGCAAAAAGATTACATCACCATGCAATTCTTTGAGGGACCTATGGAGATGCGAGCACTTCTGTGGGGAGTTGAGACCCTTAGTTTTGATAGACAAACAAGTAAGTGGCATAGTGAAAAGTTATATAATTGTTTGACAGACAAGAAAAAAAAAAAGAGGACCCTAGACTCTGCTGTAAAAATATTTAACTAATTAAAATATAACAGAAAAACCGGTCTCTAGAGTTGAGCTCTACAAAATAAGGAGCTCAAGTGCGGGACACAAATCAAATATAAATGGATGGTTATAAACCCTATTGAATTTTACACATCATTCCCTAAAATTCGGGGGTAAGATGGCTGAGATACCAACTCTACCCATCCAAAGAACAAAGCTATAAAATTTAACTAGTTTGTATGGACCTATAGCAACAATATAGAATATGTACCTACTGTAACTAAATGAAAATAATGTCTAACCTAATAAACAAGGACAAAAAAGTTAGGTAAAAACCTGAGATAAGCTTTCACGTACCCTGAGACATAATTGTAAAATAAAACATGGATACGGGCTTTATAAACCTAGATACATATAGTAGTGGAACTTGTTGAGTTTGAAGTCTACCATAGCAACTATGAATATAATGTAAAGAATTGTATAGTCATAAAATGAAAGGAAAATAAGCAATCATTAGTACAGTAAATTTAAATGAAAACGAACCCATGCAAGGAACAAATCAAGTTGGAGAAGAAGCACCAGATCTAGCAGGAACAGGACCAGAAGTAGGGGTCGAGGGAAGTTTGCAAAGCAGTTGAGTCCCTTCTTCTATAGATCGAATGGAGTGAAAACGGCCTTCAACATCCACCAGTAGACTGAATGGAAATCCCTATTTATAAACATTGTCCGGAAGCGCTGCAGTGATTGAATGGAGTTTGCATTTCTTAGCAATAGTTGCCGGGGCCAGATCTTGAAATATTTGTATCCGGGAGCCCACAAAGAAGATTGAGGTGGAATTCCTACTAGCTATCATGATACTGTTCTTGATTTTAAACGAGTGCAGTCTGAGAATAACATCTCAAGGGGCGTCATAGTCCTTGGGTTTAGGCCTCAGGGCGTGGTGAGCTCTTTGTATTTGAATTGCCGACTTAGACAACGATGGGACCAAGGAAATAAGCAGTCGCTTGAGTTGTGGTTCCAAATCTGAGGCAGTAATTGATTTTGGAATATTATGAAGACGTAGGTTGTTCCTCCTCTCGCAGTTTTCCAGATCCTCTGCTTTATCTCTGAGGAATTCTAGTTCGTTGTGTAAATAGGTCATATCACTCCCTATTTTATTCTGAAAGTCCCGGTGCTTATCCGCACGTGATTACAAAGCAGATGTGCGTGTATCCAGGGCCGCTATGTCATATTTAAGTTCCCCTATAGCTAACTGGAGAGCAGTAGTAAAGAAGGTTTTGAGTTCTAATATCTTTTGAAGAGATTGTATATCCTCTCTGGTGGAGGGAGCAGATTTAGGATCCATCGTAGCTTGAGATGAAGAAGACGGTGGTGGTGAATCCGAAACTGGTTTCTTACACCGTGAGAAATGTTGAGAAATATCCTGCGAGGCTCCTTTATGGGCTCTAGTGCCTGCTCTGCTCATAATATTATGCTGGAATAATGTGTCACGATATAGATAGGATGTCAGTAGGTCTTGTTCATAGCTCTGGGTAGGGGGGACAGCAGCAGAGAGCTTACATCACCAAAAGGTCACAGACGGTCATCAAAGTAGATACAGGTAGTATTTCAAGAGGTACTAGTTTCACAGACAGTAATCACAGTAGCAGCAGTGTCACAGATAGTTTTTCACAGGTAGTATTTCAGGGTATAAATACAGTAGTTATAACTTGGGAGTTTATCTGGACATCTGAAAACCAGAAGTTAGTGCTGTATGAAGAATTTTACAGGATACAGTTGAAGCATAATAGGGAACATGCACAGTCCAGAAAATAGATTTGAATTAACAGTAATCGGTCAGATATAAAATCCTTTTAGGCTGGAAATATACACTGTGTGTGTAAAGCTGAAGTCTCAGAAACATGAGCAAATTTAATTGAAGTGAGAGATGCAGGGAGACGGAGATCTACTTTGAAAAAAAGTAACCACTACCTGTAAATCATATGATGAGTCCCCTTGGCTTAATTAAGTTGTCAGGCATCAGTGTGATGTGGGTAGGTATACAGTAATACAGGCTTGAGATGGGGACATCAATACAACCCTCATCCTCCACAACATAGAACTGTAACAGGAGGGGAGCTGCTATCCAGGGTGTCAGCTCCGCCATTAGTCTGCGGAAACATAGGGGGAGGAAAGCAGATCACTACCTGTATGTTAAATGCTGAGGCACTGTGGGTGGAGCAGGACCTCAGTGTGGGATGGGTGACCCGCGCGTCAGTTGCGGTGGTGTGCGGAGTGGCCGGGTGAAATTACCAGAAGACCCGGGTTGTATGCACAAATCGAGGCCACGGTTAGATCCCGGTCGGGGGTTGAAAAGTAACGCTGCGTGCCGCTTCTGGAGCAGCCCCTGGTAGGTGGAAAGGAGTTATGTACCTAAATCCAGGGAATGGGGGCAGCGGGTAAGGCAAAAAGCAGTTGTAGCCGGAGTTTTAAGTAGGGGCTCAGTATCGGTGCTGCCGATCAGCAAGCCAGCCAGGCCACGCCCCCAGGGTAAATAACTTATATAATTGGTTAATGTTTTGATTTTGTTTTGTTTATCAATTCAATTAAGAACAATCTTTAAACTTGTGTTTTTTTTCTTGGTATTTTGACATTACAGAGCTATCAGTTGTAAGAATTACCAAACAGTCACTAAAGCTGGGTACACACTAGACATGGGGTGGGCAATAAGTGGCCCCCCAGATGTTGTAAAACTACACATCCCAGCATGACCTGCCAGTTTTGCTATTTAGCCATGCTAAAATTGTTGCAATGCATGCTGGGATTTGTAGTTCAACAGCTGGAGGGCCACTTATTGCCCACCCCTGCAGTAGACGGTGTGTGTACCCAGCGACAGCAGATGTGACTGACGTTATATCGGGCGGTCTGTACACACTGCACAATCTGGTGTATGATCGCCTGTTATGCGGTTCCGCATCCAGAACCATGGTGTCAGCCGTCAGATCTTCAGATTGGCTTGCACTTCAGGCAGATCTGAAGATACAATAAACGATGCACAGGAGCGCTCAACAGTGCGAATACAAATGATGATGTGGACGATTTGTCGTTTCGATCCGTCCTAAAATTATAAACCGTTCAATATATCGTCTAGTGTGTACCCAGCTTTATTTTCATGTTGTAAGAACATATATAATGTCAAATGTGGCAAATACTCTTTTATAACCGCTGTAGTTGTCATCAATCTAGACAGTGGGGCTCATTCAGAGTTGGGCACAAAGCAAAAAACTAGGCAAAATTCCTTTTTTTTTTTTTTTTTGCATGCAGGATAAATACCGGCTGCTCCTGCTGCATGTAGCCCACAAATGCTGTACAGCTTTATTTGTATACTGCAATTTAGATTTGAGTTTGGACACACATTTTAACCTATGTGCACATTTTATATTTGCACCATCGGCAGATTTTGCCCAGGTGTGAAGTTTTTGAGGTTTTTTGTGGCTCCCATCTCTGAATCAGCCCCAGTATCTCCTTCTGTCAATCATGTGTACTTACCAATTGAGCAGACTAATTATGGTTCATACCACCATTTATTTAGTGATTGTTCCAGTCCTCTTACACGTATCTCTCTTCCTCCTTTATTTGTTAGAATATTATTAATTGTGAATAACATGGTAATTCTTTGTGCGCAGTTTGGGGGCCAGGCATACAAGGATGTGGAGCACACAAAAGTGTGGTGTCGGGCTCTGGTCGGGATTGAGTGTGCTGGACCTCGCTCCTTTCAACGTGGGAATAAGCCATGCATCAAGTACGTGAATTTTCAGATGGTGCTTTTCTAAAGGGCACATTTCACCTGCGGTATAAGTAGTTATGTTGTAGCCTGAATCAGTGTCTATAGGAATGCAGCCTATTTTGTTTCTCTAGTGCTGCAGTTATGTACCTGGGGTCTGATAATAGGCTATATTGGGTCACCTTACAGAGATGTAGACAAGAGGTGCACTTTAAAGGGAATTAAATGACGTGTTAAACTAGGTATATGAGTGGATGGGTTGTGAGAATGATTCATAAGGCGTTGGATGGGAAGTCAGGGAGGTATAGGGTGAAAATGTTAGAACCTAAGTAAAGGATTTAAGATAGCTCAGTAGCAGTGAGAAAATGAATGTGTTAGGGCAGAAGGAACCCAGCCTTATGTAATGTTTCATTATCAATGTATACTTTTGTAGCTGCATTTGCTGAACAAAAAAATAAGATAGTTCATGGCAACAGGCGACAAGCACTAGCAGAGTGGGAGTTAGATAGAATGGAGGTTTGTGTGAACCCTGTATCCCATTCTAAAGACTGCCCCTGGGAGAGTCACCAAACTACATAGTCCCTGGGCCTCTCTCCATACCAGACACACATCTGAGGGGGCCGCTGGCAAAAGAAAAGGTAAGCTTTATACATTGTATGTAAAAGACCTAGTTGCCGTATTTACTTCCTCCCGGCACGCCGCTTTTAGGCAGACTGCTGGGCATGTTATTACTCACGTGGCTGCAGCTGTAGGGCTGGCGTGTCTCAAAGATCCTGACTGTTCCTTCTCTAGGACTGCCTCCTGGGATTACTGAGCAGAAACATGCTGCCGGCTTTGTGGGAGAGAGAGAGGCTTGTTGAACGCCTCCAGGACACGGCGCCGTGGCACCTGCAGGCGCGCCGTCTGTGACATCATCTGTATGTGCCGCGGTATCATTAGAGGTCTCCGGATAGAAACGCCAGAGGCTAGGATGACGTCAGGCATCCTGAATAAAGCAGGACGCCAACAGCGTGCCCGGCAACCCTCCCCCCGGTACTTCAGTATCAGCCGCTATCTTTGTTGGTTAGACTTGTCTTTCTCTCTCAGTATGGACAAGCCAGACAAGGGTTCCAAAAGACAAGGATCAGTCACTTTTTATACTTGTACAAAATGTGAGAAAAAATTGCCAAAAGGTACGGAACCAGGGTCGTTCTGTGCTGGTTGTTCACAGGGGGATTCATTACCGAGAGGTTTGGCTGAACAGTCGGTGATGCCTGATTGGGCCAGGTCTATGGTTGAAGCCATAGGTGAATTACATCACTCTCAGGCAAATTATATGATACCCTGTGCTCAAACTCCTACTTTGTCTGATCCCTCTGTAGAGCCCAGATGGGCCTAGGATATTGGACGATTTCTTCCTCAGATGGCAACGTCAGCAGGGGCCACAACCGCTAAGAGACGTTCAGGCCATTCCTCAGTGGATTTTCCTGGAGAAGAGGCTTCAGCTACCTCTTCCCAGGAAGAATGGAAATTGGATTATGACAGGGAAGACACCTCAAACTGGGAGGGTGACTCCCATTCTGATTCAGGAGTTTCTATGTTGATAGATGCGGTCAGGGAGACTTTGCATCTACAGGAAACAGCTATTCCAGTAACTAGTTCAGTTTCTTTCTTTAAACGTAAGAAGAAACATGTATCTGTTTTCCTTGAATTTTCACATTTTGAGGAAATATTAAAAGAAGCCTGGTTGAAACCTGATTCTAAATTTCATATTCCGAAAAAATTTAAGTATCTTTTATCCTTTTTCGGAAGAGGATACCAAGCTTTGGGAAATTCCACCCATGGTGGATGCTCCTATTGCTAGGTTGGTCAGGAATACTGTTAGTCTGTAACTCCTAAAGATCCTATGGATAGGAAGAATGAGGCTGTACTTAAATCTATATTCACTTTGTCAGGAGTTTCACTGTCCCAATTCTGGTCAGTGCCTGGGTGATAAAGGCTATCAATCCCTGGATGAACCAGATGATTACTGGATTTCAGTCAGAGGATTTGTCTGAAGCTAGTTCTTTAGCTGATCAGATTTTGGAAACTAACCTATATAGGTGATGCTTTAATAGATAATATTCAGGTACAGTCTCCTATTTCGGTTTTGGCCATTTCCACCTGGCATTCCTTATGGCTTAAAACATGGAAGGCAGACGTAGAATCCAAGCATGCTTTAGAGGCTTTGCCTTTTGAAAGGGGTTTTTGTTTGGTCCAGAATGAACTAAAATTATTTCTCAGGTCACAGGAGGAAAAAGTCCTTACCTTCTTGTAACAACACCAAAGCCAAAATCCCTTAGGTTTCGTTCCTTTTGGACTCAGGGCAGGGGAAGCTTTAAGGCATTCTATGGTGTACCTAGTGGTCCCCAGAGAGTGAACTTCAGGAGTCGTGCTGTCCTCGGCATCCAGCCTGCAAGTCAATACACATGACTGTCACGGGACTGGGACCCTTCCTCTGGTGGGAGGCCGCTTACTCAAATTCTGGGAAACTTGCATTCAATTTCAATCCAATTTGAATTTTTGGGCAAGTCAACCAGTAAACGGGTTACATTTTAGATTTCCAGGGTCCTGTTCAAAAAAGAATCTTTTCCGCTCCTCTCCCTGTGGATGGTTGCCGAAAGGCATCTCTCATACAGGCAATATCTGAGTCCGGAGTAATTGTTTCTGTACTACAGCAAGGCCTGGGCTCAGTGGCGTAACTATAAATTTTGCTCCCCCCTGCCAAAAAAGTTTTTTGGGGTCGTATAACATGTAAACTGCGTGTGTATCAAGTTAGTGCCCCTTATGCAATGCCCCCTGTAGTTGTGCCCATGTGCAGTGCCCCCTGTTTTTGTGCCCATATGCAGGGCCTCCTTTAGTTTTGCCCCTGAAGTTAAGCCCATATGCCGTGCCCCCTGTAGTTAAGCCCATATGCTGTGCCCCCTGTAGTTAAGCCCATATGCCGTGCCCCCTGTAGTTAAGCCCATATGCCGTGCCCCCTGTAGTTAAGCCCATATGCCGTGCCCCCTGTAGTTGTGACCCTTTAAAGTAGTGCTCCCCCCCAGTACTTACCTGACCCCAGTACTTACCTGTCCATCCTGGGCATCGCTGACTCCACGCGGCCGCTGTCCATGCTGCCGCACTGACTGGATCTAACTTGATTCAGGAGGTGCGGCCGCGCAGGCTCCTCACATGACGTCACCTGCGCATTGCATCACTGGGAGCGCTGGCCTCTGAAGCGATCAGAGGCTTCCCTAGCCTCTGATCATGTCTGAGGCCAGCGTTCATAGTTGCAGTGGCGTAGCAACGGCCCTGCCTGGGGTTCTACTCCATTTTCCTTTTGGTAGACAAACCAGACAGGTTGTTCTGTCCCATTCTCAACCTCAGGGGGTTAAATGCTTCTCTCCATTTGGAAAAATTCAAGATGGAGTCCATAAGAGGAAGAGGAATTTATGGCCTTCATAGATATCAAGGATGCCTACCTCCATATTCCTAGTCTTCTGCAATTTGCAGTGGGGCTTCGGCATTTTCAGTTCCAGGCTCTGCCATTTGGTTTGGCCACCACTCCCAGAGTCTTTACAAAGGTTATGGCACACGTGATCTCTCTACTCAGTGGTGGGGGTATCAATGTGTTGTCTTATCTGGACGATTTGTTGCTAAGGGCACCCTCAATAGCCCTATTGCAACAACATCTTCAGATTACCTTAGGAATGCTCCAGAGATTTGGCTGGATCATCAATTTTCCCAAATCAAATTTAATTCCATCTCAGAAGATAGTATTTTTGGATCTTCTCTTCGACACCCAGTGTAACAGAGTGTTTCTTCTGCAGGCAAAGATTCAGGATCATTAATCCAAGATATGGACCATTTTACAGATGTCTCGTCTCTCAGTCCTCAGGGCTCTGCAGCTACTGGGAAAATGGTTGCTTGATTTGAAGCCGTTTCTTTCGCCAGATTTCATGCCCAACCACTTCATCGATGGGTGAAACCAGACCCTCAATTAAACAGGCAGATATTCAGATTATCTATGCAGATCCGACAGTCACTTCTTTTGTGGCTACAGGATGCAAATCTGAACAGGGGTTGCCAATTGTTAATAATAAATTGGATTATTGTCACCACAGATGCCAGCCTAACAGGCTTGGGGGACAGTTAGACAGACACCTACAGGGTTTTTGGTCCGTCCAGGAAGCTTCTCTTTCCATAAATATACTGGAATTAAGGGCGATTTGGTATACATTGATTCAGGCTCAATTCCATCTAAGAAGCCTACCAGTGCGAATCCAAACAGACAATGCCACTGCAGTTGCTTATATAAATAAGCAGGGTGGCACACACAGCTAGTAAGCAATAAGGCAGGGGTCTTCAACCTTTGGCCCTCCAGCTGCTATGGAACTACAAATCCCAGCATGCCCTGCCACGGTTTTGATATAACAGCATGCTAAAACTGTGGCAGGGTATCCTGTGATCTGTAGTTCCACAGCAGCTGAAGGGCCAAAGGTTGAAGACCCATGCAATAAGGGAAGTTTCTCACATCCTTCATTAGGCAGAAATTTGTTCCAGCTATTTCGGCAATTTACATTCCAGGATGGACAACTGGGAGGCGGACTTCATAAGTCGCCACAGTGTGCATCCTGGGGAATGGGAATTAGACCAGGAGGTGTTTGCGGAAATAGTTTCCAGATGGGGATCTCCAGACATAGATCTACTGGCTTCTCGTCTCAACAAGAAACTTTCAAGGTACGGATCTCGGTCCCAGGATCCTCAGGCATCTCTGAGGGATTTCATGACAGCACCTTGGGTGTTCCAGCTGGGATACATTTTTCCTCCTCTGGTAATGTTACCAAAGGTAATTCAGAGGATTCGTTCAGTGGCACGGCCGGTCATTCTGGTGGCTCCAGACTGGCCGCGTCGTCATTGGCACACAGTTCTTCTGAACATGTTGGCAGATGTTTCGTTTCGTCTGCCCCTGCATCCAGATCTGTTACTTCAGGGTCCATGTCATCGCCCTCGATTTGCCTCGCCTGGTTCTTGAATCCAGTATCTTGAGGGTCAAAGGGTTTTCAGAATCTGTTGTGAAAACCATGATACAGGCTCGCAAACCAGTCACTTCCCAGATTTATCATCGGATATGGAACATATATATTTCTTGGTGTGAACGACACAAGTTGAAACCTGAAAGGTTCCGAGTGTCTCGTCTCTTGTCTTTTCTGCAAGAGAGGTTGGTTAAGGGTCTTAGGGCCTGATTCAGAGCCGAACGCTCTGACCAGAGCGCTTGCTCTGAATCAGTGCCCTCCTCCATGAAAATGGAGGGTCCTCCTGGCCGCTCGCATAACTGTGGGTGACCACCCACAGCATATGCGAGCGTCCATGATGATGGTCGCGATGGTCTTGACCATCGCGACCATCGGGCTTGCGACGGAGACCCTGCGGTAGGGTCTCGTTGCCGCAAGCCCTGGAGTGATTTTGGCTCTATCAGAGCCAAAATCACTCCCACTGACATCACTACTGATGTCAGTGGGGCCGGCTTCAGACGGTAGGCATTCCCAAGGGAACGCCTTCGTCTGGCAGGCACGCCCCCAGCATGCCCACCAAAGGGGGCGTGCTGTCAATCAACATCGACAGCACGCCCCCTTTGGTGCGAGACCCGGAGCGATGGAAAGACCGTCGCTCCCCAGGTCTCGCGCATGCGCACGACGGAGCTCCCTCCGACGTGCGCATGTGCAGTGGGGGAACATCGACCCGCTTGCGAGCATCCTGCGCTCGCGAGCGGGTCTGAATGACCCCCTTAGATTGTCCTCTCTTAAGGGACAAATTTTGGCCCTATCGATCCTGTTTCAGAGGAAATTGGCCTACATTCCTGAAGTTCCACCTTGGCACCGTTTGAGCCTTTCGAATCTGTCGAGTGGCAATATCTCACTTTGAAGGTTGTTTTCCTTTTGGCCATTGTCTCGGCCAGAAGGTTATCTGAGTTAGCGACTCTTTCTTGTAAATCTCCACTTTTCATGAGTATAGGGTAGTGTTATGCACTAAGCCTTCTTTCTTACGAGGTTGGTATCGGCTTTCCACATTAACCAGGATATTGTCCTTCCAGCTTTTCACCAGGATTCAGTGACTAGTGAAGCTTCTTCTTTAGCACTGTTGGATGTGGTACATGCGTTACGCATTTACTTGGAGCTTACTGTGGGCCTGATTCAGACCCGCTCGTGAGCGCTCACAAGTGGGTCGATGTTGGCCCAGTGCGCATGCGCACGACAGACCCGGCTCCGTTGTGCGCATGCGCGAGACCCGGAGAGCGACGGCCAAGCCGTCGCTATGGGTCTCGTACCAAAGGGGGCCTGCTGACGATGGTGAGTGACAGCACGCCCCCTTTGGTGGGAGTGCCGGGGGCGTGGCTGCCCGGCCCCACTGACATCACAAGTGATGTCAGTGGGAGTGCCTTCGGCTCTGATAGAGCCGAAAGCACTGCAAGGCTTGCGGCAACGAGACCCTACCACAAGGGTCTTGTCGCAAGCCCGATGGTCGCGATGGTCTTGACCATTGCGACCATCTTTTTGGCTGCTCGCTATAGCTGTGGGTGGTCACCCACAGCTATGCGAGCGGCCAGGAGGCCGCTCTAAAAAAAAAAGACAAGGACGGCCCTGATTCAGAGCGAGCGCTCTGTCAGAGCGTCCGGCTCTGAATCAGGGCCTGTGTCTTTGAGGCGTACGGATTCTCTGTTGATGTTGATTGATGCACCAAAAAGAGGCTGGCCAGCCTAGAAAGGGTCCATCACTTCTGCAATTCGGCAGGCATATTTGTCCTCAAATATGACGGTTCCAGCCTTAATTTGGGCCAACTCTTGCTGTTGGGGCTTCTTGGGCTGTACAGTATGGTGCCTCGGTTGAGCAGTTAGTCATTCGTGTACACAAAATTTTACCGCTTCCATTTGGAGCGAGAGACGCCACTGTTGGCCAAAAAATTCTTAGAGCGGTCGGTTCCAACGCTCCCCCCCCCCCCACTTAATTGCTTGCTTTGGTTTATCCCAGAAGTAATGGCATCCACCAGATGGATGAAAGAGGAAATTTTTACTCATCGTAAAATCTCTTCCTTGGAGTCCATCTGGGGGATGTCGGGATCCCTCCCTTGTTTGGTTTCATACTAGTTACCTGTTGGGTTCTAAGTTCTTCTGTGGGTCTTTCTCTGGCTTTGTTAAACATAGACTGAGGTTCTGGTGGAAGGGGATGGGTTATATAGGGGGTGGGAGTCAGTTTTATTCAGTTAGTGTCCAAATCCACAGCTCACTAAGCATAACCCGGAAGTAATGGCATCCCCCAGATGGGCTCCCAAGGAAGAGCTTTTACGGTGAGTAAAAATCTAATTATTTCCAACTCCCCACAGTGTTTATATTATTTTTGAGGTGCTTAGGGGTCAGCATTGTAATTGTAGTTTTGTTTTTCTTTTTTCTTCCTAAATTTCCATAGCTCTACAATAAAGGCCAACAGATGAACTCTGCCCACCACCTCCTATTAGATCTATGTTGGGCCAAAGTTAGTTTAATAAGAGTTTTCCAGAAGTGGGACATCCCTTTAATGGAGCGTACACACGGTCAGATTTGTCAGACTTGTCAGATGAACGATTGAACGATCTGAACGATTTTACCAAAGTTTTGAACGATTGAACGATTTTTGACTACATTAAAATGAATGGAATCGTCCAAGTCTGACTGCAAACCCATCAGATGTCAGATATCGTTATCTGACAAACGGGAACGCGCATCGTTGATCGTCCATCGTTCAGGCATGTCAGATATGAACGATTTTCCATCAGATATGAACGACTGAACGATTTTTTAATCGTTATCGTTCATATCTGAAGGAAAAATCTGATCGTGTGTATGCACCATAAGTTGTGTACTGTTCTCTGTGGTCATTTAGCTGCTGGGGGGTTTGGAGGGTTTGGATGATATTTCATTTTATCTCTGATAATTTCGCATTAAGCCTAAATACACTTTTGTGTGCAGAAATGAAGTCCTTAGGCCACACTTATTTATTCCCTTATGCTCTGCATAATATTTATAATAATTAAATCTGAAATGAGACCTTTTTGTGACCAGTTCATTGTTACTTGTGTGATATCTCCTTGTCTTCTCCCAGGTACACTGGTCACTACTTCATCACCACTTTGCTGTACTCCTTCTTCTTGGGCTGCTTCGGGGTAGATCGCTTCTGCCTGGGACATACAGGTGCTGCTGTGGGAAAACTCCTCACTCTGGGAGGCCTGGGCATCTGGTGGTTTGTAGACCTTATACTACTCATCACCGGAGGGCTAATGCCGAGTGACAACAGCAACTGGTGCACCATCTACTGACAATTGCATTGGGGGACTGTCAGCTCTTCTCCGGATTATTACAGCACTACAGCTGTGGACTTATACAGAAGGACTGTAATCTGCTGAGACCCCTGCCACAGATTCTCCTGTTCATCCAAATTTCATAGGGTACATCATCACCACAGATGGTTTTGGCAAAAAATTTTTTTTTTAAGTAATTTATTTCACATCTAGTGTAATAAAGGAAGAAATGAACCCTTTGACTATCAGTTACTTCTGATATTAAACAAATGTAGAACACAGAGCCATTGTTATAACTGGTCTCATTTGTAATATAAAATACTGTAAATACATTATATATGCCAATATCCTGGTTTAAAGTTTAATAAAAGTGACAGACATTATACTCCTGTAACCTCTGGCATTTTGTGTACAGGGAAGTGTGAAATTACTGTAGAAGCTACAAGCATTCCCTCGTTCAACCATCATCAGAAATCCTTTGCTTGACCCAGACTATCTCTGGAACTACCGCCCTATCTCTCCTCTGCTTTTCCTTCAAGATCCTTGAGCGGTTTGCTCATCACTGCCACTTCATTTCCGTTTTCACTCCACATAAACTGACCTTTCCAAGGTCAATTCTTATTGCCAGATCCAAGAGTTGATTTTGTCTACTTATCCTCCTGGACCAACGGTATCTGTAGCTTTTGATACTGTAGACGACCACCTCCTCTAAACTCTAAATGACTCTTAATGACTCATTCCTTTCTTGGTTGACCACCTTATCTTTTTAACCTCTCCTTCTATGTCTTCTACTGACACCAGCTCTCCCTTACTGCATGTCTGTATCCCCCATGGGTCTGTTCTTGGCTTCCTGCACTACCATTACACCTCCTCTGTTGGAGCTCTACTAGACTATGTATATGCTGATATACATCCAAATCTACCTGTTCTCTAATGATCTCCATCTCTCTGTCCTTCGTGCTATTTTTTGCCGTATCCTCCTAGATGTCCCTAGATGACCCATCCATAAACAGTATTGTGGCAGCACTCCAAGGGGATTTTTCACAACAAGCCAAACAGCATCAAATACGTTACTCCAAAATTGCGGACTATTACATCTTTATATATATATATATATATATATATATATATATATATATATAAAATAAACAGAAAACTAGCGCACAAATTTTGAAATCCTCATGTGGATAAAGTCAAACAATATAAAATATTGATGATACATCATGAAGAACACTTCCTGGAAGTACCAGGTGGCTGCAATTTCTCAAAAATCTGTGTGGCAATAGGGGAACAAAGTGCTGAAAAATAATAATGTGAGGTGCGCCTAATAGTGTAGTATTTTAAATAATTGAACTTGTGCTCAAAGTAAGTAATGTGCGTACCAAATATAAAACAATTTAAAGGCTTATCTGATGTCCAGGTGGTACTTGTAATCAGATTAACCCAAACCGACAACACATCCAAGGTTTTCCAGGGGGGCTCTTTCTGTAGTAACCTTAAAGTTTGGGCTTTAGAATTTTTTGCCCATAGAGGCTTAATATGGTGTAGTAATTTCAAGCAAAGAATTAGCAACAGTGGACATACAAATATCTGCGTACCAGATGGTGGACGTTCATCTGCTATACTACGATCAAGATAAGCGTTTTTTATTGTATTAAGTGTTTACTCTGTGTATGTGTGTTTCGTATTTGGTCTAATTAAAGTAATTATTTACGGAGATTTTCTCCATTTCTGGCCTGAGGTCTACCACTTGATGAGGTATGAAGCCGGATTGTTTATGACCTATAACACAGAGGAGTGACACCTTGCAGGCACTAATTTATGCTCCATCTGGTACGCAGATATTTGTATGTCCACCATCAGTGACACCAAATCTCCCAGCAATGCACTTATCATTTTCCAGCTAGGACAACAAAATCTGTTCAAATTGAGCTGTGCACTAAAAACATATTTATCTTTTTTTATTTAAAAGCTACATGAGGTTCCTTTTTATAGCAAGCAAAATATTAAAGACAAAAAAAATAATAGAAGTGTTATAAGAAAATTAAAGTGGTTAAAATATGCTGTGTTATTGTTGTAAATAATAATTATCAGCACGTTATTCCATCAGAGTACTAATTATTTAACCATTATTGTAGCGCAGTGTTTACAGTTGATGTCTGCATCTTGCAGACATTAAGGCTCTGTATGTGGAGTGTGCTCCCTCTGGTGGTTTTTGGAGTCAATTACTGATGTTGTATGACCAGACAAATAGTACGCAATTACATTTACTGAGTGACTAATTCATGGGGTAATTTCACCAGGTACTTTAGGTTAGATTAATGGTCTTTGTTAGCTATAAACACTATTTCTCCTTTTTTAAAAGTTCTAATAGAACACTGTTCTATTATCCCAGTAATTACATAGTAATCTTTGAGCTGAATCTCTCCCTTTTACACACAGACATTGATATACATTATTGCACTGTCCCCAAGCAGTCATGGTATCATATATGTGATTGTTATATTGCTGTGTAGCTTAGTGCCTATTTCATTGCACTGAAATAGGAGGGTACAAGTGCTATTTAGCCACAAGATTTACAGCAGCAATAAATTAAAAGGTGAAACTATCTGGATTTGCCTTTTAAATTATTGGTGCTTTGAATCTAGTGGCTAAATAGCCACAATCTCGCAGGCTGTTACATTTATCCCATTGTCTTTAGTATCACTCTGCCCATTTTGGTGCTAGAGGTGCCGCAAAGTTGCTGTAATACACTGATCTGTTCCACATGAAATCTAAATGATTTCTATATATTTTGTTTACATCAGTTATTATTGCACTGATATATTGTTACATTGTATACCCCCTTGGTGATTATAGTATCGCTACTGCTAGTATATATTTTGGTAGGATTAACCAGTTGTCTTTAAGGCAAATCTTACCCCCTGTCAGACTTCACAGGTAAATGTATCTATGATTGACACAATTATTACGTTTCTAATAGAGAATGGTATTCACGCCATTCTTATGTTGGCACTTGACTAGTAGATAGGCTACATAGCACGCCCCTTCTCTTATTATCAAACCAATAAGTCATTAGAGTAGTGACACCTCAGCATAGCAACCGCTGACATCTGTTGTTACCAACTGCCCAGTGATGTTCGGTGATGGCTGGGGAGGCACTGGCTAGTATCAGAGCCAGATTTAAGGATACATAGATGAACCCGAGGGTTCATCTGGGTATTATACAAAGGTAGTGTTCATTCTAGTACCCTGCACCTGTCACAACCCGTGCAGGCACTCTTTCCTGCCTGGGGTGTAGCTCTCTGGTGCTTCTAGTCTGGTCTGTATCTCAGCAGTTTGTTGCATTAGCTGAGTGTGCTAGAAGCATCAGAGTAGAGAGGGACACCCCAGGCAGGAAAGAGGTACTGCACGGATTGTGACAGGTGCAGGGTGCTAGAATGAACAGTACAAAGGTGCAGCAGTATATAGTGCTGGAAATTTGGTGTTGTTTGATCAGGGATGTGTGGAAAAGGTAGACAGGGGAGGCAGTGCCTCACCTGCCATACACTTTTCACTCCAGAGTTTTGACTATAAAAATTACTAGAATAATACAAAAGAGATTTTATAATATTTTCTTTAATTTTTCTTATTTTATAGTAAAAACTCGGGAGTATACCTAAGTATGACAGGAAAGGCTCTGCCTCACCTGACCGCACATCACTGCAACTGGCAGTAAACAGCACACTGCTCATTTCACATTTACTGTCATTCTGTCCTTCCTGTATATAAAATTGATTTACATTTAAAAGGTTTTAATATATTGCAATTGTGTGTTTTCATTATTGATTGCTTTTTCAAGACAAGAAACCTCTTTGGAACTAAATAAGAGTAAGCTTAAATCACTCCCACCTCATCTCCCACTGGTCTACGTCAGCCTTCCCCCTCAGCAGACTGCTTCACTGGCTCCCCACCAAACACAGATCACACTTTAATCTCTTCACCCTGACCTATAAAACCTTCAAACTAAGTTCTGTCCTACATCCAGGGCCAGCGCTTCCATTAGGCAGGTTTAGGCATCTGCGGCCCGCTGAGGATGCCTTGGAGAGGGGACATGGTCTTGCCTCTCTCCTGGAAACCACTCCTGCTGGCTGATAGACCTGGGAAATCCTGCGGGTGCCTCTCTACCCTCACTTACACGTCTGGTCACCTCCTTTCATACCCTCAAATTTGAAGATTTCTTTCATACTGTCCCTCTACTCTGCAACTCATTTCCTCGCTCTGTCAGAGTTCCTGCCAGTTGCCATGCCTTCAAATGAGCCCTTAAGAGTCTCCTCTTCGCACAAACTTACCAGCCCTCCCAATAACTCACTACTCTGCTCCTCTGACCACTTACCCTCATGGGAAGGTCCCACTTCCATCATTCTCTCCACCAGCACTATCCCTGGCACCAGTGCAGTGCTTGATCCTGTCTGTTTCTCCATGTACAGGCTGATTATTGCTGTTTTGCTCTCTACTACCACCCCACCCCCATCCATTGACCCATCATTGCTGCCTCTACAAGCCATAGTGAGTCGTCCTACCCTTCTACTTCCACTTCACTCTGCCTTTGGTTGTATCAGTGTGTCTATAGTTAGCATTTCTATAGGCACTTGTGATAACTGATAAAAGATATAGTAATAATAATAAATGGATATGGGAAAAGCAGGATCTGTTGTTCTCTTATGTCCATCTCACTGTTTCTAGTAAGGTCTAGACTCCTGGTACACTGTGCATGGAAACACAAGGGGGTCAGCCGCAAAGTCACGAAGTCCCTCTACTTCTACTTTAATGAAAGAAAATATGTTTTTGCATATTTATTTGTTTTGTTGAGGTCTCCTTATATTAATGCTATTTGTTTTACTATAGAATATTTTCTGCGTATTGCTCAGTTTTCCTCGCACCTCCCACTTGCAGAGTCTGTAGAGTATTTGCAATGAAGGGATTTTCCACATTAAATAACACCTTTACTAATTCGCTGCCCTTCCCAATAGTATTTAGCTAGGACTCAGCATTTGCTCTGCTAGCTGGGACCTGTGCCATTACCTACAGAGCTGCTGTAGTCTCTCTATGGCAGGGCAGATCTGACCCAGGATTAGAGCTACAGCTATGATCACCTGCTAGAGAGAGGCACGCCGTACCAAAGGTGATCAGTCCTGGCTTTATGTGAGTGCTGGGATCCTGCTAGATAGAACAAATGATGAGAGCTCTACATTATGATCCCACTATCAAATTACTATTAATGGAAAGAGAGGGGATGTAGTAGAGGTATTGCTTAAAGTAAAAAATAAATAAATCCTTTTTAAAGTGCACTTGTTGCCTGCAGTGCAGGAGATAACACCATGACATCACTGGACCATATGTAATTGATGCCTCAATTTTGTTTATAAGACTGGGGTCGGTGCCATGTGTGGTATATATATATATATATATATATATATATATATATATATATATATATATATATTAGGGATGTGCAGGCTCGGATAGGTTCGAGTTTGCACGTGGAGTTCGGATTTTTCCCTCCAAAAAAACGGAACTCAGAAAGAGGCAAAACGTCATCTTACATGGACGAACATCATCATTCCTGGAAGTCCAGGAATGATGATGTTCGTCCATGTAAGATGACGTTTTGCCTCTTTCTGAGTTCCGTTTTTTTTGAGGGAAAAATCCGAACTCCACGTGCAAACTCGAACCTATCCGAGCCTGCACATCCCTAATATATATATATGTATATGTATGCGTGTGTGTATATACAGTCAGGTGCATATTATTGGGACATTGACAGAATTTTCATATTTTGGCCTCTATTCACCACCACAATGGCTTTGAAATGAAACAAACAAGATGTGCTTTAACTGCAGACTTTCAGATTTAATTTGAGGGTAATTACATCCAAATCAGGTGAACGGTGTAGGAATTACAACGGTTTCTATAGGTGCCTCCCACTTTTTAAGGGTCCAAAAGTAATGGGACAAACTAAACAATCCTAAATCTAACTTTCACTGTTTAATACTTTGTTGCAAATCCTTTGCAGGCAATTACAGCCTGAAGTCTGGAACGCATAGACATCACCAGACTCTGGGTTTCATCCCTGGTGATGCTCTGCAAATGTCTTCAGTTCCTGCTTGTTCTTGAGGCATTTTCCCTTCAGTTTTGTCTTCAGCAAGTGAAATGCATGCTCAATCGGATTCAGGTCAGGGGATTGACTTGGGCATTGCATAACATTCCACTTTTTAGCCTTAAAAAACTCTTTGCTTGCTTTTGCAGTATGCTTCGGGTCATTGTCCATGTGCACTGTGAAGCGCCGTCCAATGAGTTCTGAAGCATTTGACTGAATATGAGCATATAATATTGCCCGAAACACTTCAGAATTAATTCTGCTGCTTTTGTCAGCAGTCACATCATCAAGAAATACAAGGGAACCGGTTCCATTGGCAGCCATACATGCCCATGCCATGACACTACAACCACCATGCTTCACTGATGAGGTGGTTTGTTTTGGATCATGAGCAGTTCCTTTCCTTCTCCATACTCTTCTCTTCCCATCACTCTGGTACAAGTTGATCTTTGTCTCATCTGTCCATAGGATGTTGTTCCAGAACTGTAATGGCTTTTTTAGATGTTGTTTGGCAAACTCTAATCTGGTCTTCCTATTTTTGTGGCTCACCAATGGTTTACATCTTGTGGTGAACCCTCTATATTCACTCTTGTGAAGTCTTCTCTTGATTGTTGACTTTGACACATACACCTACCTCCTGGAGAGTGTTCTTGATTTGGCCAACTGTTGTGAAGGGGTTTTTCTTCACCAGGGAAATAATTCTTTTGTCATCCATCACAGTTATTTTCCGTGGTCTTCCGGGTCTTTTGGAGTTGCTGAGCTCTCCGGTGCGTTCTTTCTTTTTAAGAATGTTCCAAACAGTTGATTTGGCCACACCTAATGTTTTTGCTATCTCTCTGATGGGTTTGTTTTGATTTTTCAGCCTAATGATGGCTTGCTTCACTGATAGTGACAGCTCTTTGGATCTCATATTGAGAGTCAACAGCAACCGATTCCAAATGCAAATGTCACACCTAGAATCAACTCCAGACCTTTTACCTGCTTAATTGATAATGAAATAATGAGGGAATAGCCTACACCTGTCCATGAAATAGTTTTTGAGTTGATAGTCCCATTACTTTTGGCCCCTTAAAAAGTGGGAGGCACATATAGAAACCGGTGTAATTCCTACACCGTTCACCTGATTTGGATGTAATTACCCTCAAATTAAATCTGAAAGTCTACAGTTAAAGCACATCTTGTTTGTTTCATTTCAAAGCCATTGTGCTGGTGAATAGAGGCCAAAATATGAAAATTCTGTCAATGTCCCAATATTTATGCACCTGACTATATATATGTGTGTGTGTGTGTGTGTGTATGTATGTATATGTGTGTATATATATATATATATATATATATATATATATATATATATATATATTAGTGTGTGTGTGTACTACCACTGAATATAAACACGTAAGAGTCTCTTTACAGAATGCTACTTCTCTGCATGTAATATACCATGCGCTCAGAGCAGCATAGTACTTACTGCAGCTTAGTTGTGATCGTAGATCCAGGTTCAAGTTTTATAGCAGAAGAATACAAAAATAAAACCATTCTGTATTGGTATTCACTATCTCCTTCTTTTTCAGCATCATCCCTATACATTTACCTGCAAAGTGATTGGGTGAATTATCAACGTAAGATGCACATAATGCATGCTAACTCCTGACAGGTAGGGGGAAACCAGCAAATTAGTGGTTTTTATGTAAACAAGGGTAAGGTAAGTGTGTGGTTTATTGTACAGTGGCTGCATAATGCACTGTTCCCTGGCTAGCAGTGAAGTATACAAGTGCTTGTACAATGGGAAGGCCACAGCATGTATAACATTAGAGAGTTGTATAGCTGTGCTATGTCATTCAAACAGTAAATGTCCCCATTATGGACCTACCTCTACAGAAAGGCACTTGGAAGGAAATATGAAGAGCTTTGCTTCCTCTTAATACAGCTAAAACAACCTTTCAAAGCTAGGTCTTATTAAAAATAGTTTGTTGCGCTCAATACTGCTGTCCAGTCATGGACAGCCTTTCAAAAGACCAACACGTACATTAATCACATTGATAATGTACAGCAATAAAGAATAGATCACATTAATAAAGTACAGCAATAAAGCATAGGTACTATGTTCTCTCCCGAGCACCTCTTTAAGTAGGAATCACACAGCCCTTTCCTTTAGAGGAAAGTGGGCAGGCATGCACTTAGGAGGGTTTTCCATTGCCCGAAAACCTCCACAAACTGTAATCATGATATAAAAAGGAGCCTCTCGGTTAGTTCCTAAATTATAGACACTTTGGGACTGATGCAGATCTGCATGCATGCTCTGGAAACAAGTGTACGTAAGTAGGGGTGACGCAGAGTCCAATCAGATCTACACTTGCAATAGAAGAGGCTTAAGAGGGGTGAGCTCACATAGGCTAATTCTAGTGAGGGCATGCTAATTGAACCGCACGCTATGTTGAGTTGGACACAGGTGAAGATGCACTTATTTCCAGGTATGTCTTGTGCACCTAGTGTAGTGTAGGTACAAGTGCACACTGATGAGGTGCACGACTCTGCGTATTGCTGAATATACACATTTGTCTTCTGCAATTCTTTTTTTTTTTCCTGATTCATTTTAATTGAAATGTCCCTATGTTTTAATAAATCGCAAAGTTTCTGCCTATCTTTCTGTGTATGTTGCTATGAAGAAGTTGTCACTTTCGCAGTAGTATGTTTATTATAGTGTTTAACAAACTGTTAATATCTCTTTTCTTGGTAGTCACCGCTGTTTATAATATTGTGTTTTGTATATTTTATGCCTTGTCAATCATACATTTTTGCAGGCATTTTTTGGATTTATTTAATATTGTATCAGCATTTGCTGAAATAGGAAGCGTGATGTCTGGCAATAGGTGTTTTATATCATCCTTCCTTACGGGAGACTCTTCAATAATAATGAGATTTCATTTTATATTGAGGCTGTAGATAATCAGGATGTACTTTATGTATTCATATGAGTGATAGTATGGGGATTTCTCATCCACAGTTTGTTCGTATATTTCTGTAGCCATAGCTTTTACTGTAGGTAGTCTTTTAGGATTAATATTCTATTAATTCTCTAATTAGAGTTCTCAATTCCAGATAATCACATACTTAGAAAAAGAAAAACTTAAGCTGGGTACACACTAAGCGATATACTGGACGATATATTGTTCTGACGCGTATCGGAGCGATATATCGGCCATGCCGCTCAGTGTGTACGGGTGATTGCACGCTCCCATACGCGTTCGTCACATCATTTGATCTGCTGTGCATGCATGGCAGATCAGAAGATCCGGCGGCCAACACCATGCTTCTGGATGTGGCGGGGGAACGACAAATTGGGCGATCATACACCAGATCGTGCAGTGTGTACGGACTGCCCAATATGTCGTGCCATCGCATCTGCTGTCGCTGGGTACACACATCGTCTAGTGTGTACCCAACCTAACAATCACTTTCACTTGTCAATAATATCAATAATGTTTTAAATTTGCTTCTATACAGTATATAAGATCCTAGAACTCATGTTACTTTTTATTGACACTTATGGTTCCACCAAGAAAGATCACTCTTTTTCTCCTTTTTGTCTTGTTGTTTTTTTTGCATTCAAGGGCAGCACACACAGATAAAATTATATTGACAAAAGATTATCTTGAAGACCAGGCCAGGGACTTTCTGCCATGCTGGCTACAGCATAGTCTAATCAGTAGTGCAGGAAACCCATAGGACTATTGTAATTTTATTATTATTTAGGCAATTGTTTTTTGATTTTTTTTTTTTCTAACATCAGGCACTTGGAATTTCTAGAATCCCAGTGTTTGTCCTTAGAGATAGGCCACGTGAGGCAGACAGTGCACCCCTCCTCTTCTCGTCTTAGATTTGCTTTTGGCATTGGGTGACCACACTGACTTGTACATATTGGGTCATGTGATGCTGCGCTAGGGGGAAGTATAAAATCAAGTTTGCTTTTATTCTCTGCTTAATGCTTGGTATGCTTTATCTACTTAGCTTATAATACCAGCTGTGTCTATGGGTGAAGCTCGGTGTGACATAAAGCAGTACATGAGAGCTGGGGCCAATGTGACCTAACCAGAGTAACCGATTGATGAGTCAGAAAGCAGTAACAGGCAGGGGGCAGTATGTGAGCGCTTGGCAGGATGGACGCATGAGGCCCACGTGGTGCCTGTTGCCCATCACAGTTATAGATGTTTAACAATCCATTTGTGTCACAACAATGCCAAGTTAGTTATCGATCCTGTGTGCAACACAAAAATAGCTAAATAAAAGATGGACATGTATATAACAAATAACGGTTGTATTAGTAAAATGTAATTACATCATAATACAGAAGAGTTAAAACATATATAATGTAATTGCGTAAGAAAATAGTCAAAAGTCACAATATTTGAATAGATAAATGCTATATGTAAACTTTTAACTCAAATGCCACAGTTTATGTTTGTATTTAACATGTCATATTTGAAAAACTGAAAACTGACAAAATGGCTTTGAAGACCAATGTTTTTCACCCTGGAAGATGACCATAGACCAGTCCAGAGCAAAACTCTTCTACGTGACTGTAGACCTCTGAGACACAAATCTGTGCTCAGGGTGATGCTCATTACGTGGTAGTAGAATGACCTTGGGTGTACGGTTATGGTGGAGAATGCTTATTATAGGGATTTAAGGAATCTGATATCAGTATGTACCTAGACTTCTAACTAAGGGATGCAAGTGTGCATAGATACTCAGTATCATTATAAAGTGCACGCATGTTCCTTAGTAAGAGAATGTACAATGGCAATGCGTGTGGACATCTGGCAGGCTCTTATATGATCTGGTTTACCCAGCATGGGCCCCTTTTTTCCCCACCCAAAATATGAAACTGATTTTGCTTGTACTCCCCATCTCAGATCTGCCCAAAGTGATGGGATACCTGAAAATAGTTTCCTAGAACTTTTTTTTTTTTTTTTTAATCTTATTTTATTCAAAAATAAGTGTAGGGTAAACTTTATAAACCGAGCATATTGCAGGTCATGGAAGGACTATAACCTATATTGGCTATATGTAAAGGATGGCTAATAGTGACACACTCTGATATCTGTAAGTTATCCGGCATACAAGACCTGTTGTAAATGCATATTCTAACAGGCTGTGTACAGTAGGTCATTCAGTAATATCTCGGCTCTCAAAAGGTTTCTGTAGAAAGCTGAGATCCAATAAAAAATACTGTAGGCAAAATTTACTAAGCGGCGGGTTCTAAACCCTGACAGTTTGGTGGTGGTTTTGCTATCCACAGATTTACGAAGGCCAAAACCACTGTTAAAACAATAGAATAGAACAGGGCTAGGGCTAAAATTACTAGTCCGTTTTGGTGTCATTTAGAACCCACCATCAACCTGCCACCGAACTGCCGGGGTTTAGAACCCACCGCATAGTAAATTTAGCCTTGTGTTTGGATGAGCCGACTGAAACACAGACCTTTGTATAGCTGTCATAACAAACATTGATGGAATCCAAAGACTAATGACAAAACCACCTAAATACAATTATATCTTATCCAGATTGGAAACCTCATGAACAATACCACAAGGTTTTCAAAGACAAAGGGGCTTATATTCGTACTTGCATTTATCCCAGTACTGCTGCAGTTCCTAATAATGATCCATACTGTATATCTATTACACATGGATTTCTGTATATTGTATATAAGCCAATGGCTATCAGCCCCATATGATCACAGAACTCTTTGGTGTTTTCTATATAATTTACAATAGGATTACTTTATTCCACACACATTATTTAGCACTAGAAATGTACGTAGCACGCCCTGGCCTGTCTCATATTATTTCACCCTTGATTGGGGCTGATGTTTAAATGTCAGTAGCTGGTTACTAAATTTTATACACTTTTAGACATACAATATATAATATACACTATAGATAAAACAATACCTTACATGCAAACAAAGTCTTTATAAGTAAATACAGTATTATCTTCCTACTGTCCATCTTCTCCAACCAATTGTCTCTTCCCTTTTCTTCCAAAATGTTCAATTGTTGGGGTTTTATGTGCAGATTGTAAGTATTGTTTGCGTATTGGCGATAAATTGTTTAATAACATCCGCTGTATTTGAAGTGCTTGTGTCTGTAGTTTCATATAATAAGCTTTATTATTATAACTTCTTTTTGTGATTTAAAATGTTGGGACAGATATAAATCTCATCTTCCCACAGCCAGATCCAGTCCCAGTTTACCAGCCTATAGTTTGCAGTCTACCTGTAGCCTGGTCAGTGTGTTGCTGTTCTATCCCTTACATGTGGGGATGTTATATTGTGTGGTGGTGTTTCTGTAATAATTTTTATCTTTGGCTAAATAATGAAGGCATGGCAGTTAAATATACTAGTAAGGCACAACCCTGTTTTTTATAGCTCATAGTGTCTGCTATGTGTTTAGCTTAGTAGCCTGTCCATTCCCAGAATCCTATTCTGCTATATATTGTCAAGAATAATATAAGATTATGTCTCTATACTAACAGGTAATGTGTCACAGCAATTTTACACAGCAATATACTTATACGATACATTGCTACTAAACATTTTGTAGTAGGTGACTGCATTACTGTCATAATAGTGTTTCTTGTCTCCCAGCTTTACAAGTTCTTTTATATATAATATCTGTGATATGGTCACCATTTTGTTTTCTTTATGAGAATGTGTAATATACTTCATATGTGTGGTCCCCTCATGGGTTCTGTTAATGCAATTCCCATAGTCACTGAATATTAAGTTTGACAAAGGAATAATTTGAATATCCATTGGAGATCTGTTCTCTATGTAATCATGTATATTTGTGTTAGTGGGAAACTCCTCCTCCTCCTCCAAAACCTGTGAGTGACTAGATTATTCTGTGAAGGAATTAGTTCCCATCCAATGGGAGTTCAGAATCTGAGCCAAGGGGGGAGTTCCAACGTCTGTGCACAAGACACAGTGAGGAGAACAGAGATCCTAATGAAGGATTGGAAGAGCTGGTTGGTTCTAGCCCATCTCCTCAGGCTCAACATTAAGGATGATATCTTCATTGCCTCGCCGCACCACAATGGATAGCGTTTCACTGATCTTCACTGCTTCGCTCACCTCCTCAGTGTTGGTCACCATCTTTCCATTAATGCTGATAATAACATCATGATCCTTCATACCCGCACTACACAGGACAATAAGACAAAGCATTGGAAGTTAGGGAAATCGTGCTTTAAATTATGCAAAGGTCAGTAATAACTGAATTATGCCTCATCTCTCTCCAACATCATGTTCTACAGTCTTTCACTTCTCACACCTTCCTTTTTCTCACTGCTGCCTCTGTACCACTGTCCCACCATTACCATTCTTTGCTGCCTTATTATGCTTATAGGTACAGAAACAGACAAATCTCAGGTGCACAACTCCCAATTACTGATAATAATATATAAATGCAATAAAATTTTGCAATCAATAGAGGTGTTTAGCATAATCATGGCCAAGGTTATGGGCCTACCCACCATATCCAGGTAACCTCTTTAGGGTAGGTCCCTAACATACTAGGGTTCAAATCCAGAGTGCAGGACACCCCTAAATAAGCGCAGTCTAGCCACCCCAGTCTCATCAGGTAGCACCTCCCATTATATATACAGGTTGTGCAGTCCAGGAATCTTTCCCATACACTCCATTTAATGTGCTTTATTGCACACTTGAGGGAATGGAGACGCCCACATTCTGGATTAGCACCCTTCCTTATTGGTTTAAAAGCATGGAGTCTGGTATAGTATATGCACACTGTTATTAGGCACAATTCTAAGTAAGTCCTACAACTTATATACTGTAGTGCAACTTTGGTTCATTTTTGGGGCGTTGGTCCGCCTGGATTGCTTTGGTTGATCTGTTTCAGGGCACCGCATTATAACACATTTTTCTTTTATAACACATTTTAACCCTTCACTGTTTGTATATTATACATGTATTTCACTTTTTTATTTTCGTTCGTTATATGCAGCTGTGGCTGCTCTTAACTATCTCTTTTACACTGCACTTTTCTTACTATGGCGGTGCCCTGGGGCAGCTTAGCTGGGCCAGTTTGGGGGAGTCCTGTGCTCTGGATTTGAACCCTAGTATGTTAGGGACCTACCCTAAAGAGGTTACCTGGATATGGTGGGTAGGCCCATAACCTTGGCCATGATTATGCTAAAAACCTCTATTGATTGCAAAATTTTATTGCATTTATATATTATCAATAATTTGGAGTTGTACACATGAGATTTGTCTGTTTCTGTGCCTGCAATTAGTCTCATCAGGTGGCACCTCCTTTTATATATATATATATTCAGGTTCTGCAGTCCAGGAATCTTTCCCATATACTTTATTATGCTTAAAGCCATGTCTTTGTCATTGAGGGGTCTATTTATTAAGCCTTGAATGGAGATAAAGTGAACAGAGCAGAGTGTACCAGCCAATGAGCTCCTAACGGTCATGTCACAGGCTGTGTTTGAAAAATGACAGGACCTGGTTGGTTGGTACTTTCTCTGTTCCATTTATCTTCATCCAAGGCTTAGTAAATAGACCCCCTGAGTCTGGCTGAACCCTACATTGCCTTGCTCCTTTCCTGTACCACTGTTACTGCTTATTGCTTAACTCTGCAGTCGTTCTTCACCATTTTCCTGGACATCTGGCTCTAACACTTTCCTTTACCTTCTTTGTTACTGTCCTCCTTGATAACTGCTGATCTTCTTTTCTTTGTCAAGTCAACAGCACCATCTGTTTCACTATTACCTTCTTACGCTATGAGGGGGTTCTGCAACATGGGTAGGAGACTCGGCCAAGTTTGATGGAGAAATAAAACTTTTATTTAGTACAACGGGCATCCACCACTGACTGGCTACGATTAACCTGACATAAATGTCTTACTCATTACATAAAGGAAAAATCCAAACTAACAGGGTGCATTGGCTTTGTACCCATCCTGGAAAATGAAGCAATGAAAGTCCAGTCATTGTGACACTGACCCTCAAAATATGCTACGTTATAGATCCCTTGTGAAAAGCTGGGTGTCTGATTGGAGTGTCAGACCACTTAGCTGTACTGGCTTTGGTCTTTCCAGATCCACTCTCCTTGACTTTTGTTGCGAAGTACTGAAATTACTTTTGCTGGGTTAATCCTCCTGTTGTGGCCATCATAACTAATGAGATGCTCCCATTAGATTATCCAGTCTGTGAGCTGCAATGTGTGCACTCATGGCAGCAAACATGACTTGCAATGTGTGTATTAATTTGATGCCGGAGCATCAGTTTTTTTTGGTCGCGTCTATTCTCTCAGAATTTATAGGACTAAGCATAGTTTCAACAAGCACCCTACATCTCTTGCTGGGGCACTTATATGCTTATGTGTTAAGAAAGACCGGTCACTGTTGCCCTTGTGTCAGTTACTGAGGTCTAAATAAGATCACCATCCCTAACTGAGATCCTTTTATCCTTCATGCTGTACAATAGCTACTGAAACAGTTGTGATCAGCTAAATTTATTATTTTCCAAGCTAGATCTCATGTGGTTTAAGTCTTTGGCCAAGTAAAATTTTGGTCACTGTCACAGATTGACAAGGTTCCCAGAATGTCTAAGCAAATTGTTTATCTTGTCTGTTTGAAATTTAGGCGACCCATTGTCCAAAGCCAGAGCTGATTTTCGTCACAAGGCCAGATCATAACAACAAATAGTCACTGTAGTTTCTGTTATAGAGTGTGGCTGGAGCAGTCAAATTGTTTCATTAAACCTTGGAAACAATACCTGGGCCTAACCATCCAAATTGATGAAAGTCTCTTGTATTACTCTTGTCTATGTATTCCAACCTGTTCCAAATTACAACAAGCCATCCTTCACAGTCCTCACATCCTTGCCTGTGTCATTCACAATTACAGGTGACCTAATATTACCATCAGTAATCAGCATTATGGGCCTTAATCAGAGTTGGACGCTAATGCCACCGCAACTGTAACTTTTTATGCAGGGCGACTGCGTCGTTATTCTAATGCCACAGCCGATGGAATACATACAGAGATGCTCACCGGCAGCGGCACTAATCACCCGCTTTAACGTAAAAAGTCACATATCGGCCGCACCATCGAACATTGCACCAGATCTATAAAAGCGCAGAATACCCATCTGAGCATGGCCCTCTGTTACCACCCAGAAACACCTAATGCAATTCCATCTTTCCATCCAGTTTCGCTCTGCATTCCCCGGCGGCGACCATCAGGAAGCATGAGCAATGTGACTCGGATGCATGCGCAGACTGAAGAGATTGCCCGCTTGTCTTTTGACATCGATACTGCATCCACCTGTATATCAGGACCTATGTCTTGGCCTGCGCATTCTATGCCCAAATAAAGCTGTCTCCTTAAACCGCTGCGGGTAAAGGCCAGCTCAGGGAAAGCAGTGTCCACAGACTTTATGGTTGATTACCCGCAAGCAGTAGGGCATGACACTGGGGGTCATTCAGACCCAGTCGTTAGCGCCGATGCGCTCGGACCGGGTCGATGGCCCCCCACAGACTGCGCCGTCGTGCGCATGCGTGAGACCCGCTATGACCAATCGATGTTGATTGACAGCTCGCCCCATTTGGAAGGCGGGCCGGGGGGTTGGCAACCCAAACGGGGGCATTCCCATGGGAACGCCTACCATTTGGGGCCGGCCCCACTGACATTACTAGTGATGTCAGTGGAGAGCTTCCGGCTCAGACAGAGCCAGAAGCTCTCCGGGGCTTACGACAAGGGAGACCCTACCCTAGGGTCACGTCGTAAGCCCCGATGGTCGCGATGGTCTTGACCATCGTGACCATCACCTTAGGCGGTCGTAAGGCTGTGGGGGTTCAAGACGTCCTCCCCTCATTCAGACCGACCGCACGCTCTGTGCGACCGGCTCTGAATGAGGTCCGCTATCTTTAAGCTGATTGTGGGCCTGATCCGGAGATGGTTGCAATGCCTATATTTACACAGTTTAGTGATTATCGGTGGTCTGCGCATGCATCTCAGTCTAGTTTCATATCCGTTGTCACCCTCTGTGAGAATTTTTTAACAAAGTGTTTGACAGGCAGGAACTGTTTGTGGGCGGCAATGTGGGAGTGGCGACTCAAATGCAGGCGTGTTGCGATCGTTTTTGGGACAGGCCTTAGCCTGCAACTGTTATCCCATATGCAGTAAAAATGTCTCTGATCCTGCGGCCAATCTGCGCGGTCATAGGGTTAATCAGAAGGCCGATTATTGATTGATCTGCGACCGATGCTGCATCTTTGTACGCAGTTGTTTGGATTTGTGAAGTCACCGGTGGTTGTCTCAAAACAAATCCAGGTGGCTGTGACATATGCAGATCTTTTCGCTCAGCAGCTGCATATGTAATGGCAGCCGCAATGGCTTTTGCGTCCATCTCTGAATCATGCCCTGTTTCCTTGAAATGGGGCACTCTAAAATTCTTAAGGGATTGCAAGTGTTTCCCAAAGAAAATATAAGGAGATGTTTTTATTACATGGGTCTCCTAAAGAAATAATTTCTCATGATGGTTCCCCATTTGCCTCCATATTTTGGAAGACATTCTATAATATGCATCATAACAAACTGTGTAATGAGTAGACCAAGTGGGTTAATCAGTCTCACACAGTATACAGGATACACGCCTTTACCAATTTCAAGAAGAGAAATTGGATCCATCTAACACCTTAGTATCAGTTTCCACATACCAATGCCACTAATCAATCCCCTTAGTTAAGCTTGTTTTCACCCTTGTTCTGCCATTTCAAGGAGTCAGCTTCCTGCCAATTCCAACATCCATTAATCCTTCCAAACCACCTAGGCCACATTTCCTTATTAAGTTGCAAGATGTTTATAAGTGGCACTAAGTCAAGTAACTGCCAAAACCACACGTACCAAGAAAACACAGCTTGAAAATACCTTATTAAAGCTGCCGGTGTATTTTATTGGGTCTTTTTGAATTCTTGCACAAACCTCACCACTCACTTATCAGCTCCAGTTGTCTTGGACCACTCCAACTTTCATGTTTCTGTGTTGAAAACGACCTTACCTCGATCTTGCAGCTTTTGTGTGCATCCGCCTTTACAAATTTGAGGGCACCTAGAATATACCACCCACTCCTATTTGTTCTCCACTGTCTATGCTTGCAAAATGCTGTATAGTGATTCTCCCGCTATTAACATCTTCGTATTCTCACAAAATTATCTCCTCCCCAGTATCCAGTTAAGTGAAGAGCTACAGTCCTCATAGTATCACATGGTTAGTTGGCATGACTAAAAGTGTGATTAAAAATGGATGTCACAATTTGCTATTGACCCATAAAATGGCTCCTGTATTCAGGAGTTCCACAGGCCTTGGTGTGGGTTGATTTTCCAAACTTCTGTCTTGGTTTGATTGCCTCATTCTCATGGTTTTCAAAGTGATATTAAAATTATGTAGACCCTGAACGTCTAGAGGGTCTGTGGGGAACCCATCTGGATCAATCTCCTAACTAACATACATCATGTTTCCTCCTAATGGGTTCCCTTTGTTGGGTAAAGGATTTAAGCCCTAACCCTCGATCCTGTCATCTATCTGCATCTTTAGGTATGGGGGGTGGTAGATTCAGCAGTAAAGAGGGTCTGTCTTGGATGGGTGGCACCAAGATCTGATTATTATGCTTGTGAGCCTGGTTTGCTGAATAGGGTTATATAGCAGGTTCCTGTCCAAGGCCTTCTTTTGAATCGGATGAGACAAGAGACTTGTGTCCTCCTTGTCTGCCCCCTTATTTTGGCCAATCATTTCTCTTCTGCAGTGGGAGTTGCTAGTCCAGGGTATTGGCATCCACATCCCAAAATATCCTACATGAGCTTGAACTGATTTTCCTTGGGGTAGCAGTACTAATTTGTACTCCATCAAGCCGGTATCATGGTGAGCAGGTGGCAGAGATAGCTTCAGAGACTCTTCTTGGATTCTTACCATAATTTATGATCCTCTGGATAATCCATGCTGGTAACTAGTCATTCAACCACCTCTCCCACTAACTCAATAGGTTGTGGGAAATTTAGGGTACAATTTAACTATAATTATGCTTGATGTAACTTTAAGAACACAGTGGCTCAGCACTTCTTTTGCCCGCTTATGTCCATGGGTAGGAGCTGCAGCCCAAACAGTTAGATAAATAAAACCTGCAAATTTACTACAATGAGAACTCACAACTGACACAGAAACTACAGAGAATAACAGGCAACATGGCACTGACCACCTATGCGACATATCCAAAAGAACTGAAATATCAACAAGTCATTGATATACCAAATTGACAAACAGACTCTAGGGTGTTAAGCCCGCCTGAAGCTCCCATATAAAAAAAGCATCAGTCTTTAAGCTCTGACCATGTGATTTATTACAAAATACTCCAGCCCAAAGGGATCATGGTCCTAGTTGGCTATCACTGGAGACCTTTCAACATTTTGGATTTAGCACACCTCCCCTGACAGTGATTAGACAAGTAATCGTGGGAAGGGAAACTACTGTGGATCAGATGTTCTGGGATGAACTGGCATTATAATTTTTGCCTCCCACTGAGAGGATTTCAACCAGTCTGGGGAAGATGATAAGCAAAGAGACCAAATTAAACATGGGATAATAGCCTGCAGGCATAGCAACACAAAGCTAATCTAATCTTGTACCACTGAGATAATTTTGGGAGAGGCACATTTAGAGAATATAGTTGTTAAAAAGAATACCAATGGAGCATGATATGCTAAAGTTCCCTTGAGACAAAGTGGGTGCCATGTGGTCTTAACCTCTATTAACACTGGCCAGTTACTGCATTGTGTCATAGTGTGCTTTGCCTCTGACCTACTGTCCTTGTACTGTCTTCTACTGTCATTCAAGTTCTCCCATCTACCATGTCCTTTTGTCTGCCCCTCTCATCTACTGTCCTACCTTTAGGCCACTTACCTTTTTTAATTCTGTCTTTATCCTACCTGCCTTAATCTCCAAAAAAAAAAAAATTTCTATTCTTCGCCTCACTGTCCCACTATTTTCTTCTACTTATTGTAGTGCTACACAACGCTGCCCAAGTGTTGCTTACAACATAAAAATTACAACTATAGATGCATAACAGAAACACCTGGTAGGAACAGGCATATATGATGATGCATATAAGCTACATATAGATTGCACCCTGGTCAGAATTTTTCCCCAGATGCTTAGCTCTGTGAGCAGAGATACTAACCATTGTGGTGCCCATCTGCCCATCTTCTTGACGCTTCCCTTTGAGCCATATTCTCTCATTTTTTTTCTTTGCGGCCATCCTGTTCCATACTCCTTATTGTCTCCTGCTCACTACGTCCTTCACTCACTATGCAACAAACAGAAGCTGACTGACTGGCATGAGAAGTGTTCAGAGCCGGCCCTAGACATAGGCACTTTAAGCAAATGCCTAGGGGCATTCCACGGCTCTGCACCTTCGCCACTGCCGTGATCAGCCAGTCAGGTGACTGTGACCGTTACAGCCTACAAGAGGAGACAAGGAAGATGGCCATGGGAGGGCATGCTATGCATCCCCAGCCGCGGCCACTCCTCCCATGGGCTTTTACAACTCACAGCTCTGCCTTCATATTAGCTGCCGCCCAGCACCCATCGGATCAAGCAGCTGCATCAAGAAAGAAGGCAGGCACCAGTCCATTGGCACTGTAGCCAGCACAGCCCAGGACAGACTGTCCCGATGACTCCCACTCCAGCCTGCACAGTGAGTCTCTCTTTCTCTAGGTAAGTTAGCTCTTGCTAGGAAACAGGAGAGGATCGGTGGGCACTCACTGGGCAGAGTGAGGAGATGGCCATGCTGCTGCCTGCTGAAGCTGACTCTGAGAAAAAAAAAATATATATATATATATATATATATATATATATATTACTGTATATATTTCCTTGTAGCTGGTCTTAAACACAAATAAATATATCCTATATATAGAGTGGGCACTAACCAAAATCTTGCCTAGGAGGTCAAATTGGCTAGGGTCGTCTCTGGAAGTGTTACTAGAAGTGGTTGAGCCACTGCAGCTTATATATACAGGATCTGGCACTGTAATGTATTCACAGCATTACATAACCAACTCACAATATTTTATCACTGGGCCATAAGGTGTGAAGAGAATTGTGAGGCTTCTTCCCTTGTACAGTTAGTGATTAATCAGAGTCTCACCTTGCAGCCGCAGTTCCGGGGATGACTTCAAACACATACACTCCAGAGTTAACATCAGGGAAATCTTTATCACGCATTTTAAGCTCACGGATAAGACTGGAAAATAAAGACATACATACTGCAAAACTTCCAATATAACCAATTAAATATTAGTGTTAATCATAATAAGTGTATTCTTATATTTTTTTCTGTAAAAACAAATGTATGATAACTTACAACATATCTGTGACATCAGCCTCCTTCTTCTATTGATCTCTATATATGGCTCTGTGTGTGCCTCAGTTTCCATCACTACATCATAACATTGCGCCTGATCCATAGGTGGACGCAAATCCTGTAGTGGCTGCGATCCCAGCGGTTGTGCGAAAATATGCAAATGTCGCAGCCACCGGGATTTGCATTGAGACGCCCACTAGCGGCGTCTCATGTTCGCCGCTTGCAGACACAGATGCACCATGGGTTGCAGCATCGATGTTCTGAGCAACCCTATGATCACTCAATGTCCGTCGGAAGTGATCCGCCGGACCCTTAACCACGATGTCTGAATTTGCAGTCGCATGCACAGACACCCCCAAAACGGTTGCAGCATTTGAGTCACCCCCCTTTCCCCCCACAAATGCTACCTGACTACCAATCACTCTGCATCCAAGGTCTCACATTGCAGCCGTCCTCCTCTGCATCAGGCCCTTTGTCTCTGTCACATGCATCCCCTGACCTCACTTCTACAATCTCGTGATTAGACAGATCACTGCCTCCTGCAAGACCAGCGCTGGGGGCTGTAAACGTTCCAATCATATGTTTGGCTACATGTAGTTCTACCTTTACCTACTTCAAACTTGGAACAAATGGAAGTGCAGAAGATTAAGAGTAAATATAATTAGGTTCTCAGAATATATGAATATTCACTTTGAAATAGTAAGTACATGTGGTCAGCATGATGCACCAGTGTTTTTTGTAAAAAGTACAAATGGATGTTCAAATAAAAAAAAAATTACACTAATTCTATACACATAACTCATTTACTCTAAGGATGCAGGTTGTGTTCTCACTCCTGTAACCCTTGAATTTATATTCCTATTTGGTGTGTGGTGAAATGGTTAGGACTATCCGCATATATCAGGTAGGCCTACCTTGATTCCAACAGGATATTAGAAAATGTCCAGTGGTCATTTTTGTCTGATGTTCTCCAACTGTCTCCATGTGCTTGGACAGGGGGTATTGAGCAAGTTCAATATATTTGAGGCCAACAGGACCCACTCTCTATAGGGGAGCCAGATACTTAATGTCCATAACATGTAAATGTATTGTTCTTTAAGTTTTAGACTCTTTAGAGTGACCCACCCTGCAAAGATTACACTAACTACCCGCTCAGTTACCCAACATTGCAGGGCCATGTGGCAGTGCATGTGATTCCGAAACTGGAATATTGGGGTTAATTCAGGAAGGGTGCTACAGCTACTCCTGTGAATAATCCACTTTATTTAAAACTATTGTGTGTGCCTCTTATCTTTTCATGGAGCCATAACCAGCAGGTGGCACAGGAGGAAGAGATGCAAAGAGCCAAGGATCTTCGTTTATTGAGACACATTGTGCAAGCCTGTTACCTCCAGCTATGTAGAACCAGTGCTAGCATGGTGTCTAGGAGTGAGCTAGACAACTGTTAGTTCCTTTCCAGCTCTGAGAGATAAAGGTCATCAATCATGTTAGACATCTTTGCCCATAAGATGCTGAAAGATCATGCAGAAAGCTGAATCTCGGTTATAGCTCCCACCTGACTGTCAAGAATTGTATGAGAGGAAGGATGGCAAGTACCAGATTTTAAAATCTGAGTTTTGGAATGGTGTTTCTGACAAAAGCAGGGTGCCACTTCAGTTGGACAGTAGGCATAAGCGAAGTCGCGATCGACTGCACTGTGCCCGTGAAGGATACCCCATCCATGGTCAGGCTTAATAAGTTCTTTATGTATGTTGCTTTCCCATTTTATGTGATGTTACAATATTACAATGCAATTGCTTTAGCTCTATATGAAGAAATCGTTTTAAAATAATTATTTTCCTGATTTTGAAATGTGTACTTGCATTTGCAGTACCAGGTATAGAAATGGCTGCAGAATAAGTCCATTGATGCTGATATGGTGCAGGACAGGGGAACGTAATTGAAGTACATTCTGAGTTTCTGAAAATATTGGAGTTCACCAGCCACAGCTCCTCTGATGTTTGTTGTGAGAGTGTCTCAAGAAGCCAAATATTGATCTGAGTGCAGTAAATCACAGAGGTATTGGCTGGGCAAGTGTTCATGCACTCTACAAACTATATATAGATTTTGGCAATGAAAATAGATCTCGGAGAGGTAGCCCCAGCGGTAGGCAAGGGTTTATGCTCAGAAAGTAATACGGAATAGTGGGATTTAGTTCAAGAGGAAGAACCATAGCAAGATGGCCCAAGTAACTGGAGCAGGCAGACAGCCTGCTGTGAGTAGTGCTGTGGGCCAGAGTGCCCAGGCAGCTACATAAAAGTAGCAGGTATCACTCACTCAGAGATTAACAGGTTCCAGTTCAACAGAATTGTATTAAAACCCAAGAGACTTCTCGGTTTGCAGAAAATTATTCACATGTAGAGTGTCTCAGCTACAATCAGGAGACCTTTTATTATAATTATAGCAACAACCCAGACTTTAATCCCATGCCCCAGCCATACTATACGAATGCCTACAGGAAAGATGGCTATCTCAAGGAGGTTCATCTGTACCACATTGCATATTGTAAGCTATCTACTGGCTGCTGCAAATGGTGATCAGAACAGGCAACTAGACCTCATTGAGGTTTTCTTGGATGTGGCTGTGGTGAAAGTCTGCTTTCTGGTATTGTTGAGAAATACACATTGGCAGAACATGTATTAAAGATGCTGCATCCCTGACATATCTGTGTCTCTTCTGAAAGCAGGGGAGGAGAGCATTCCTGAGCTTCCATAGCTCAGGGATGGGAATAGAAGGTAGGACCCCAAGGATCCCCAGCCAGCAGAACTGCCCAATCTGCGGTTACTGAACCATGAAGCATCACCCACTTACATGGGAGAGCTAGGAAGATGACCAGCACCTCTGGGAGATGACTTTTGACCTCGCTCACCCATTCAATATGATGAGCTTTTAGCAGTGGAAGGTACCTCTTGCAGGTGGCCTGCTAAATTCAACCTCAAAGATGAATATGCTGGAAGCAGCTGCTGAAGATACCCAAACAGAGATACCATGATTCCAGGTAGATCTGAGATAGTGCTGCAAAGTGAGATGGTGCACAGCTTATTGTGGCTATACTGTATAGAAGAGCTAACAGTCTAAAGGTATCATTAATGCTCATGCAGAAAACTTGTGAAGTCATTGTATATTAAAAGGTAAGCCCCAAAATATTACAGTATGATGAATTGCCCAATTAATTAATGTTAATGTGGTGCAGCCATCTAACTCCAAAAAGGAGGTTGATCTGGAGGAGTACTGCAATCAAGTGCCTGTAGCTTGATAATCAGTGGTCCTACTACTACTACTAACTTCCCCCCTGTACAGTTAGCCTACATGGGGTAAGTGAACATTAGGACTACTGTAACAACCCCCAACCATCCTTTCTCTGCTGAAGGCATCCATACCAGCTTTGGTACCTATACATGATCTGTCACTGCCTTCAGCTCAAGGGTAACAGAACTGGTGTAGGTAGAAGAATCTGAGTCATTGTTTATATGTAAGATGCTATAAAACTACAGTGTCAGACAGTCAGAATGACAAATCACGCACAGAGAGTTCTATAAGTAAGAATAAACCTCTCAGGACTACCATCTAGAAAGTGTTAGTGAGAGATGGTAGTTGGAGAGGAACGAAGACACAGGCCAGGAGCACATCTAGGATGACAAGAGGGAGTAAATCTTCTGACAAAGATGCACAAAGGGGCATATATTAGTTCACTGAATGTACAAATCTAAATATCAGAAGGCCAAAAATAGAGCCCTGAGTAACCGAAATAGAGGAATGTAAGAAGGGAGGTTCTGTCAGAAGTAAAGAACTGAAGGGGTGTTTAGTTAAGTAGGAGGTAAAGCAGTAGGGAACCATGTTGTATAAAACAAGGGAGCTAAGAATGTTCTGTAAAAATAATTGACTGTATCAAAGCAGTAGCGTCAAGGAAGATGAGTATGGAAAAGTGACCCTTTGAATTAACTGGAAGTACATCATTATTCACTTCAATGAGGGAAATCTCAATGTAGTGTACAGGGTGGACAAGGGAATTTGTGAAGAGAAAGTCGGTCGGGAACTTTTATGAGAGCTACTTAAGCAGTTTGGAAGCAATGGTGCGGAGTGAAAGGGAGAAGTAGTTGCAGAGAGGTACAGTGGAGAGGTGGTGTCTTGAGAATAGAAGAGATAAGCGCATGTTTGGAGACAGAAGGGTAGTGCCAGTGGAAAGAGACAGGTTGAAGAGGTGAGCATGGTGCAGGGAAGCATTGAATGGTAGGGAGCCAGAGGAGTTACAGCTATGTGAGACACTAGGAAGTGTGGTGTACTACCTTGCTAGTCAGGTCAAGGAGCTTGGGTGAAGGAGAAACACCCACAGGAGAGAGCAGCTGAGTATGGTGAAGAGAGGAGGAGCCAGGTTTCAGTAATGGCAAGTAGGCAAAAGGAATTAAATAACAGAACATGGATGTGAGTTTGTTGCAAGTGTGCAAGAAAAGTGGAGGTATGAAAGTCAGTGATGAGGTTAGAAGGGTTTGTGGTGGGTGGAAAATGTTGTGCTGCAATAAGGAATATGAGCAAATAGAGGGAATTTTGTAGGGAATGGTGTTAGTAAGATGTCAACTGTAGGTATGAGGAGAATGTGGTGGGTAAGAAATAGGTCCAGGTTGGGAGCTTTGTGTGTAAGAAGGCAGTTCCAGTTCGTCTCCAGCTGAAGAAACTGATGTTCCAGGTGCTACTTTTTCCACAGTTGCCAACTATGGTAAGGCAGACTCCCAGCCTTCAAGGAATTCAGTATCTAGTGATGTATTCGTATATGTATTGTCACCTTGTAGCCAAGCCCTTGGAATCGGTATGATTTACCGCCGCATCCCGACAGTGGCTGACCGACATGGGTGAAAATCCTGATCGTCCCTAAGGTAGGTACTAACTAACCTACTCCCTAACCCTCCCTTAGGGGTGCCTAACCTTCCCCCCCAATGCCTAACCCTAATCCCCCCTCTAAGTGCCTAAACCTAACCCCCCCTTTCCCCGCCGCCTACACCTAAGTCTCCCGGGGGGATGCCTAACCCTAAGTCCCCCCCAGAGGTGCCTAATCTTAACCCTCCCTCCCCCTAGTCTAACTCTAACCTCCCGGGGGAATGCCCAACCCTAAGTCCCCCCGGGAAACCTAACCCTCCCTCTCCCCCCCCGCGGCTGTCCGCGCCCGGCATCCCTTCGATCAGGATGCCGGGCGCCGGTCTCCCGGCGTCGGTAAAATGATAGGCGTCTAGATTTAGGCGGCTGTCATTCAACCCTCGCCGGGATTAAGCAGTCGGGAAGCCGGCTGTCGGGATTAGGTGTGTGAGGTGAGCAGCATGACTATAAACTGTGATGTTTGATAGGTTAATACCCCCATTAAATTTATGCTATTGAAGTTTCAACAGCCCTATTCTTGGCCTCTTACTACTCCAAATAAAGGGGAGTATCATATTTTCTATTTCAGAACATCTGCTTACGCGAGCATACCCAAGCACTTAATGGCTTCCAGAGCTTGCTGTCAGCAAAAGTGCAACAGGAAAAAAAATGCTACTTTTCTACTCTTTAACCATTAATTAGCTCTACGCCCATCAGAATAAGTGTTAGCATGTGCCTTATATTTATAGTGTCATAAGTCTAGCCTGTCATAGTAAAGTGCTGGTAGCGGACTGTGCAGGGGGCCCCACGCTAATCACCACTCTGAGGGGATTTGGGTGGGCACTCATTATAAAATATCAATATTTACTTATTTTAAACAAATCAAGCACATTGCTGATTATTATTAGCACTCAGTTTTTATGATGGCAACGTTTTTCATTTTTATTATTAGTTCTAAAAATTTTAAGAAATCAGTGAAATCATTTCACAAATTATTAAATATCTGAGTTCTAAAAATTTAAAGAAATCAGTGAAATAATTTCACAAATTATTAAACATCTGAGGAAATGTATAAACGTGTTATTTTAGGATAGTACTGGCACCATTTTTCATAGAAAAAAGCGCTGTCAGTACTTATTCTGTAGCAGCAGCTGAGCACTACCATCAGATGCACCTCCAATGTATTGGCTGCCCACCTCCTTCCTCTTCCATTTTGTCTCTCTCTAAGCTCAAGGAGTCACAAATGGAAGATGTGGGTGAATGTATTTACACTATGTAGACAAAAGTGATTGGACACTGACAGCAAATAGATCAACGAGATTTTATTGACGTCAGTACTTTGTATATCCACCACGTGCAGTGATTACTGCAGACACGCTTCTTGGCAAACTGTCCACAAGTTCCTGGATAACAGCAGGCGTTATGTTTTGCAATTCCGCATTAAGTACAGTAACCAACTGTGACACTGAAGAAAGTCGAGTCGGCCTAGACTGCACCTGTCCCTTCGTCCCAGATGTTCTCAGTGGAGTTAAGATCTGGACTCTGAGCTGGCCAGTCCATCCGGGTTACCAAATTTTCTGTATACCAGTCCAGCATCACCATGGAAACATGACAGGTGGCATTTTGTCGTCCTGATAAAAACATTTGTTGTTTCCATAGAACTGCAAGTGTATGGGCCTCCCTATGAAGTGTACTTGTCGAAACCGCCACATTAGTGGCCATTTGGAACTCGTGTGCAATGGTTTGAATTTCGCTCGCACGAATGCGCGAGGGTGTCCAATCACTTTTGTCTACATAGTGTATATAGAAATGTGTATTGTCGAAGCCGGATGATTGGCTGAGACCTAAATTGTAAAAATCAATATCTGTACAACGCCATTTTGCGTTGTCCGCATGACTCCATTTTGCGTTGTCTACACGATACCTCGTGTACAGCGCTGTTATGATTATTAGAGTCGTGCGTCTGCCACTGCCCCAGATTAAAAGTCCTCATTATACAAATACGTACATTTATTGCTACATATAATATGAACAACCCAGCAAAGCATGAACCACGGTGTACACAAACACATAGACGCACAATGCATACTAGCGTCTTTACTTAATGTCCCCACACTGGTTCCCTAGCATTAAGGTTACACAAAAGGTTCCCTAGCATTAAGGTTAATATTAAAGGTTTTATTCATTATCAACCCTATTGTGAAATACATATGTTTGGTATTTAATGTTTAATACATGATAAGCAGACCGTGTTTGGTGCTATTCTAAACCACTGTTTATTTGCAGATCTCCGGTTCCATCAGTAAGGAGATCGCAACATGTGTCTGCAAGTTATGGATTATAGAGAGAGAGGCATTGACATGTACTCTGTAATGTAATGTTTATTAGCCAATTTAGACTTGTTTTTCAGCGGGAAAGTACACACAAAGAGCCGTTGGAGGGCTGAACTACTACAGTACAAACTGACCTATGAACTGTATCGTAACAGAAGAACCAGGAGGAAGAACCAATGGGATTATGCCAACCCGTTCTATTGTATTGCCTATCTCTGTAAGGGTATATATGCAAGCTGTCAGGACTGCGACTATTTCAGTACATAAAGATAGATTACTTTTTCCAAAGTTCCATTGTGGTCGTTGGAGGCGCTATCCTCTTACTGGCGTTCTTCACATACAGGGGATAGAGAGTTAAAGTGATCATCTGTTTCCAAGGTGTTGTCAGGTTGTGGGATTCCTAGATTGCTCATTTTTTCAAACCTGATTCCATTTGGGTCACATGTTCTGAACTTCCTATGGATCACAGACCTCTAGTATAAAGCCTGTTACTAATTGTGTCTCAGTGTCTGTGCAACGTTACTTTCAGGTCTTTCTTGGACTCCTGTCATATCCCTGCTGTGCCTGTGGGTTGCTGTGGACTTTGCTATATCTCCGCTCATGTTCCAGCTAAACTTCAGATGCCAGTTACCAGCCGCACTACAGAGCTCAGCATAGCCATTTCTTTCTGCTGCTGTGGTTTCACCTTTTGCTGCACTATTTACTTTGCCTGTTGTCTCTTACTCCTGTGGACATTGAACCCATCTTTGTTACAGTTGTCAACTGCACCGTTACAGTTATCATCACCGCATCGCAGGGCTCAACCCTGTTCTGGATTCTAGTCACACCGCAGGGCTCAACCCTGTTCCGGAACCACACCGCTTCACAGGGCTCAACCCTGTTTCAACCTTCATTGCATCGCGGGGCTAAACCCCTCTCCGGATTCTAGTTACACCGCAGGGCTCAACCCTGTTCCGGAACCTCACCGCATCACAGGGCTCAACCCTGCTTCAACCTCATCGCATCACAGGGCTCAACCCTGCTCCGACCTCACCACATCTCAGGGCTCAACCCTGCTCCGACCTCACCGCATCACAGGGCTCAACCCTGCTCCGACCTCATCGCATCACAGGGCTCAACCCTGCTCCGACCTCATCGCATCACAGGGCTCAACCCTGCTCTGATCTTATCGCATCACAGGGCTCAACCCTGCTCTGATCTCATCGCATCACAGGGCTCAACCCTGCTCTGACCTCATCGCATCACAGGGCTCAACCCTGCTCCGACCTCATCGCATCACAGGGCTCAACCCTGCTTCCATCTCACAGCATCACAGGGTTCAACCCTGCTCCGTATTTCACCGCATCACAGGGCTCACTCTGCTCTGGATCTCCATCACTACAGGGTTTCCACCCTGGAGAAGCTCCTCTATACCATCCTGAGGTGTTAGCCTCATACTGGACTCGGGGTTCCCTACCATATTAGCTCTTCTGTGTTAAAGGCTTGATATGGGGGGTTTTCTCCTATACTCATTATTGCTTATGTGAACCTCTGTGTTGTTGAGACTTTTTATGTGAGACGTTGCTATTCTATTTCTCCTGTGAATAAATTCTATTTACTTTTATTCCATGCTACCGAGACTTCATAAAAAAGTAATTCCTAAAGCCACCCCAGTTTATTGTGCCTAGTAGGCCTGCCTCCTCCCAGGAGTCTCAAGTGTCGGCAGCCGTGACACAAGCGCTCTATATCTGGTAGTTAGTCATCACTTTCTTTCTGTTGGCGGAGGTTTCACATTTGATGCCAGGAAATCTGGATCCAGAGCGCATGTGTATGTATCGACTGTACCTTGTATATGTATAATCTTTTGCGCTAAATTGTATTTAGATCAAGGCGTGTAACTGAATGCTTTTTATATAATAATAAGTTTTTGTGCTTTGGAACCACACTCAAAGTCTATAAAGATTCTGGCTGTCGGGATGCCGCTGCCGGTATTCTGTCCAGTGGCATCCCGACAGCCGGGATTTCAACCCCTTTATCTGTAGAGTATGTACTTTCATTCTTCAGTATAAAAACATCAGGGCTAATTTCTTGCACTTAGTAGCATAACTTCGATTGAACAACAGCAGCCAATTAGCAAATAGCTTTTACCTATTTAGTGCAAGTTAGAGAATACAAGCAGCTGTCTGGTTGCTATGGCTTAATTACAGTTTGTACCCTGATACAGTACAGTGACAGAATAAAGTATGTCATTGCTGCTTTTATTACATGGCTTTGCATAATACCAAAGATTCCAGAGCTGTGCACATATGGAAGGAAAAGCCTACTGTACCTTGATGACAGCTGCAGCATTCTCACTCCCATGTATTTCTTCTTTGGTAGGGACTTTCCTGTAGAAGACATATACAGCTGATGAGTAATGATCAAATTCCCTCTCTTGGGAATCATTAACCATCTCAACAACATTTAGGGTTGAAGCTATGGGCCTGATCCAGAGGTGCACGCTAAGCCGACATTTGCGCAGTTGAGCAACTGCGCTATTTGCGAAAAGTCCTGAAGACTTCAAAGGTGCCTGCGTTCTCCTGAGTGTACACGGAGTCCACTATTTTGTAGGGGGCATTGGTATTAGAACTACAGTAGTGAATCAAAACCATGTACGTTTCTGGGTGGTGACTGGCAGGTAGCCTGAAGTAATGCTGGTGCAAGTGCCAGTAGTGTACTCGATGGAGTGGCGATGGTGGTGTATTTGGAACCAACAGCAGATTTGCATTGTCCATGGACATGGACAGTGGGCGTCTCAGGCTTGCACTGTTCGGCACCCGCTAATACACAAGAGGAAGGCTGAAACTAGTATTTGGGTCAGTCTATATCAGATCACCCCCAAAAAATGAAATGTCCACCACCCATCTCAGATTTAAAAAAAAAAAATTATAAGAGAGGATGTAAAAAATCTATTTCTGCCAAATATCTCGACTGTCTGACTGTTAGTTTCCGAAATATTGATTTTTCAATTTATTAAATTAATCGCGGCTTATTTATTGTTTGTTTAATGTAATGAGGAGGAACAAGATGTGCTGGTATACTTCATCAAACAAAACCAATCAGCAAATGTGTTGTCCTGGCCTTCAAGAGATAAGTGTTTTGTTTCTTTTATTCACTTCCTCTGTGTAACAGAAGTGCCTACCTACTATGCAAGGAAGTACTGGAAGGCAGTATACACTGCTGACACTTTAATGAAAATTACAGACCGTTACAACATGTCCCAAATAAGGGAAAAATAATGTGATTGTTGACTCAACTTCATTTATGTTTAAGTTTTTAAATTTCATGGTTTCTGGTGTAAATTATGTATGCGGTAACAGTAATCGAACGTCAACTTCATTATTTTTTTTTCTCCACCATAAAACAGAGTAACATGCTGATTTTACCTAGCGGTTTTAATTCTGTTCCAAAAGCCTGCATATTTGCCGTAACTCAAAACATAAGGCAGATAAAGTAATTTGGTTTGGATTTTTGGATTCAGGAGGAAAAGGTACCTTAAGGGTCCAAATTTTGTGGTGATTCCCGTTACTGCTTCTCCACTACCCTCCCTGATTTCTTCACATACTAAACTCCTTGTTTCCTCTGTAAACGCCCGTGGCCTGAATGTTCCTGAAAAACCGTCCAGGCTTGTACGTTCCCTATGGGCGGACCGGATAGACATAGCACTGGTCCAAGAAACTCACTTTAAATTAAGTGTACGGACCCCATCTCTCTGCAATAAACATTATCCCACTGCTTTCTACAGTAATAATCCCGATAGAAAATCTAAAGGTGTCGCTATTCTTTTCTCACGGAGGACTCGACTATTTCTGATTATATTGCCCATAATGTTATCCCAGAGATGTCGCAAATTGCTATATGGGAGGCTCATAAATGCGTAATATGAGGCAAGCTCATCCAATTATGTTCATATCTTTAGAACCCAAAAATCTGCACAAACCTCAGCCTTACTACAACAAATTCAATCACTTGAGGCATCTCACAAGTTGACCATGTCCAGGGATAATTACCATAAGATATTGGAAACACGCAATGCCCTTAGTAAACTACTTTCAGATAATATTAAATTATCCTTAAAGTGTAGAAGTCGCTTTTACCAATGGGGAAACAAACCATGGGAAACTATTGGCCCGGGCATTGAGAGCTCAGTGAGCATGTGGATTTATACACACACTTAAAGACAGCTCAGGCAAATCCCACTTTGAGACTTCCAAACTGGCCTCCTGCTTTCAGAAATACTACTCTCCCCTCTACAACTTAACTGATCTTTCTTCTGACTCCATTTCCTTCCCCACTATTTCTCCTTCGGATAGGCTCGCTCTAGAACGGCCTTTCTCCCTGCAAGAGTTAGAGATAGCTATATCTTCCTCTCCTAATGGCAAATGCCTAGGCCCTGATGGATTTACAATAGCTTATTATAAGACCTTTAAGGACAAATTAGCCCCCATGCTGTTAAACGCTTTTAACAATATTTCTGCGGAATCCCATTTCTCGAAACAGTTTCTGGAAGCGCACATCTCTGTCATCCTAAAGCAGGTAAGGACCCCTCCCTGTGCCCGAGCTACAGACCAATCTCTCTGTTAAATGTGGACCTTAAATTATATGCCAAACTAATAGCCAACCGATTACATTCCCTTCTTCCCGAGCTGATTCATAATGACCAGGTGGGATTTGTCAGAGGTCGTGAGGCACGTGACAACACCATGAAGGTCCTCAACCTGGTTCATTTTGCCACCTCTCAGAAGAAGACTCCAATTATCTTACTTTCTACTGACGCAGAAAAAGCTTTTGATAGAATCAGTTGGTCTTTTATGAGGTCTGTGCTTGTTCACGTGGTACTGGGTCCTCTTGCTCTCCATAGAATTTTATCCCTATATTCCTGTCCCTCAGCGAGGGTAAGGGTCAATGTCGTCCTATCTGAAACCTTTTCCATAACCAAATGGCACACGACAGGGTTGCCCGTTATCGCCGCTGATCTTTATCCTCTGCATGGAGGCATTAGCACGATCCATATGGGTCAACCCCCACATCTCTGGTATCCTAGTGGATGGTGCAGAACACAAATTGGCACTGTTCGCAGACGATCTGCTAGCCACCATATTACACCCGGTGACATCCTTGCCTCATTTAATGAATGAATTTGACTGGTTTGGGAAAATTTACTAACTTTAAGATTAATTTCTCAAACTCTTGGGCTCTAAATTTGTCCACTCCTCCATCCATGGTTACAGGTCTACAAACCACGTTTCCATTCTCCTGGCATCCCTCCCACATCACCTATCTAGGAGTTAAAATACCCAGAAACTTGTCACACCTTTTTGCTATTAATTTTACCTCTCTTCTCTCCACCATTCGATTAGATTATTCACACTGGCTTTTGAAGCAGCTTTCTTGGCTTGGGAAAATCAATGTAGTAAAAATGAATATGCTCCCCAAATTGCTCTGAATACGCTCCCCAAATTGCTCTGAATACGCTCCATCTCTTTCAAACTCTACCTATCCAGATACTTGATTCTTGGTTTCGTTCTCTGAACCTATTGATTCAGCAATTTGTCTGGTCCCGGAAAAAGTCTCGGAGTAAATGTGATCTTTTATCGCGGCCAAAACAATTAGGTGGTCTTCAACTTCTGGATATCAAATCAATCTATCATGCTGTGCACCTTAATAGAATCCTTGAGTGGACTAGATATAAAGAGGTTAAGCAATGGGTTGCACTTGAAGGCTGCTTCATGCTACTTCCCCCTGAAATTACGCCCTGGCTACCTTCCTTCCCTAAACTAAATATGCCTCATACAACGATATCCCCTTCTCTCGCTATCTGGATGTCCCTACAAGATTTGTCACATATTTCCTCACGCTTTGGCCCTCTCACTTCCTTTCTGGCTAACCTTGATTTTCCCCCTGGCATCACTCCTTCACATTTCCCTAATTGGGCTCTTGAGGGTCTCTTTAGAGTTGGCCAGCTGACGAATAAGTCGGGCATCAAGCAATTTTCTGAACTCCAAGAAAAATGGACAATTCCACATTCGGATTTTTGGAAGTTCCTCCAGGTTCGCCATTTCCTGTCTTCTGCAGACAGATTAAGACTTTCTAGGAGAGACCTCACCTCATTTGTAAGCCTCTGTGTTTTGCCAACCCCTCCTTCACACACAATTTCAGCAATATACCAGCTTCTCTTAACCAATCCAACCTCTTCTATCCCTCCATGGGCTAAAAATGGGCATTAGACCTGGGTGTTTCTTTCACAGAACAAGAATGGCAGACTATATTCTCAAAACCCACTGCAGCTCTGTTTGCGCAACTGTTAAGGAAACTCAGTATAAGATTTTAATTTGGTGGTATAGACACCCTTCTCTACTCCATGCCATGTTCCCAACAATATCTGGCTCTTGTTGGAGATGCCTTTCAGCCCCAGGATCTTTACAACATATATGGTGGGATTGTCCTCGATTATCTAAATTCTGGTCTGAGGTTATTTCGCAAAAAATCCTAGGCCACCCCGTTCCTACTGATCCCGCATTTTGGCTGCTTAATCACTCACATACCCAATTAGGGCCCTATAAAAAATCCTTGCTACGCCATCTTAGTAATGCTGCCAGGGCAGTTATTCTAGTACTTTGGAACTCTCAAATCCCCCCTTCCTGTAAAGATTGGTTTCAAAGGATTGATTACTATATGTCCATGAAAGACCTCTCAAGCTCTGCTACCGACAAACCGTCTCATAAGTCCACCACTGAGTATAAAAATTGTGTCTTCAATCCACCATCCCAGGTAATGTTTTGGTTTCCTTCTAACCTGACTCCATCAGCTTGATCCTACATATGGTGACCTCACCCTCTCCACCTCCCCCCCTCCCTGCCCCACTATCCCCCCAGTTATTTTTTGTCTATATACATTTGATGGTTTATCTATACAAATTTAATTGTATTTGATTTCAATTGATGTATACCTACATTATCTGTCTGGATACAGATACGTATGTACTATTATGCTTTTGTATACTTGTTTCTTTGGAATCCTTAATAAAAACAGAATACACAAATTTTGTGGTGATTCCTTAATAAACACCCGTGATACAGTACTTCAAATAAACTGTATAAATAAGCTGCGATTAATAAATAGTTTCTGAAATATAGATTTTTCAATTTAATAAACTAACGGTCAGACAGTCGAGATATTTGGCAGAAATAGTTTTTTTGACATCCTCTCTTAACTAAAAGAAAATTTGTGAAAATCTGAGACAAGTGGTGGACACACCTGGTTGAACTGACATGGAATGACCCAGTTACATATTACCACCTCTGTGCATTGCCGTCCACCTCTGAATCAGGAATGGGTATGAAATACCGCCGGCCGCATGGTTCGATTCCCGTCAGCCGCAGGCCGACATCAGCAGAGTTCCGAGCAGCGGAAGGCCGACAGCGCTGGAAATCCCGATCGTGGATAGGTGAGTATCTACTAACCTAACCCCCCTAACCCTAACCCTCCTTAGGGGTTCCTAACCCTATCTTCCCCCCCAAGTGCCTAACCCTAATCCCCCCTCTAAGTGTCTAACCCTAACCACCCCCTTCCCCGCTGCCTAAACCTAAGTCCCCCGGGGGGGTGCCTAAACCTAAGTCCCCCCCGGGAGCCCTAAACCTAACCCTTCCCCCCTGCGGGTGTCCGCTCGTGGCGCCCGGCATCACTACGATCGGGATGCCGGGTGCCGGTCTCCCGGCGTCGGGGAAATGCGGGCGTCCACATCTAGACGCCCAGCATTTCACCCTTGCCGGGATATGACAGTCGGGAAGCCGGCTGCCGGTATTTAGGCAGTCGGCTTCCCGATTGCTTCCCCTGAATCAGGCCCTAAATCTGAATCTTGTGGACCCACAGTATTATGCCAACACTATAGACTACTGTGGCAGTTTGTATTATAGAAGGATGATTATGAGTGCCAGGGGCGGGAAAGGTTCCTACAGCAATGAGAACATACATTTTTGGAATTATTAGTAATCACAGTTATTAATTTATTATCAGTTTCTTATTTAGCACAACATATTTTGTTGGGCTTTACAATTGGAAACATTAATAGAACAAAACTGGGTAATAACAGACATAGATAGAGGTAAGAAGACCCTGCTTGCTTGCAAGCTTACAATCTATAAGGAAATAGGCATTGATACACAAGGATAGGTGCTACATATTGCATATTGGTCCAGCCAAATTGCAGGGGATCTTGGTGGGCTGTATGATCCAGTCACACAGGAATGTTGACCAAAGGTCGGGAGATTGTGAAAGTGAAGAAAGAAAATGTGTGCGGTTATGTGTGGACTGTGAGAGGGGGTGTAATTAGATATGGACGCTATGAAGGTTATGTGGGCGGTTCTGGAATCTGATAAGCTTGACTGAAGAGATGAGTTTCAGGGAACGCTTGAATATTTGGAGACTAGAGGAAAGTCTTATTGTGCGTGGGAGGGCATTCCACAGAATGGGTGCAGCCTGAAAAAAAGTCCTGTAACCATGAATGGGAGCAAGTAATACAACTAATGGAAAAGTGTACTTTTATTACTTTTGTCAGGTATGGGATATGATGTCGAAAAGTTCTGACATGTACAAAATATTTATATGTCAGATGTTGACATTCACAATATTAACACTGACATAAGGTCGATATTGTGGGGTCAATCCTATTAGCCGCGATTATCTCGGCGACGCAAGTCATCGTGGTAATGGCTGCACTTTACAGTATCCCGGATTCGCTGAATTATGTTCGCAGCCCAATAGGGCAACGAGCAAAATTCAGCGAATTTGAGCGCGGAGCAGGGTGCAAGGTGCCGGTCCGTTGCCAATGTTTTAATGACGTTGCAACAGCAACTCGCACCCTTCGCACATAATAAGATTGACCCCTGTTAATGTTGACAGGCCAGTTATTTAGTATAGCAGATATTTGAGATATTATTGTTCTTGCAAATTAGGCTGCTATATTAAATAACTGGTGATTTGATTTTTTATATATGCATATGTTTATTAAACTTATAAATTGGTAAACTCATAAACAAGCCTCCTGTTTCTGCATAGAGAGCAAACATTGTCATATCTATTAAGATTATATGGAACGCAAATTATATATCACCATGCGCAGTAAGTATTGTTTTCAGATTTTGTACTCTTAGAGAAGCCTCCTTCCACCATTTCCACGCCCTCTGCAAATGTGGGGATAAGCAGCAGTAAAAGTAAAGATGGTGACTTAGAAATTGAGGATGTCACTGTTGAAATGGAAGTGGGGTTATTTGTGCATCTCACACTAATGAGGATGTTGTTTGTGTAAAAGTAAGTCAGCCACCAGTGGCAGCAGTTCTTTCCCGTGATAAGAAGTCCATTGTCATGCTTGGGCATAAGACCAAAAAAGCCACCTATTTCGTGTGGAAATATTTTTACCCAAACCTGACAACATCTGTCAAGCCAGCTCTACTGTTTGTGAAGCTAAAGTTAACTATTTAGGAACCTCCTCCCTGTTACATTATTTGCAGCGAGTTCATGCTAATTATTGGGAAAATCTCCAAAATCCTGTTAAAAAAAATAACAAGTAGTCCAGCATCAGCTGCCAGCAGCATGGATAGATCCCAGCATATGCAATCTCCACTTCCAACATCTTCATCATTGATCTCATTACTGATCGGAGTTAGTCCTCGTGCATCCATTTTGCGAAAGCTAACCGACTCCTCCCTTATCCAGGATTCCCCAGAATAATTCTCGCGTGCTAGGACTGCTGCTGCTGGGGGAGAATCTTTCATCCCAGAAGGGGACCAAGCAGACTAGTTTCAGCAATTGGCTGTGAAAAAATCATTTGCAGAGAAAGCAAGTACAGTATGAGAGCTGCAATCCAGGTGCACAGCGGATCACTGAAGCCATGACGGCTATGCTAGCATTAGATCTGCATCCAATATCCGCCCTCAATGCATGTGGTTTTAGACAGTTAATTCAAGTCCTGTGTCCCCACTACCAAATTCCATCTCAATTCCATCTAACCAAAACAGCAATTCCTCGCCTGTCCCGGAACGTTAAAAAAAACCCTACTTCTTGGCCTATAAAATGCCATTGTACCCACTAGGGTACACTTAACCACAGATATGTGGACGTGGTACTGGTCAAACTAAAGATTACATGACTGTGGCATGGTGCTTCATGGTCAGTGTCTGTAAGTATGTAGTGTGCAGGGGTTGGGTACAGGATGCCGGCTCTCGGGATGCTGACAGCTGGGATTCTGACTATTCCTGCGCCGGCATACCGACAGCCGGGATTTAAACTATATCCTGTGTGCATAATTATTAATTAATACTGTACTTATTTGTGGTGGCCCAAGGCTGTAAATATCTCCCAGTTGGCCCCACTGCTGTAAGCTTTATACCTTTAAGTTGACGGTCATGTGATTCAGCCAGGAACTGCCGGATCCGATCAGATGGGATAGCAAATGATATCCCTGCCGTCACTTTTAGTGTGTTTATTCCTATGACTTCACCATCCTATAAGAAAGCAGAGAAAAAATGATATCAGTGTTCTGCACACTGCACGTATTACACATGTCTACATTGACATAATAGAAAGTGATTTGTATTGACCGATCATGGTATTACAAATAAGTAATGTCATCCAAGTTGGTGCGGCCTGTGGTCCTGATTCAGCAAGGATCGCAGTTGCTTATACGCACACAATCGACCGATTGTTGTATACTGCGCATGCATTGAAATGCACGTGCACACACCGGGCACTGCGAACGGGACTGCGATCGCAGTGACCACGCAGACCCATCGCAGAGTGATTGACAGGAAGTGCCGTTTGTGGTTGGTGACGGGGGAGATGGTCGAGTGAATGCAGGCGTGCCAGTGCGTTGTGACGGCGCTGCAGGGGCCTGCATAAATTAGCCACTGTGATACCATACGCAGCCTGAGGCCTCATAGCGTGCGCTGAAGTAAGCAATTCCTGAGTAAAGTCTGACCTGCCTTAACTGCGTATGAGTCCAATGTTACAAATTGTTTCGCTATGTTGCCCAAGTATATGAATGTGAGTAAGGGGAAGTGGGCATCCTTATGTTAGGCTGCGATCGCAATGCGAATGCAAACATTTGCATATCACCGCTGATATTAGCAACTGCGCTGCTTGCGTATAAGCAGAATAGCGATCCTTGCTAAATCAGGTCCTGAGTTTGGTATACTGGGGTAGGCAGCTTAATAGGTTATCCAAGTGTAGATAGCTTGTGAAAATGGCATACAGCTAAAATCTAGGATTATTTACAGTGGTCTGTGTATCGAGGCAAAATGTAACAACCAGTGTAATTTTACGATGCACTACTGATTGCACTATTGATTACCATGAAACATTAGTCTTAATTTTACACGATATGTGATCAATATTGACGTACAGTATTGGGGTATATTTACTAAAGGTCGATTTTGGTTGATTTTGGCTTTTTGGTGTATTTATAGGTTATTTTCTAAGTGATTTGCTAATTGGGGATTTACTAAAGGCAAAAATTTTAACTCAACTATAAATCCAAATCCCGATCAAAATCGACCAATCATTGATACTGTACTTACAAATAGACCACTTCATTCTCATTGACTAACAGTGTGATTGAAAAATAGACTTAAAATCGACAGAAAAATCTCCAAATAAACTATTTAAAATCAGGTGATTTTAGCTTCTACACACCATTCTAATGGTAGGAACTTAATTATGATGCCTATAAAAGGAGACACAAGCATGTGGTACACTGTGGAATGCACGTTAACTCCTGACACCAATACCTGCAACATAATTCCCTTGACCCTTTCCTCATACTCATCATAATCTACCTCCACAGGTGACCCTCCAGCAGTGCTGCATGTAGAGTGTCTTCCCAGGGCAACCTTGAATTTGACACAGCATCGGATGTATGAAAAATGCTTTACATGCCCAATAGTATTAACCGTATCAACTGCTGCCTGCCACATGGCCCACTTTCTTCTTGCAGATGTGCGTTGGGCCCGGCGTCCAAAAAACTCCTCAAAGTTAGACAACAAGGAGTTTACCAACGCACAGTTCTCCTTAAAGTTAAACCTAACAATGCGCCCAGATTTAGTATTTCCAGGTTGGGGCCTCTCCCCCGAATCAGAGTCCTGGCCCTCTGTCTCTTCCATCTTACTATCCTCACCAATTAGATCCCTCTTCTCCACCTCCCTATCCTCTCTTGCCTTAATTCTGGCAGCCTCCATAACAAACAGAAAAATAAATACAGAAACTACACTTAAAAACTAACACAAAACTTAAGCACACACAGAGAAACAATGAGACAGGCAAAATAAAAAAAATTAGACAAGTCAAAAAAATAAGACAATCTACAAAATGAAAATAACAATACAGAAATTAACAGGACAAAACTCTAAGAAATTACTTTTTAAGTACCTATATGAAATCACCACTTTCCTGCTAAACACTACTCCCTCCTCTCTCTCCACAAAACAGCCTTTCAATTTGTTTGGGTGTGTGCCAGCCTTTTTATAATGAGTTTCTGTGGCTTACAGTGCATGTGGTATGTTTTGGCCAATAAGAGTACATAAGGAGGTGTTTGTCGATCTTGTAGGTGATTTTTTTTTTTTTTAGGTGATTTTGAAGTGCACACTCCAAATCGACCATTTTTACACTTGAAAATCGACCCATATCTCATTCAATTTTAAAACAATTTCAAAATCAAATGTTAATAAATGAGAGATTTTGCCAGTGATTTATGATTTTCAGTCGACTAAAATCAACATAAAAATCGACCTTTAGTAAATATACCCCATAAACTTTACTTTACTAGGGAACCATTATTTTAATTGGGTTTTTTTTATGATGACCAGTAGTTTATTTACTTACTGGTCAGTCTGTAACTACATCCTGATCACATAATACACATACAGTACTGTCTGCATACCTCCCAACATTTTAGAAAGCTCAATTGGGACAAAATGAGCCTTTCCAATGTATCGTAGTCCTCCTCCCCCCCATAATATGTCCCAATCTATTATAGTCATCCTACTTATTTAGCTCTTCATAGACTTTCCAGACATTTTACTAAATGTGGAGAACTGAGTGTGGACTGTCTGTACACCAGGGGACTGTATTATAGCACTGTATTAGTTCTGTGTTTGCTAAGCTTTGATGGGTTTCTCTGCTACGCTACCTGTTTTGTTTGGTTTGTTTCCCCCCCCCCCAATTGCACACATACAGCAGCAGAGATATACCAGTGCACAAACATATGTGGGCAGGGATAGTCCTTAATGTTAGTATGATTTCAGTATCAACTTTACACCTGAAAATTACTGGCTCAGTTTTCATAGTAATAAAAACTAATATTTTCTAGTTAAAATCCTTTGCAAAGCTCAAATATATATACCCGCCTGGTCATCCCATCATCTCGGCCAGAAGGTCTGTTTTACAGCCCTTGGCTATGTTTGTGGATAGTTTTTTACAGTCGCACGTCACCATGATGGATATTTTTGTCCAGGACGTGGTTGACTTCTTGGACATTAGTGGATTGACTAATGACGTGTGGCTTGCCACTTTGGACGTCTCATAATATATCGTGATACCCCATGATGCTGGTTTGGAAGCTATTAGGAAGTCTATGTGTAGTGGCCCCAATATAGGACCACCCATAGAATTCTTTATAATAATAATAATAATAATTTTATTTATATAGCGCTTTTCTCCTAAAGGACTCAAAGTGCTTTACATTTACAGTACAAAATACAAAACAAGCTTAAACAAGGGACATTAGTGAAATGCTTGGGTGAATAGGTGAGTCTTGAGTCTATTTTTGAAGGATTCTAGAGTGGCGGCCTCTCGAACTGTGCGGGGAAGTGAGTTCCATAAGGTTGGAGCCACAAAACTGAAAGCTCGACCCCCAGACGAATTCCGTGAGATTCTAGGTACTGTTAATAGTCCTTCGTCAACGGATCGCAGTAATCGAGTGGGACAGTAGGGAATCAGAAGCTGCTTCAGGTACCCTGGGCCATGGTCATGAAGGGCTTTGTAAGTTATTAATCCAATCTTGAAAGCAATTCGCCATCTGACAGGCAGCCAGTGAAGGGAGTAGAGAATTCTTTCTTGAGTTGGCACAATTAGTGCTCAGTAGAAATCATTTCACATATGGTTCTGATCTCTACATTCAAACAGCAGGCACCGCAATGGGGTCTAATTTAGCACCGGCACATGCCAATCTTTATATGCATTACTACGAGCATACATATATTTTGAACCAATATAGTAATAAGATCATTACATATAAACGGTATATTGATGATCACTTTGTAATCTGGAATTACGCAATGGTTAATTCCCTTAATGCATTAGACAGCCCTATACGCTTTACGGCACAGGTGGAGAAGGAGTCCATCAATTTTTTGGATGTCACTATCTCACGAGTTGGTGACCGATTAAGTTCTACTCGCTTTCGCAAAGAGACTGACGAAACACTCTTTTGCATTCAACAAGTCACCATCCTATTAGCCTGAAAGAATGCCTCTCTAGCTCTCAGTTTCTCAGAGTTTTGCTAAATAATACCTCTACAGACGCTACAGCGACACAACTGACAGAGATGGGTGAACGTTTCTTGCAATGTGGTTACTCTCATATGATTGTTAAGAGGTGTCTTCAGAAAGCCAGGCAAAGGTTTTCACATGCCACCACTAAAAATCCTATAGACCCCCAAAGGTTAATCTTTACGACCACCTATGATCTGACCTTGAATTATATACAGAAATCATTAAAAAAACATTGGCCAATTATCTCCTCAGATCCAACTCTGAAATGGATAAGCAAGAGTTCCCCCATGTGTGTCTTCCATAGAGGTCCTAACCTCAAGCAGTTATTACTGCGGCCGACCAGTCGACCAAAGACAAACAGGCACAGTGGTTACCAATACCGAAAAAGAGTTGTTTTCGGTGTACTGACTGCATGACGTGCAGGTCAATGCTTGTTGGATCAACCTTTTCATATCAACACAATGGAAATAAAATTGCCATTCACCATAAACTTCATTGTCTAATGTATTTTCATAATCTATATACTTATTTGTCCATGTGGACTTTATTATGTGGAATTGACTACGCGTCCCTTTAGAGACAGAATGGCAAATCATTGATAGTCGATACGTCTGGCTTTACAGATTAAGACCTCAGATAAACCTGTCACTAAACATTTTGTTTTGATGGGACATTCTGTATCAAGGTTGAAATGCATGTTGATCAACCATGTCCCCAAACTTATATGAGGAGGTGGCAGAGAGCTCCTTCTAAAAAAATGTGAGGCAAAGTGGATTTATGATTTGGGTACCATCCACCCCCAAGGTTTAAATGAGAATAATGCCTATAACATTTTTTTGCGTTAAGGGCTTTAGCACCGGCAATCAATATAGTATTAAGTGTATGTACCCAGAGTATTATTTCGATATGTCATTTATTCATGATTTGTCTTTCTTTTTTTTTTCTTTTTTAGTTTTTGAAGTGGTTAAGGGGATTTATAGGTTTAAATTTGTAGTTATCTATGTATGTAAGCTTCAGTATTGCAGTTTATTGCAACATCTAGACATGTTTGAAAACGTTTCTCTCCACGCTGTCTCGAACTGTGAGTTTGTCTACAATATAGTGGAGGTAGACTAGACTGCATTGATATTCATTTGGAAAACACAGTACAGCGTTCCCGCTGGTTGCACATCGCATCGTCAGATCTGCCGTGCTGTAGGGCAGATCTGACAATCTAGAACGTGATGCACTGTAAACAGTCTGGATGCAGGAGAGATTGTATGAAGATTGGACACCAAATCATGTGCAGATCGTGTGCAGAGCTGCCGGGGAGAGTTTCAAGGGAAATCGTACACATCGGCTGATCGTGAGCACATCACTATCTGTGTAGGCACCTTAAGACGTTTACTGTAGCTGCTAGTAGCGCGTCACTTCCGGTCCTCGTGCGTTCCACAAGCTGGAACGCATGTGATTTCCGAGTAAGACATGATGGGATTACAATGGAGGATTCTGGCTGAACAGGTGAGTAGAGTATATCGTGGTTAGCCGTGGTTGGCTACCGCTCATCTACTTTTATGGTAGAGTAATTGAGGGGTTGTTTCAGATGCAGTATAAGTCTTTTAAGCTAATTCCGGCTTCTGGAGTGGAGTTCTCCGCAGCTGGGGGTAATGATGACGTTAATAGCTAGCACGGTATAGGCTTGTTCATCACAGTCTGGTACAGTGTGGATCAATGAGGTGGTAATTTTCTGCTGATGGAGAAAGAGTCTTGAAAAAGGTATTAAGAGACTGAAACATTGACATGACATACAACAGTGTGGCTCTTGTGTGAAATAAACCTTGCTGGCTATATTCTTTGAAGATTTGGAGAGTGCTCCTTTTGGAATTTTTGTACAATGGACTTGTGTGTGTGTATATATATATATATATATATATTATATATATATATATATATCTAGTGTTCCCTCTAACTCCGGTGGGAGGCAGGGCGCTGGAACTAGAGAGGGCATGTCCGTGCGCGCGCCCGAGAAGGGGGCGTGGTTATCGAAAAGGGGGCATGTCTATAAGACGCGTCCCCTTTTCGTCACTCTTGGGGGAGTGCCCGGCACTTACGGACACGCCGGGCAGCCCCCAAGCCCTGCAGATAGGGAGAATAGATGCCGGGCGCATGCGCCCGGCGTCTATTCTCCGGCGGTGACCGGGTCACCGCACATTTCTTCACCGGCGGGACACTGCGACCCGCGGGTGAAGACGGTTCCCGCAGGCTGTTAGGGCAGGGCGCTTTTTGCCCTCCTTCTGGAGAGCAGGGCGCTTTTAGCCTTCTAGAAGGCTAAAACAGCCTAGCGGGAACGCTATATATATATATATATATAATTCTGAGTCGGGCGCAGTCGTTTCTGTCTCTTCTGGTGATCACCTGTCTGCGACTTTATGCAGATGCCTTCCCTGGTGTACATCCGTGTATCCAAATTTGCAAAGACTGAGACACAAACTGTCAGCGTCCATAGACGCTGAAATACCGATTGGTGCGTCTTTTGATGACTTACAACAGCCCTATGGCAGATACAGTTTATCCATCCAAGTATGGCCTCCTATGTGAGCAGTTGAGCGTCTCTGTATGCAGCCGCTTTCACAGACAATCCAATAACATGCCCATAAGATGGACCAGCTCTGTGCATCTGCTAAACCACTTCCTACCTATCACTGCCCAATACATTTTCAAAACATTTCTGAAACCATGCGTCTACCATGCACCTCAATCGCAGCCCTGTGTGCCCACGCTATCTGGATAAAAGAAATTGCTCCACTGAGTCCAAGATCGGCAGTACTTCCGTCTCAGACTCAATATGTCCTACAGCATTTTCAGCAGGTACTGTGGATTATGCTACCCTCTGGGACTACAATAGGGAAAATGTTAGCAGGGACCCATGGTACCCTATACATAATATTTTATTTAGTAGCAACTACGGGCCTGATTCAGACCCGGTCGCTATCTGTGTACGCTCACTGGATGCGTATGCAAATTTGTCAAAGTGACGCCACGGGAAGCGATCGCTCGCCAAGGCATAAGCACGCCAGCCATGTCTTAGCGAGCGGCCACTTTGTGTATGCGTACGCCCAATCGCACAGGCAGAGCCGCCCACCAGCAACATGTCATCTCCAGGAAGTGTATTAAAACATTGGTACATCGAGCACCATCGGATGTGAACGCAATGCTTGAGGTAGCTTTACCCTACCGCAAGCATTGTGAGGAAATCAGTGTAAAATATAGGCAAGTGACATGTACTATGACGCTGCCTGTTAATTATGCACGCCTCTTAAATGGCGTTGAAGCACACAGGCACGCCTGCGTTCGCATCTCCAACCCCCCGTTATTACTTGTCCTGCACGTGTTACCACCCACAAACGGCCTCTCCTGTCACTCATTACCCTGGGCTGCCTATGCTGGGCGAGCGAGAGAGTTGCGATCGCAGTGTGTAGTTCATGCACGCGCAGAACGAACTGCGTGCATGCATGTACACAGAACATCGGGCCACTTGCGAACGCACAGCGCAAGCGAGCGGCTCTGAATCAGGCCCAATATTCACCACCTTTAAATGAAAGGAATTAAAACATATTGGCTTTACCGGTTCCCTAGATACTGTTGGCTATGATCCACACCAGTTGATGCTCTGAGTTTCTCTAGTCTATTGCCAGGTAAGACAGAGGTCTAGTCGGTCTAGACAAGTTCTGCCCTGTTTTCACCTGGCACACATCTGTGCAAAAACCAGCAGACTGGCACCACTTGTGACTGCAAGAAGAGATTTAATTGGGGGAATTAGCTGTAGGTTATGGGACCCCAATTCTTTTCTTTTGTCCCTTTGAGACTAGCTCCGCTGAGTCAGGCACTCAGTCCAAAACACAATACCGGATAATAAACGTGTAACAATGGTATGAAGGCACCTAGGAGTGGGAAGAGCTGTGATTCCTCAGAATTTATTCCTTGGAAGAAGACTAGAGGCTTCATTCATCATTTCGGCTCACATAATCTGAAGATGAGCATGGTCCCTAGTTGAGACCTGCAGAAAACTAACAGATGCAGAGAACTGTAAAGAAAATGGAGTTTGAAGTGAGAAAAGGTGATCCAGATTGTTCCAAGCCTGTATATCAGTGTCTGTTTACCAGAGCAACCACACAAAACAATTTTACACCACCGGTTGGCAGCCATTGCTGAGTCTGTTTAATTAAGCCTCAGTGGTACCACATTATATAGGAAAATATATATACTGTATCTGGACATATTTTAATGGAAGCTATTTGTTTATGTAACGTCTGCTCACAAAGGTTTTTTTCCCTAACTGGACATCTGACAGAGTTACAATGATATATCTTTTTAACTTAGGCATGATTTTTCTTCCTGGTGGTGCCTCCACCCCAAACTGTCTTTACTGATCCACAGGCAAGGGGGGTTTACCTGGTGTTGGCTCATGGTTTCCCATATTTACATAGGAAGTTGGAGTAATTAACCGTTTTTCTCTTGCCTTCCACAATGCTAAAATAAACATATACTAGAGATTCCAAAATTTGGTCCTCAAGGCACCCTAATGGTCCAGGTTTTAAGAATTGCCATGCTTGGGCACAGGTGACTTAATTAGTACCTCAGTGTTTTAATTTAATCATCTGTGCTCGACCATGGATATCCTTAAAACCTGGACCATTAGAGTGCCTTGAGGACCGAGTTTGGGAACCTCTGACATATACACTAATTAGAAAAATATATATCCCAATATGGATAGGGGAATTTTTATTAAAAATAATAAAGTTAACTAGGGAATAAATATCAGAGTTTCAAATAAATTACAATGAATTCCCTAAACTCTGTACTTCAATACCTTTATACTGAAGTCCTTATAAATTAAATCACACTACACTCCTCTAAACAAATTTACTACTGTACCTCTCATTTTCACCAACCCTAAGGGAATATCTATGCCTAGAATTAACCATTCTCTACTGCTCATGATCAGGTCAACCAATATCCCCATACAGTCTCACCTGAGTACATCCTACCTACCCTTCTACCTATTATAAACTCTAGCATGCCTTGAATATTGAACATATTTCCTCTTTCCCCACACTACCCTTCCACTCAATCATTCACATTCAACAAACAACAATAAACTGTTTATTCATGCACAATTGGTTGATATAGTGAATAAATAGTCCCAAACAAGAAAGGAGCCTTTTGTTGGAGCACTTTTTAGAATTTGTTGGACCTGGGATTTTAAGGGCGAAATTCAATTGTTTGTAGCCACCTACGCGCCCGATGGAGCTATTCAATTGTTGCTCCTGTCGGGAGCGATCATCTGCCGACGCCCGGCATTTCAGCTAGCACCCCTAGGGGGTGCTATCTGAAATGTGCGAAAAGTGACCTAAACGGCACTTTTCATGATCGTGCCCAGCACTTTGGTTGGGTGTAGCCATTTTGCGCGGCTAAACCCAACCTCATTGGGCGCGATCGGCGCAATATTCGAATCAATTGAATCTCGCCCCACAATCTCCTGCCACTTTAGACGTGAGATCGGGCGCGAGAAAACAATTAAATTCACACCCTAAGAACCTTAGTCATGCAATCTGTCCTGTAGTCTTTTTGCTAAACTCCTCTGAGACAGAAGAACTCTTGCTTTCTTTATACTCACCTATAAACATTAACCATATGGAAACTGTTCATTAACACCACACTTTTAGATTATTTAGCATTCCAGCTGAACCAAACTATGGGCCCGATTCAGACCCGTATGCTAAGCCGCGGATGCACTCTATGGGTGATTGTTGCCAGTCTGCGCATGCGTATGCTTCACAGTACGCATGCACGAACCAGTCATTGCAATCGGGAATCGCGTGCTCTTAACACAAAGACTGAGCGCTAGTTGAGTGACAGTGCCGTTTGTGGGTGGTAACGGGAAGATGCTTGTGTATGGGGGAGTGGTGCTGCAAACGCAGGCGTGTCTAGGTGTCAAAACTGAGTTTTATGGGTGTGCATAATTAGCATAGAAGCGTCATTGTACACGTCACTTGGTTGTATTTCAGCCTGCTGTGATCGCAGTGCTTGCGGCGGGGTAGGGTCTACCTCAAGCGCTGCATGCAGCTCCGATGGTTCTGATTAATCATACATTTCCTGGAGATGATGTGTGCTATGAAAGAAAAGTGGGCGTCTTTATACCGGCGTGCGCTCACTCTGCCGTCACTCTCTAATACATAGAGGGTGTCTTTACACCAGACACTGCGATCGCGGAATTTGCATACTCGGCCCCTTTTGGCAGCGAGAGAGCGCAGCTTAGCGTCCGAGTCTGAATCGACCACTATGTATGGCTGACAATGTCTCTAGGCATCTACTGTGTAGCTAACTATTGTTTTGGAGGAGTGGCTGCTATATATTTCAGTTTTATCTCTGCCTCTCAACCACACTGTGGGCCTGATTCGGAGCTGAACGCTCTTTCAGAGCCCTCCCTCTCTTTTTTTAGAGCAGCCTCCTGGCCGCTCGCATAGCTGTGGGTGACCACCCACAGCTATAGCGAGCGGCCAAAAAGATGGTCGCGATGGTGAAGACCATCGCGACCATCGCGCTTGCGACGAGACCCTTGTGGTAGGGTCTCGTTGCCTCAAGCCCTGGAGTGCTTTTGGCTCTACCAGAGCCAAAAGCACTCCCACTGACATCATTTGTGATGTCAGTGGGGCCGGCCCCAGATGGTAGGCGTTCCCATGGGAACGCCTCCGTCTGGGCAGCAACGCCCCCGACACGCCCACCAAAGGGGGCGTGCTGTCACTCAACATCGACAGCATGCCCCCTTTGTAGCGAGACCCATAGCGACGGCTTGCCCGTCGCTATGCGGGTCTAGCGCACGACGGACCCGGCTCCCTCGTGCGCATGCGCACTTGGCCAACATCGACCCGCTTGCGAGCGCGTCTGAATCAGGCCCTGTGTTTACAGCTGGCTGTCTCAGGGCTTCTACTGTGTGGCTAACTACTGTGCTAGAGTAGTGGCTGCTATATTTCACTTTTAAGCTGGGTACACACGTAAAGATTTTCTGTCAAACCATCCAACTAGTTGATTGGTTGGAATGAAAATCTGGTAACATATGGGAGTAAATGATGATCAGCAATTTGCCAGAAAACAGATGAAAATGGACGTTCAGACAAGTTTGTTAAATGTTTGATCTAAACAATTTGTTCAAACAACAGTTTTTGTCCATTTTCCGGCGTTTGGGAGCAAATTGCTGATTGTCATTTGCTTTCATACCTTACCAGATTTTCATTCCAACCAATCAACTAGTTGGATGTTTGGACAGAAAATCTTTACGTGTGTACCCTGCCTTTGATTTGCCTCTGGGCTGTTTTGGCCAACTTTTGGGTGGGGTGTTTGTATAGAGCATATCTACCTTACTTCTAGCCATTAGTAGGTATCTTCAGTCTCAAACCAATTAGTTGCTTGTTCCACAGAAAGATGCTGTTGGCTCCTGGAACTCCCTTATTTGGCTTGCTTTGTTTATACCCTGAACATGGACAGGCTGCAATTTCCCTTTTAGGCAACAGGTATTACTGGCCCTTTCTTTAGCATCGATTCGTCTCAGCCACTCACAGCAATTGCTTTCTGGTACTGCCCCCAAGCTGCGGCAAGACGGTGGTGGGATTACTTACAGTATTGTGCAAACTATACAGCCTTTCTCTCCACAGCACTAAGCTTAACTGACTCCAACTCTGAGGTAACATCTTTCGACATGTGATCCTCCTTGAAGTCCTTTCCCCTTATGTGGCTTCAAGCAGGGATGGGCATTGACAATCGATGGGTAGGAAACCGTAGCCGTTGGCTCGATGGTTTTATTTTCACACTTGTACTGCAGCGCAGAGCTACTAGGCTGTCAGCCAGTATCCTGCCCTGTGGCTCTGCCACTGCCTCGAGTGTGGCAGCTTACAATTCAACAACACACGAACACACTCAGTCAGTGTGTGTGATGTGTGTCGGGATAGTCTGACACGTCTCGCTGACTTGACACTGGATGTGCTTAGCTGTCAGTCAGCAGTCCAGCCCGCCCAACAACCCCCGGCTCCGACTCACTCACAGACTCCTGACTGATGTGGCAGTGCAATCCACCGCAAATGCGCAGAGGATATGTGCCTGGGCCAAGTCTCTTTGATGGTATGCCAGTGCATAGTATCATACCATTGATGGTGCATTCCATTTTTACCATCGATGGTGGACACAACGATGACTGTCCCTGGCTCCAAGGTTTTGATATCTGCATATGTTAAGTGTGCACAACCACTCCCCTGCACTGTCACTTGTAAACATAGAATTCACTATCTACTGCCTGCGGGGTAGGGGTTACATTTAAAAATGGACGTGTACGTTAGGAAAAAATAAAAACATATTTAATGAAACCGCATCTTTAAATATTAAGAAAATCACATGACCTCTAGATATAAGAATCATGTTCCATGCATCCGTTATATTATTATTATACTATTGACTACACAGGATGACAGTAGTATCCAGAAAGTCACAGTTTACATGTATACCTTTAGACATAGCAGACCCATCCTAGGACGGTTTGAAAGGGAATAGGAACAGTATGTAGGTACTGAGCAGCTGAGGATATCTGCTATCTAGAAATAACTACAGGAAAAAATGTTACACATGCTGGACATCTGATATATCAGCGAAAGAGTTTGTGCCTGTACTTGTGTCGTAATATGACGTCTGGTGCTGTAAAGCCAGTTTTACAAGTTTATTTAGCTTAATATCAATATCTGACATAGAGCAAACACCTGGGATGGAATGTGCAAGAAGGAACATGTGGTCTAGAAGTAATTTATCATTTTAATGGTTTGACAGCATAAGCACAGTTACTATAGAAAACAGTGACTATTAACATAGAGGAGCTTTTTATATGTACCTCCATGTAGGAGGGCCATTACCAAGCCCCAGGACCTGTATTTTCATTACACATTTAAACCTTATAAGGCACTTTGCAAAGTGATGTAAAAGGAAAAGATGTATAATCTGTTATCCGCAACCACATAATTGCAGCCACAAAGTTCTGCCCAACGATCTACATTAATCAACATGTTTCCTCTCTCATCACAAGTCACTACAGTATGTACTCAATAACATCCTTCCCGGTCTTCTTTTAGCGCTCTCTCTCCTCTCCCTCTTACCCACTCTGTCTCCACATATCACCTCTCCCTCTTACCCACTCTGTCTCTACCTCTTAACATATCACCTCTCCCTCCTACCCACTCTGTCTCTACCTCTCCACATATCACCTCTCCCTCCTATCCACTCTGGGCCTGATTCAGACCCGCTCGCGAGCGCTGAGTGCTCGCAAGCGGGTCAATGTTGCCCAAGTGCGCATGCGCACGACGGAGGCGACTCCGTCGTGCGCATGCGCGAGACCCGAATAACGACGGTCAATTCGTCGTTATGGGTCTCGCACCAAAGGGAGCGTGCTGTCGATGGTGATTGACAGCACGCTCCCTTTAGTGGGCGTGCCAGGGGCGTGGCTGCCCAGAAGGACGCGTTCCCATGGGACCGCCTACCGTCTGGGGCTGATAGAGCCAAAAGCACTCCAGGGCTTGCGGCAGCAAGACCCTACCGCTAGCGTCTCGTTGCAAGCCCGATGGTCGCGATGGTCACTCTTGACCATCGCGACCATCATTTTGGCCACTCGCTATAGCTGTGGGTGGTCACCCACAGCTATGCGAGCGGCCATGAGGCCGCTCCAAAAAGTAGGAGGGACGGCCCTGATTCAGAGCGAGCGCTCTGTCAGAGCGTCCGGCTCTGAATCAGCGCCTCTGTCTCTACCTCTCCACATATCACCTCTCTCTCCAATCCACTCTCTTTAAGGGGGGAGATTTAATAAAGCTTGGAGAGAGATACATTTGTGAGAGATAAAGCATACATACATACATACATACATACTATATTTAGTGTGCTCCTATGCACACCTGTAGGCATGAGACTCCTTCAGCCTAGGCTACCACCCCTTCCCACCTGTCCCCTATTGGTTTTAAGTAGGGATTTGGCATTTTGACTGCACTTTAGTAAGAGGCACAATCTAGGTAAGTCCTACAAATTTTCGTACTGTAGTGCAACTATGGGTTGATTTTTGGGGCGTGGGTCCCCTGGATTGCTTTGGTTGAGCTGCTTCAGGGAATCGCATTATAAACAGATTTTTCCTTTCTTGCACTTTTAGCACCTCTATTGTTTGTTTAATATATATATGTATTATTTTCACATATTTATTTTTCACCTTACAGCAGCAGTAGCTGCTCTTATCTAACACCTTTTTACACTTCACCTTTCTTCATTAGAGTGATGCCCTGGGGTGGCTCACCTGGGCTTGTTTGGGGATGTCCTACGCTCTGGACTTCAACCCCAGTATGTTAGGGACCTACCCTCAGAGGTTACCTGGGCGCGGTGGGTAGGCCCATAACCATGTCCATGAATATGTCAAAACCTCTATTTATTTATTTATTGCAAATTTCTATTGCAAAATTTACTATTATATATAATTAGTAATGTTGGAGTTGTGCATCTGTAATTCTTTTTTTCAGTTCTCATTTTAGGAAACACAGACATTCTATTTTCCTAATTATCCTGATTTGGTTATAGCTGTGATAAGATTATCTTATTATTTTACTACTTAGGTTACAATGATGGCACCTACCCTGCCCAATATTATGCTTAAAGGAATCTCCTCCCAGCAACAGGGTCTATAGGACAATTCATTTAGTGACTTGGCCATGAAGTGCACATCGTAGCCAGCAGCATTGTTCATTTTTCTTTGCATCCCATTGAGTTGCACAGGGAAACTTGCAATGTTGATTCTACCATAAATGGCAAATATGTGCGCAGCTGAGCATCATGGGAGGCACATTGCCTCTAATGTGAATCAATTCTGGATTACTGTTTTGGAGTTTGCAGGCTTCAGCAGGGATTATAAGGCAGCTCTTAATTATTCTAATACAAGCCGTTTTTCTCAGTCAGTCGGACTTCACCCACACGGATGTTGTCTGTTTTATGCTCGGCTCAGTTACCCACGGTGGTGTGAACTGGTTGTGTAGAGGGTATTAGATTTCCATCCTTATCCCAGTCTCTACCTTATTTTCTTAGCTGGACTCTGGGAAGGCTCTAGTCTCACATCCCCTAGGACCCCTTGTTCTGCCTCACTCCCTACAGTCTTCTGGTAAGAGTCCAACATAATGGGCATGACACTGGCATACAAAAGGACATAACCACCTGGGTGAGGGGGTTACTATGGTTCACCTCCTAGTTTAACCTTTGATAAGAGTTTTTATTATTAGCTTTAATTTATAAAGCATTAACATACCCAATAGATGGGGGAAACACTTGATAGATAAGGTAGTGGAATAAATTGTAGCTGTCTGTGGGGATTCAGTTGGTGAATGCATGTATAGTGCCAGTTCCTGGCCATGGCCAGTTGATGAATACGTGTTAGGCAAGAAACTGGCACAGTACACATATCAACTGCTCAGAGCCAGGCACTGTGAGTAGTTAGTCAATATGTTTTAGTTCCTGGCTCTGGGCAGTTAGTGAATACGTGTTAGTTCCTGGCTCTGGGCAGTTCGTAAATACGTGTTAGTTCCTGGCTCTGGACAGTCAATGAATACGTGTTAGTTCCTGGCTCTGTGCAATTGGTGAATATGTTATCGAAGCTGAATAATTGGCTGAGACAAGTTCAGTTTAAAATTTAATCGCGACGACGCCATTTTGCGACTGGCCGCAAGACGCCATCTTGTGAATGGCAGCAAGACTCCATTTTAGAAAAGAAAGCTTACACAAGCGCCATTTTGTCAAAAATACATAGTACACAATCCACAGTGCAAAATTGCTAAAAGTAGCAATTTTGCTACTCACAACGCAAAGTTGCTAAAAAGTAGCACGAACAGCTTTTTAACAATCTTCCCCAAACACCTACCGACGGTGTTTAGCAGACATAAAATAACTTTCCAACACATTAAAATCACCATAGACTTATATTTGAAAAGTAGCAAAGTTGCTAAAAAGTAGCACGAACAGCTTTTGCACAATCTTCCCCAAACACCTACTGACGGTGTTTAGCAGATATAAAATAACTTTGCAACACATTAAAATCACCACAAACATATTTGAGCAGTAGCAAAGTAGTGGTGTTTTCCCCTGCATTCACATTAACACATATGCGATGTAGCAAAAAGTAGCAAATTAGTGGTGTTTTCCCTGCACTTCATGTTAAACATAGAACAACGCAAAATAGCTATTTAGACGCACAGCCAGCTTTTTAGTGATCTTTCCCAAACCCATACTGGCATGCTCACACACATACACAGAAGCCTTTCCAACTTAGTGCTGGTCGCTAAGTGCCCCACAGACCCTCAAACGCACAACACAATTTAATGTCATTTCTCCCCGCATACACATTTAAAAGCAATGGTCCCGCAGCACGAAAGGAATGATTATTATTTGGTTTAATCGCAATGTCAGCATGTAAAGAAATGAATGTCTTCTGTAACTATGGTTTAGTAAATGGCAATTGGACCGTGATTGGTGCCGTACTGATCTACTCTGTTCCCACAGCGTTCCGGTGGCATCGGTGAGGAGATCAGAACATGCGGCTATGAAATATGAATGTTAGAAAGAATAACTTCTTGAAATGTTGTATGCCATAGTTAGATTAGATTTATTATGCAGCGGGAAGGTTAACACAATCAGGCTGTTAGAGGCTGGGTTGAGTCTTTGCACTGACCTATGAATTGTACCGTAACGGAAGAAGCAAGAAGAGGAACCAATGAGAACCTGCCAACGTATTCTATTGTATTGCTTATCCCAGTACGGGTATATATGTGAGTGCTCTGAAACGAGATGCCAGGCTGCGGTGTTCCTGTTATGCTGTTCCGACGAAGGTCTCATTATTGATGCCGGTATCTGGTCCCAGAGCGCACGCGTATGTATTGACTGTACCTTATGACCTAATGTTTGTACAATTTAGTTCGCGCTCATTGTTAGATCATAGCGTGGTAACATCTGTACTTTCACCTGAATAATAATCTTGAGCGCGTTGGACCGCTATTCCACTGTCTTAGAGTTTTATTAATGGTATAATTAAACACAGCGCTAATTAGCGACACCGTATGGTTTAGGAGGTATAGGCAGGTTTTGTCTTAGAGGTTCTAGGCAGGTGAATCTTAGAGGTTTATAGGCAGGAATGTACTAAAGGTTCATTGCATGAATCAACAGTGTGTATGTGTACTTTGTCATTTCCTCCCTGTAAGCAGTTGGTCAATATGTTTTAGTTTCTGGCTCTGGGCAGTTGGTGAATATGTGTACTGTGCCAGTTGTTAGGTTCTGGCTCTGGGCAGCAAGTGAATACATGTAGTTCCTGGCTTCGGGCACTTGGTGAATACGTGTTAGTTCCTGGCACTGGACAGTTAATGAATACTAGAGATGAGCAGGTCTGATTCTCCGAGAACCGGACCCACCCGAACATAGGGGATCCGAGTAGGATCCGAGTCTGGCTTGGGTTTTCCCACCTAACTGGGAATCCAAAATGAGGCAAATCGTCATCATCCCGCTGTGGGATTCTCATGGGTTTTGGATTCTATAAAGGTCCCGGTGATCAACGCCATTTTCACTCCAGCTGTGGAGAGTGTACAGAACACACGTGCTCTGTACATCTCTGTTGTTCAAGGGTGCAGTGTTGTCAGGCTGGGGCTGCTACATAAAGTGAGGGGTGCTGCTGTGTCATGTTGTCCTGTCAATCAAGGGGCTCTGGGCCTGATTCAGAGCCGGACGCTCTGACCAGAGCGCTCGCTCTGAATCAGGGCCTTCCTACCTAAACTTGGAGCGGCCTCTTGGACGCTCGCATAGCTGTGGGTTACCACCCACAGCTTATGCGAGCATCCATGATGATGGCCGCGATGGTAAAGACCATCGCGACCATCGGGCTTGCGACGAGACCCTGCGGTAGGGTCTCGCTGCCGCAAGCCCAGGAGTGATTTTGGCTCTGATAGAGTTCCCATGGGAACGCCTCCGTCTGGCAGCCACACCCCCGGCACGCCCACCAAAGGGGGCGTGCTGTCACTCACCATCGACAGCATGCCCCCTTTGGTGCGAGACCCGGAGCGATAGCTTGGCTGTCGATATCCGGGTCTTGCGCATGCGCACGACGGAGCTCCCTCCTTCGTGCGCATGCGCATTTGGGTACCATCGACCCGCTTGCGAGCGTCCTGCGCTCGCGAGCGGGTCTGAATGAGACCCTCTGTTCTTCTGTTTTTTTTCCATTGTTTTTTTTTGTGTGTGCTAGCTACGCTATTAATGTTCGGTGACACTGCCAGCCAGACCGCAGTTTATTATCCATGTATTTGTGACTCTGCAGGTGGTCCATCCACACTCCACAGGGGTGCTTTGTTGTCCATAAAAGGGTGCTGTGTAGTTCATCAAGGGGCTGCTGCCTCGTCCAGGGGTGCTCTTCCCCAGTGTAAAAAAAATTATTGTTTGGTGACACTGCCGGCCAGACCGCAGTTTATCATCCACGTATTGTGACACTATAAGTCGTAGCGCAGTGTGTTATTCTTCTTAAAAAAAAATATTGTGACACCGTAAGTGGTAGCGCAGTGTTTTACTCAAAAAATATTGTGACGCTGTAAGTGGTAGCGCAGTGTGTTATTCTTTACTTATTCATAAAAAATATTGTGACACTGTAGGTCATTGATAACGCAGTGTAATATTTAAAATTGGTACAAATTGACGTGTGTGCTGTACCCCACTTCATTCATGTTTGTTGATATGGAGAATGATCAGTTGAGAGGAAAGCAGGAACCACACACTAGTGCTGGAGCTGCTGCCAGTACCACCAGTCATGACTATACTAGTCCGTCTACATCATCTACTAAAGCCGATGCCTAAGGGCATACAGGGCTTAAAAAAGGGCATCTAAAATCAAAGAAACAATCTTTTACAGTGGTAAAGAAAAAAACATCAAAAGGGAAAGTTAGCTGCAGAAAGACATAAAATTGACAATATGCCTTTCACCACACGAAGAGGCAAGGAAAGACTAAGTCCTTGGCCTTTATTTATGACTGATGGTTCTGCCTCTTATGATGGTGTAATCTCTTCTCCCTGTAGACGTTTTAAAAAAAATTCAAATCATTAAGGCACGGTAACAACTGTGCGCTCAGAAATGTCACAAATCCCTGAAGAGAGTCTAAGTGTGTCGGCGGGTGCCATGTGTCAGCCTGACCTTTACAAAACTGTACTCGAAGAGGAGCCTCCTTCCACCACTTGTGCGTCCTCTGCAAATGTGGGGATGAGCAGCACAAGTCAACATGCTGACATAGAAATCGAGGATGCTTCTGTGGAAGTGCACCTGATTGAGAAGGATATTTGTGTAGCTGACACTAATAAGGATGTTGATTATGTTGTTGATGAGGATGTTGTTTGTGTAAACCAGGCCCCAGTGGAAACAGTTGTTGCCCATGATAAGGAAAAGCCCATTGTCATGCCTGGGCATAAAACAAAAAACTCCACTTCTTGTGTGTGGAATAATTTCTACCCAATTCCAGACAACAATTGTCAAGGCATCTGTACCCGTTGTCATGCCAGAGAAAGTAGAGGTAGGGGCCCTATCCATCTAGGAACTTCCTCCCTGTTACATCATCTACAGTGCATCCATCAAAAGTGTTTGCAAAATTCAGAAACTTTGGCTAAAAAAGTTACAACAAGCAGTCCAGCGTCAGCTAGCTCCCTTCTCTTTGCTAGATCCAAGCACCTGGCATCTTCACCACCAACATCTTCATCAACAATATCCTCAATCATGATCGGAAGTAGTCCTGCATCCAATTTGATAAGTCTAACTCAGTCCTCCCCTATCCTGGATTCCTCAGAAGAATCCTTCAGCACTACGCCTGCTGCTGCTGGGAGTGGATCTTCATCCCAGAAGTGGACCAGGAAGACTAATAGTAGTAATTCCAAAAAACAATTGACTGTTATACAATCCTTTGCAAGGGAGAGCAAGTATGACAGCAGTCACCCAGTTGCACAGCGAATCACTGACACCATAACATTTATGCTGGTATTAGATGTGCGTCCCAATATCCGCCATTAGTGCAGTGGGTTTAGACAGTTAATTGAGGTCCTCTGTCCCAGCTACCAAATTACATCTAGGTTCCACTTCCCTAGAGAAGCAATTCCCAGCCTGTACAGGGACGTTAAAAAAAACTTAATTATTGTCCTCCAAAATGCCGTTGTACCCACGGTCCATTTAACCACAGATATGTGGACAAGTGGAACAGGGCAAATGCAAGATTACATGACTGTAACAGCCCACTGGGTGCATCTAAGAAAAAGCAGCTTATTCAGAGGCAGACTACTCTGTGTATAACTGGTTTCAAAAAGAGGCATACTGCTGACAACCTCTTAGAAAAACTCAGGGAAGTAATTGCAAAATGGCTTACCCCGCTTGGACTCTCGTCGGGATTTGTGATTTCTGACACAACCACCAATATTGTGAGAACATTACAGCTGGGTGAATTCCAACATGTCCCATGTTTTACTCACACTATTAACTTGGTGGTGCAAACATTTTTCAAAAATGACAGGGCCGTGCAGGAGATGCTCTCTGTGGCCTGCAAAATTTCTGGGCATTTTCGCCATTCAGCAGGTGCATGTAGAAGATTGCAGCACCTGCAAGAAATGTTGAATTTGCCCTGCCACCAGCTGAAGCAAGAGGTAGTTACGAGGTGCCTCTAAGCAGTTGGTGAATATGTTTTAGTTCCTGGCTCTGGGCAGTTGTTGAATAGGTGTACTGTGCTGGTTCCTGCCTCTGAGCAGTTTGTCAATATGTTTTAGTTCCTGGCTCTCAGCAGTTGGTGAATACATGTTAGTTCCTGGCTCTTGGTAATTGGTGAATATGTGTACTGTGCCAGTTCCTGCCTCTGAGCAGTTGGTGAATGTTTTAGTTCCTGGCTCTGGGCAGTTTGTGAATACATGTACTGTGTCAGTTCCTGCCTATGAGCATTTGGTGAATACGTTTTAGTTCCTGGCACTGGGCAGCTGGTGAACACTTGTTAGTTCCCGGCCCCGGGCAGTTGGTGAATACGTGTTAGTTCCCGGCTCTGGCCAATTGGTGAATACGTGTAATGTGCCAGTTCCTGCCTCTGAGCAGTTGGTAAATACGTTTTAGTTCCTGGCTCTTGGCAATTGGTGAATACGTGTACTGTGTCAGTTCCTGCCTATGAGCATTTGGTGAATATGTTTTAGTTCCTGGCACTGGGCAGCTGGTGAACACTTGTTAATTCCCGGCCCCGGGCAGTTGGTGAATATGTGTTAGTTCCCGGCTCTGGCCAATTGGTGAATACGTGTAATGTGCCAGTTCCTGCCTCTGAGCAGTTGGTAAATACATTTTAGTTCCTGGCTCTGGGCAGTTGGTGAATATGTGTTAGTTCCCGGCTCTGGCCAATTGGTGAATACATGTAATGTGCCAGTCCCTGCCTCTGAGCAATTGGTGAATACGTTTTAGTTCCTGGCTCCAGGTTGGTGAACATGTTAGTTCTGGATTCAGGGCTGTTGAAAATTGTGGTGAGAGAAAGTTGCCAGGATGTAGGTACAGTATGTTACACTGTTCTTAAATATTTAAAGGTGGATGCCTTATGCACCATTAGGTTTAGAACCATATCCCCAAAGTAGCTAGTATCACTTGTGGTAACCACATTACATTGCCGACTGGAGGCATCTTAAGATGGGCAAAGACTTTGGGGTATTACCCCTGTCAGCGGTCAGTCATATTGTTCCAGAAGAGCCATTTAGTCCAGAGGAGAAAGATCACATATAAAGGGTTGAACTGGGGCAAGGATTTCTGTGATTATGTTCCTTTGTCTGTTCAGTGAGTGCCCATATTGTACTTCAGACTTGGCTAGATAATCTGGTGCTGCTCGCCATAGGGTTCCTGCTACCATGGAGGATCTGAGGAGGCAACGTAACAGCACTTAAGATAAGCAGATACCAATAGAATTTGTTCTGCTGAAGCCTCATCACTGTGGAAAGCAGTTCGAGAATAAAAGAGGGATGCAGCCCACCAACAGGGTTTTTTGTACTTGGATAGTACTGACAAGGGTAATGGCCCTTGATTGACTGATTTGGGTCATTCACAATGTGGATTGCACATTCCTCTGCGAGTCTTGTTATGCTCTGAGCCTGCACAAAGTGGCGAGACAGTGAAGTTGACCCCTACCAAGCTGTTAGAGGTGCAGAAGATAGTGGCTCATCTCAGCAGCCAGTACAGAACTATGTGAAATTGGTAACTATAGCTCCTTTGCAGGGTTGTAGAACAGCTGATAGTCATGGTAAATCACGGCAATTTTTCCATTTTACTGAGTGTGCATTTTGCAAAAATAGACTTTTGTGCTTGTAACCAATTGTTTACCCCAGTGATTCTGAACCTCCTAGGATTATCAGATTGTCAGCAGTCATCTGTAAGGAAGAAGAAGCTAAAAATTCACTCAGCAATCTCAAGCACTGTGCAAGTTAAAGTTGCATGCACACGGTACGATCTGTTCAGTGAACGATATCGCTGAACGATTTCCCTTGAACTCTCTGTAGTACAGGACAAACGATATTGGGTGTACACACTGATGGATATCTTTGAAAGTCATCCTGCCACATCTCTGAACAGACAATTCTTGATGAAATCATCCAAGATGGCCTGCATGTACAGACGACCATAGATATTGCATAAAATTGAATGATATGAACTATTTATCACTGAACGATATCATTATCGTTCATATCGTTCATAGATATTGCGCCGCGTGTACGCACCATAACAGCCTCAGGCAGTTGCTAACCACAGGTGTAGCACTAGCCCCTGGCTCTGGTGATCACAGGCACTGTGCTGATTCCAGGCTCTTAGCAGTTTATAGCTGCAGGAACACCACTAGTTCCAGTCTCTGGGATGTTAGTGATTACAGGCACTGTGTAAATTCCTGGCTCTTAGCAGTTTGTGTCAGCAAGTACACCACTAGTTACAATCTCTGGGCAGTTTGTGATTAGAGGCACTACACTCATTTCTGGCTCTGGCAGTTGACTGATTAAAGGTACTGGGCTAGTTTTTGGCTGCTTGCAGTTATGTACTGGAAAAGTAGTCCCTGTTCCTGTTTTAAGGCAAAAGCAAGCTCCAATTAAACCAATACTACCAGTGGTAGTTAGCCAACCATAAAGCACACATGCCTGCTAAATGGAGGGTATGCAATCGGGAAGCCGGCGGACGTAAGCCCGACAGCCCGCTTCCCGACTGCTTTATCACGGCGAGGGTTAAATGACAGGCGTCTAATTCTAGACGCCTGTCATTTTACTGACGCCGGGAGACCGGCGCCCGGCATCCCAGTCGAAGTGATGCTATTTGCAAGAAATATGTACAGTAGTAGTACAATATTGTAAAATACCTAATGCAAATTTCAGTGATAAAGAAGACACTGAGGGGCCTATTCATCATCAGGGGCCGTATACTTAAGTATCCAACTCGCAGCGGGGGAAACTTTACACCGGAGCAATACATCATTGTGCCGGTGGGAGGACAGCTGCTCCGAAAAGCAGCTGTCCCCTCGGCTAGTGTCGCAGCTACTACAGTAACTGCGTTACTTACTTCTACCCCGTCAGCCTGGCTACGCATGCATGTCCCGAGGTCACGCATGCGCACAGCCACCGGAAGTAGCGAGGAGGCAGGGGTGGGATCCGCTCGGATCCCTCTTCGCATCCCCGGAACTTCTTCCCATAAGAAGGAGCGGGGCTACGAGAACAAGCACCATCTGAAGATGGCGCTTGTTCTCGCAAGCAATCACCGAAAACTTTCAATTTGACATGATGAATGGCCCGGTAACTAAAATATGCAGAAACTAGCATTTCTGCATGGTTACCGGGCCATTTAGTGTTGATGAAAAGGCCCCATGAGTCTTCAGGTCTTTTCTGTGGGATCGGTATGAATGACCATCGGACGTGAGCCCGGCGGTTGACAATCCCGACGCCGGCAGCCCGAACAGCACAGATCCCGACAGGGCAGGTAAGTACGCTATCCCTACCCCTCTCTCCCCCCTAACCCTCCCATAGGGGTGCCTAACAATAACCTCCCCCCCTAGTGCCTTACCATAACTCATACCAGGGGTGCCTAAACCTAACCCCCCACCCCGCCCCCTAAACCTAACCCTCCCCGGGGTGTGCCTAACCCTAACCTCCCCCCAGGGGTGCCTAAACCTAACCCCCCACCCCGCACCCTAACCCTCCCGGGGGGTGCCTAACCCTAACCTCCCCTTCCCCTAGCCTAACCCTCCAGGGGGAGGTGCCTAACCTCCCCCCGGGAGCCCCTAAACCTACGCGGCTGTCCACTCGCGACGCCCAGCTTACCTTCGTCCGGTTTGCCAGGCATCGGGATTTCGGCGGGTGGATAATGATAGGCGTCGGGATTTTGACACCTATCATTACTCCCATGCCAGGATTTCACGGTCGGGAAGCCGGCGGTCGGCATTTCTTGACTACATACCCTTTTCTGTACCTTCAAAAAATACTGTGTTTTTGGGCAACAGCTGTAAGTAATTATTGGAGCTTGCTGCAACCCTCAGAGGAGGGTACCCTTCTCATATCCATTGTTTATGGCTGCTCATGTGCTGGAGGGAGGTGGTACAGAAGATGTATAGGGCTATATTCACTAAGTAGCGGGTTTTCAAAGCCAATCATTTTCTACGATTTTGCCTGCTGGATTTAAAATGGCGATAATACTGACTGCAAAATCATTGCATTTAATATTATTACCAGTTTATATCCTGCAGCCAAGACTGCCACTTATTAAATATAGCCCAATTTTCTTATTTTGTATATTTTCAAGCACCATAAATATTTAGGTAAATCAATAAAAATATATCTCACAATGTCCCACATTTGGTGGGATTGCCCCAACCTCCTGGGTTTCTGGCCTGGGGTTCACAACTTAAGAACATGCATAATGGCTGTCTCTCCCTCGTACACATTGCCATATGCTTCCCAACACTGCTCAGCTCATTGGCTGCTGACAAGTCATACAGTATACAGCGCTAAATGAAAGAATAAAGGCCTCTCCCTTCCCCATCCTTAACAGTCCTAATACACAAAGGTCCTAAGTCAGAGGTGGACGCAAACTGAACGTAATACCGATGTTGGCGGAGTTGAGCGATTATTTGCTACTGTGCATGTGCAAGCAATATTAAAAACTACTACGGCACATGCGCTGCACTGAGTGTACACCGTTACATACACAACAGCGTGCACCTCTCTATCAGGCCCAAAGTGTGGCAGATTCATTGTTATGACTCTATTACTAGTATCATACACGGGCACCGGAACAACTGGAAGAGCACCTGCTGAGTTCACCACTTTACTACTGTCCTGTAAGAGCACCACAATCAGAACTTTCTGTACTAGACTGTTGTTACACTGACTCCTCCTTCCCCTCCATCCTTTCCCATACTAACAACCCCTTTTCCTCCACCTAGTTTACGTCATTGACGCCTACAGTATGCCTTCCCGCCCCCCCCTTTTCTTCTGTATCCTTTCCTCCCTTAATAATTGTATTTGAAACATTGCATAAAAATATCTATTCACAATAAATACATCTCATTTATGTGACAGCTCTTTAAGAATGTAAATACATTTTATTCATAGATACACAGCATAAAGGTAGCAGTACACACGACTTACTGCATTGTAAATTTACTGTATGATATTACATCCTCCATCCCAGTAAAGTGAGCAAGAACAATGCTTCTAACCCTCCTAATGCTCCATTTCCACTGACAAATGAATAAACACATGATGGGGACATAGGGCCTGATTCAGAGCCGGACGCTCTGACCAGAGCGCTCGCTCTGAATCAGGGCCCTCCTACATGAAAATGGAGCGGCCTCTTGGACGCTCGCATAGATGTGGGTGATCACCCACAGCTATAGCGAGCGTCCATGATAATGGTCGCGATGGTCAAGACCATCGCGACCATCGGGCTTGCGACGGAGACCCTGCGGTAGGGTCTCGCTGCCGCAAGCCCTGAAGTGATTTTGGCTCTATCAGAGCCAAAATCACTCCCACTGATATCACTACTGATGTCAGTGGGGCCGGCTTCAGACGGTAGGCGTTCCCATGGGAACGCCTCCGTCTGGCAGCTACGCCCCCGGCACGCCCACCAAAGGGGGCGTGCTGTCCATCAACATCAACAGCACGCTTCCTTTGGTGCGAGACCCGGAGCGACGGCTATCCCGTCGCTAGCCGGGTCTCGCTCATGCGCACGAAGGAGCTCCCTCCGTCGTGCGCATGCGCAGTAGGGCACCATCGACCTGCTTGCGAGCGTCCTGCATCAGGCCCATATATCAAAACTTCTAAAGAGGACTAGCAGCCAAAGTAACCAATCAGATTCTGGCTATCCGTTATCTAGCACTTTCTCAAAAATGCAAAAAAATATGGTAGTTGCTCAAATCAGCTTAATTGCATAACACAGGTGCTTGTAAAAGGCGGGGTTTACACTGAACACAGAAAAAAAAGATTTGCCCCCCAGCACACTGCAGCAAAACAATACTGAAATCCTACATTATAATAGAGATTCAGAGGTATTAGTTACATACATTTGCAAATATATGAATAAGCGCCTGGCCACTTTCTCTAAAATGACAGATAGACTCTGATTGGTTGATATGCGCAACTTCTTTACATGTCCTCTATGGGAGAGGTGTGATGAATCCCCCCCCTATGGATATACTAATAAAAAGGGGATTAGGGTATAGCGTATAGAACAATGACATGCATAATGGTTACTTACTAGATTTACTAATGGTCCCCCAGAGTTTCCATACTGTGAAAAACAAGAGAAAAATGTAAATCTCCATAAATAAAAAATCTAAAACTATCGGCCTGATTCATTAGGGATCTCTGTTGTTATTACGCAGGCAGACAGCCGATTGTTGCGTAGTGCGCATGCATCGCAGTGCACATGCGCAAAGGCTCCACTGCGATTGCAGTGACCACGCAGACCCATCGCAGAGTGATTGACAGGAAGTGACCATTAGGGGTTGTTGACGGGGGGATGGTCGGGGAAACGCATGCATGTCAGTATGTTTGAATGCCGTGATAGGGGCGTGCATAAATTAGCCACTGCGACGTCATACGCAGCTTGTGCTTTCACTGCGTGCGATGAGGTTAGCAAATTCTGAGTAAGGTCAGACCTGTTGTAATTGTGCGTGAGGCTCCGATGGTACTCGATGTTACAGATAGTTTTGCAGACTTGCAAGGTATTACGGATGTGAGTAAGGGGAAGTGGGCGTCCTTATGTTAGGTTGCGATGGCATTGCGACTGCAAACATTAGCATATTTTCCGCAATGAATCAAGCCCTAGATACAAATACAAGTAGAGTATATAGTATGAGTGTCCATATATTTCATAATTGTACTTACATTAATAATGGCGTCTGTCTGGATGTAATCCATGTCCGAGTCTTTTAGACCCAGCTCCTTCCCACCTCGCTGGGTGGTGCTGATGATCCCAGTAGTTACAGTGTTCTGTAGAGAGAACGGGCTACCTAGAGCAACCACAAATTCTCCAGGTCTGAGGTCAGACGATCTGCCCAGCATAAGCACCGGGAGCGGAGCCTGTAATATGAGATTTTACAGTGCAGGGTTTAACATACAAAGTCTATAGTAACAGACAACAATTATGTAAGGGCTTGTGTTTATTGCACATCAAGAAATGAAAGATGGAACGTGAGTATATAGTATTAGTACCTACATCAGTTGTGCAAATGTTTACAGTGCAGGTCCATTCCCAAGCTGCCTGCTATATAGAAGTCAGTTACAAAACCAACCAACAACCTAAACAAAGAGAGAACTTAACTAATATTCATGACAATGCAGCTAGTTAATAAGGAACCAGCACAGCCATGGGTGGACAATAAGCGGCCCTCCAGCTGTTGTTGAACTACACATCCCTGCATGCCTTGCAAGATTTAGCATGGTCAAATAGCAAAACTGTGGCAGGGCATGCTGGGATGTGTAATTCTACAACAGCTGGGGGGCCGCTTATTGCCCACCCCAGGCCATAAAGTGCCTCAGTGATGTCACAGACTCTTAATAAAATGATAGGCTGCATTGTTATGAATATTTGCTCAGCCCACAAAATGGTGGCCTCTGCTGCTAGTTGGTCACATGTTATTCTCTGACACTCACATCTGGGTCAATCTTGATCAGTGCTATATCCAACTTTTGATCAATGTCCTTCACTTTAGCATCATAATGAGCACCGTCTTTCACTTCTACTTTTATCCTCTGCTTGTTTGTGAGGACATGCGCATTTGTCACTATGAGTCCGTCTTCAGACACGATAAACCCTGAGCCACTGGACACAGCCATCTCCTGACCAGTGAATGGGGACCTGTGACAGAAAAACAATTGCCCGTTTTACAATGTTCCCGAAACATCCCACAGACCACTTATTATTCAGGAAATATGAGCAGTGAGATCCCCACAATCATATCATTCTAAGCATAAATATGTTTATGCTGATATTTAGGTCAAATATTAGGGATCTTTGAACCACAGGGGATTAGAGTCTCCTGTCAGACGTTTGAACTGTCAAGTACATTTTATTATTTTACTTATCACTTCATTTTTTTGTGTTGTTAAATTGACTTTATTTGGTAGAACGCTAAATATAACATTTTAATTGACAAATGTTCAACATTTTCCGTATAATTACTGTCATGCAGTATTGCATCTAGCGTTCACTGACAATTATATATACAACTAGGAGGTATGAGCCAAATGTAAAAATATCCACCTCACATTTGCTGCACAGTGTCTCATGTTTTACAGGTGGACTATGGGCCTGATTCAGCAAGGAACGCAGCTGCTAAAACGCACGCAACCGGCCGACTGATATGTGACTGATATGTGACTGATATGCATCGCAGTGCGCAAACTAGCCATTGCAATTGGGTTGCGATCGCAGTGACTACAGAGACCCATCACAGAGTGAATGACAGGAAGTGCCGTTTGTGGGTGGTGACAGGGGTGTGCAATGGCACTGCCCTGGACATATATGTACATATTGGGCTCTATAGCAGCACATCCCTAACAGTGAATGTTTTCCAGATCTCCTAGTTGATGCACAGGTTATTTATTACTGACTGATACATGTTAAAAGATCCACAGGTGGTACTTATTATTTCATTTGTGATACTGAGAAGAACATTCAGCACTAGTAAAATTCTATTACATTACTATTTCTATTGTGGGCTAGGGAGGGGGGTTTCCAGACAGACAGAAACCCCACCCCCTGCGTTTGCCTATGGTGTGGTCGGGGCAAAACGCAGGCGTGCCAGTGCATTTGAACGCCGTTGCAGGGGCGTGCATAAATTATCCACTGTGATGCCGTTCGCAGCCTGAGCACTCATAGCGTGCGCTGAAGTTAGCAATTTCTGAGTAAGGTCAGAGCTTGTGCAAGTGTGCGTGAGGCTGCGATGGTACTAGATTGTACCGATGGTTTCGCAGTCTTGCTAAACATTACGGATGTGTGTAAGGTAAAGTGGGCGTCCTTGTGTAGTGCTGCGGTGGCATTGCGATCACAATAAATTAGCATACTATTGCAGTTGAACTGCGTGCATAAGCACTATTGCAATCGCAGTTGCATTCCGTAATGAATCAGGCCCTATGAACTTACGCCCTGTAGAGTCCTACACAAGCCGCACTACTCAGCAGAATGAATGAACCGACCAACTTCACCCCCCTCTGTTCATAGACTATAACATCAGCATATTGTCACATGTCTTGATGAGCACATGACTTCCTGATCTAAGCCACGGAAGTGCCACGTTTGACAACTGGGACAGGAGTCTGATGTCAAACAACTGGATGGGAAGTAGGTGTTCTGGGAGGAGAACTCCACCAAAGTGCTTAATGGAGGAGAAAGTAAAAATTGACAACCCCACTTTCCACAGCTACTTTACATACAAATACGTGTCATTAGTGTCTATGGATTATGCCTCACAGTAATGATGGGTATTAGCTTCATTACTTCCAGTATTCCAGCGAGCTTGCCTTTGTAGCAGTACACAGGTCACTACTTGTATGATAACCATAACTATAGAGCTCTGCAGTGCCACACATGAGATAAAACATTTATTTAACATCTGCAAATCAATATTCCCATGTTTCACATTAGTCTATAGGTGACTTATTCAGCCGACATAAGGTAGGTAGTCTTGGACTGTTGATCTACTTTCATGGTCTCACCCAGCCTAACAAGATGGAGAAAATAGAATTATTTGGTTCTCATGAGCATAAATCACACACATTACTAATTCTATCATATCACCACATAAATGACTATCAGAGACTATTACCTTCTAAACAGTTCCAGATGTACAACAGCCGGGGCAATCTTCTGCACCACGTCAGCTATGAAATTAAACTTGTATCTCAGGCTGTCAGGATAACTTGAACCTTAAAAAAATATATTTAAAGCTGTTAAGTTAATTGCCAGATATATAATGATAGATCATTTTCATAGGAATATACATTATATTGTGTAAAGTCTAATTCGTCTGATGCAGAATCACAAGTAAATTGGACACATGTTGTTCCTACACTGGTGTATATTTGGCTGTACGGAGAGTTACATGGACGTTGTAGCATGTGCACCCCGTGGTGTATGTCTTATTTGCTTCTAGTTATCATCAGTGCACATTTGCACCCACCCTACACCATGTGCAAAATATACACTTGTAAATAGGAGTATTAACGCTCACGTCCAACTGCATGGTCCGTAGTTCTATTGCCACGCCCTCTTCGCACTTTGCCGACGTGACTACCATTTCAGTAATACTGTAATCATCATGTCTACCAATATACACAGATGGGGTCCTCGTCTCCCCAACTTTTTACTATTCCAGGTTTGTTTACAAATACAGATTTTTTTTTTTTTTTTAAAGTTGCGTATTGAAGACCACATCTCCAGCATTAATGCTCTTTTTTTGTCCGACACAGTTATTACATAATGCAAAGTCACCAGGTCTTACTGTGCAGGGCCGGTTCTAGATATTGTGGAGCTCAGGGCGAAAGTTCCCAGTTATGTCCCCCTCCCCCCCTCAAAAAAGGAATACAATTTTATATACGGTGCTCCCCGCGTGCTTCAGGGAAAGGGTGCGTGGCCGACCGAGGTGGGGGCGTGTCCTTGCGGAACACCCCCAAATCATCATACTTTGGGGTGTGCCCAGCACTTACGAAGGTGCTGGGCTTCCCCCAAGCTCTCCCCTCATGGTGAATAATTGCCAGGCGCAGTAATGCGCCTTACACAGTATGTCTCACACACTAATGTCCTTTATAACACATTATGCCACACGCAGTAATGCCCTTTATAACACATGCCACATGCAGTAATGCCCTGTATAACGCATTATGCCATGTGCAGTAATGCCCTGTATAACACATTATGCCATGTGCAGTAATGCCCTGTATAACACATTATGCCGCACACAGTAATGCCCTGTATAAGACATCATGCCACACGCAGTAATGCCCTGTATAATACATTATGCCATGTGCAGTAATGCCCTGTATAACACATTATGCCACACACAGTAATGCCCTGTATAAGACATCATGCCACACCCAGTAATGCCCTGTATAATACATTATGCCACACGCAGTAATGCCCTGTATAATACATTATCTCACACGCAGTAATGTCCTGTATAATACATTATGCCACATGCAGTAATGCCCTTTATAACACATTATGCCACACGCTGTAATGCCCTGTATAATACATTATGCCACACGCAGTAATGCCCTGTATAATACATTATGCCACACGCAGTAATGCCCTGTATAATACATTATGCCACACGCAGTAATGCCCTGTATAGCACATTATGCCACACGCAGTAATGCAGTTTATAATACATTATGCCACATGCATTAATGCCCTGTATAATACATTGTGCCACACACAGTAATGTCCTTTATAATACATTATCCCCAGTTCAAATTACGCAACACAGTAGTCCCATATTCAGGTTATGACACACAGTAGTGCCCCAATGCCCAAATTAGTGCCCCTTATACACAATGCCCACAGTAGTAGTGCCCCTTCTGCAATGCCCACAGTAGTAGTGTCCCTTACACAAAGCCCACAGCAGTGGTGCCCCCTATGCAGTGCCCCCAGTGGTTGTGCCCCCAGTAGTAATGCCTCCTATAGTAGTGCCCTCAGTAGTAATGTCCCCATTGGTAATGCCCCCTATAGTAGTATCCCCAGTAGTGGTGCCCCCAGTAGTAATGTCCCCACTAGTAGTGCCCCCAGTGGTAATGCCCCCTTTAGTAGTAATGCCCCCAGTGGTAATGCCTCCTATAGTAGTGCCCCCAGTAGTAATGCCCCCTATAGTTGTGTCCCCAGTAGTAATGGCCCATTAGTAGTTCCCCCAGTAGTAATGTCCCCTATAGTAGTGCCCCCAGTAGTAATGCCACCTGTAGTACAATACTTAATTTAAGCCCCGCTCCTGCGTCCGTTGCTGTCTGGTCCGACCGCGGCTCCATGGATCTATGGGAGAGACACATCATGAGTGTTCTCTGCGGAAGCCGGAGCTCAGGAGTGAGCTCCAGCTTTCGGCTATCGCTGCAGGGACCATGCCTGGTTCCCGCTGGTAACAAATCTCAGCGGGCGCCCTGCAAATGGAGCCTCCCTGCGGCGGCGGGGGAGGGGGGAGGTGCGGGGACTGGCCCAGCTTTTTTTCCTTTCTCTGGGGTCTTTTTTTTTTTTTTTAATGGGACCTTTTTTTCTGAGGACTCGGCAGCGCCCTCTAGGGGCCAGCGCTCCGGGCGACGGCCCTGTTAGCCCGCCCCTAGAACCGTCCCTGTTACTATGAACATATTAGGAAAATGTATTGTATGAGGGATATCAGTTTGGTCACAAGACTCTACGGTGACTTTAGCTACAATTATATTCTACAGTAGAAGGTAAGTTCATTCTTATACACATTTCTGAAAAGCGTACAAATACATTTCGTTGGAGGTTTTGTATACTGTATGTTTATTCATGGGCAGATTAGTAGAGGAGGGGGCCCATGTGCAGTCTCTGTGCAGTGATTTCTCTACTGTGCATGTGCAGATTTGTGGGAAAATGGCATCCACGCAATTCTCCCGGTACTTACAGAGGAGAGGTAAGTACATAGACTATGGGTGCAGCCAGCAGCAATTAGATACACCCATGTGTTTGTTACATGTGTAATATATCTCATGTTTATAATCCAAATTATAAGCAATACATGAAGATACATATTTAAGAAAGATGCCCAATGCTTGTCATTATATCATGTTGCAGCACTAGTCACAGTGTTGCAGCACTGTGCGCCGAAACATTTTTGCTGGATTTGGATTTGGTTCTAATTCGTCGTCCGGCTTTGGATTTCGATTTCGATTTGCCAGACTGCGGTGACTGGATTTGGATTTTTTTACAAAAATTGACAAAAAAAGCTAAAATCACATAAATTGGTCTTTTTTTTCTTCCTAGAGTATTATTAACCTCAATAACATTAATTTCCAGTCATTTCCAGTCAATTTAGACCACCTCACAGCTTATAATATTGTTTTCAACATTATTGGCCAAAGGTTGCAGTGTGCTGACTGGTTACTAAGCGACAAAGCAGCGGCGCAGCGACACAGACACCACAGTATAAAGCACATCTATGACACATTGCCACACAGCAGTGGAATAAATGAAAAGTAGTGCACCCACCCAGTGGGGTACGGCCAGCAGAATCACAGTACTTGTGTACAAAGTGGGCTACGGCCCTAGGAGTCACAGTGCACAATCTTATTCACATTACACCGCACATAGTGTCCCTGATTCACATTACACCATAAAGTAGTGTCTCTTATTTATGTTACGACAGACAGTAGTGCCCCTTTTACACAATGCCCACAGTAGTGACCCCTTTTACACAATGCCCACAGTAGTGCCCCTTTTACACAATGCTCACAGTAGTGACCCTTATACACAAAGCCCACAGTAGTAATGCCCGTTATACAATGCCCACAGTAGTAGTGCCACTTATACAATGCCCACAGCAGTAGTGTCCCTTACACAATACCCCCAGTAGTTGTGCCCCCTATGCAGTCCCCTTAGTAGTAGGGCCCCCTATGCAGTGCCCCCAGTAGTAGTATGCCCCCCAGTAGTATGCCCTCCCCAGTAGTATGCCCCCCATTAGCTGGCCCCCAGTAGTATGCCCTCCCCAGTAGTATGCCCCCCCATTAGCAGGCCCCCAGTAGTATGCCCCCATAAGCAGGCCCCCAGTAGTATGCCCCCCAGTAGCAGACCCCCTGTAGTTTGCTCCCCCAGTAGCAGGCCCCCTGTAGTATGCTCCCCCAGTAGCAGGCCCCCATTAGCTGGTCCCCAGTAGTATGCCCCCCATTAGCTGGCCCCCAGTAGTATGCCCCCCCAGTAGCAGGCCCCCAGTAGTATGCCCCCACAGTAGCAGGCCCCCAGTAGTATGCCCCCCAGTAGCAGGCCCCCAGTAGTATGCCCCCATAAGCAGGCCCCCAGTAGTATGCCCCCCCAGTAGCAGGCCCCCTATAGTATGCCCCCCAGTAGCAGGCCCCCTGTAGTTTGCTCCCCCAGTAGCAGGCCCCCTGTAGTATGCTCCCCCAGTAGCAGGCCCCCCCAGGAGCAGGCCCCCATTAGCTGGTCCCCAGTAGTATGCCCCCCATTAGCTGGCCCCCAGTAGTATGCCCCCACAGTAGCAGGCCCCCAGTAGTATGCCCCCCCAGTAGCAGGCCCCCTGTAGTATGCCCCCCCCAGTAGCAGGCCCCCTGTAGTATGCCCCCCCAGTAGTATGCTCCCCCAGTAGCAGGCCCCCTGTAGTATGCCCCCCCAGTAGCAGGTCCCCTGTAGTATGCCCCCCCAGTAGTAGGCCCCTTGTAGTATGCCCCCCAGTAACAGGCCCCCCCTGTAGTATGCTCCCCCAGTAGTAGGCCCCCCAGTAGCAGGCCCCCTGTAGTATGCCCACCCAGTAGTAGGCCCCCCCAGTAGCAGGCCCCCTGTAGTATGCCCCCCCAGTAGTAGGCCCCCTGTAGTATGCACCCCCCAGTAGTAGGCCCCTCCGTTAGCAGGCCCCCATACACATATCAAAAAAAAAACTTACCTGTATCCCCGCTCCAGCCGCCGTCCGCTCTACTGCCACGCGACGAGGAGGGGAAGCAATCGGGAAGCCGACTGCCTAAATACCGGCAGCCAGCTTCCCGACCGTCATATCCCGGCAAGGGTGAAATGCCGGGCGTCTAGATGTAGACGCCCGCATTTCCCCGACGCCGGGAGACCGGCGCCCGGCATCCCGATCATAGTGATACCGGGCGCCGCGAGCAGACAGCCGCGGTGGGGAGGGTTAGGTTTAGGGCTCCCGGGGGGGACTTAGGGTTAGGCACCCCCCCGGGAGGGTTAGGGTTAGGCTAGGGGGAGGGAGGGTTAGGGTTAGGCACCCCCGGGGGGGACTTAGGGTTAGGCACCCCCCCGGGGGACTTAGGTTTAGGCAGCGGGGAAGGGGGTGGTTAGGGTTAGGCACTTAGAGGGGGGATTAGGGTTACGCACTTGGGGGGGAAGTTAGGGTTAGGCACCCCTTAGGAGGGTTAGGTTAGGTTAGTAGATACTCACCTATCCACGATCGGGATTTCCAGCGCTGCCGGCCTTCCGCTGCTCGGAACTCTGCTGATGTCGGCCTGCCGCTGTCGGGAATAGAACCGCCGGCGGTATTTCATACCCATTCCACGAGGAGGGAGCCGGAAGACGGAGCTCATGAGTGAGCTCCAGCCGGCTCCCTCCATGCAGCAGCCAATGAGAGTCTGTGTGACTCTCATTGGCTGCTGTAACAAACACACAGCTGCCGCTGGCGGCTGTGTGTTTGATCTGTGTAGGGCAGAGCGCTGTCACAGCCCTACACTCGAGGAGCCCTGATGTCGGATTCTCTAGTGAGAATCTGACATCAGGCGGCCGCCGTTCGGCCCCCAAACGGGGATCCGAGTCAGGCGGGGAACACCCGAACAGGGTTCGAGTGGACTCGGATCCCCTATGTTCGGAGCGGTTCGGATTCCACAGAATCCGAACCGCTCATCTCTACTAAAAACATAAATTAATGTAATTGTCTAAATATTAAAATTCAATGCCAGAGGAAAACAAATGATTCATATCTACACCCAGCTGCTACCCTCGGCGAGAAACTGAAGCGAGAAACCGGTTAGTATTCTTATCAATATAATTATCTATACTGGATATTTCAGGGGATCATGAAAAAAAGAATAATATGCAATATGAAAAAGAATATAAGAGAGCTGGGTACTGGCGCTTGATGTAATGTCTTGATCTGGACGTATTTCCTGAATACTTGTATGGATGTATAGATTGTAAGCTTGCAAGCAGAACCATCTTGCCTCTTCCTGTCTGTCATTCCCCAGAGTCATTTCATTACTGTTTTGCTCACAAATGTAGAGCGCAACAGAATATGTTGGCTCTATATAAATAAAGGTTAATAAATATATTACTTGACAACCATTGATGCGGCAGGCTGCGCCTCTGACAGCAGATTACCATGGTTTCGGATGGAAGATACATGTATATTATTTAGAGATGAGCGTTTCGGTTCTACTCGTTTCCGTTCGGATCTGAAAAATCGCTCTCACGTGGATAGCCAGTGATGGATCCAAACTTGCGCTAACTTGGCGAAAAGAACCGAGTACAACCGAACTGCGCATCTCTGATGTTGTTTATTTATTTGATACAATCCTCAAACTGATATTACATTCACAATCAGAGGTCTTACTCTCTAAAGAGCTGAGCATATAACAGTATTCTATCAACAAACTCCTATCTCACCAATATCAGCTTTTAAATATTGAAACACACAGGGCAGGATGTAATAGGGTACAAGTTCTTGTGCGGGAACAAAGTCACACCTTCTCGCACATTTTCAAGGTGCGAGTTTGTCCCTAAACTCTCAAATGTAATAGGGTGCAAGTCATACATGCCTACTCTCCCGGAAGTCGCAGGAGGCTCCTGAGTTTTCGGTAGAGTAGGCATTTCTCCCGCATTCCTGCCCACTTCCTAGTGAAGTGGGCAGAATGGGGAGAATTTCCGCGGCGATCATGGGTCTCCGTGTAGGGGGCTGGGCATCATGAATCGCGTAATTTTGCCCTGCCCCCTATTTAAATTTGAGCCAATCACAGAAATTTACCACAAGGGGTGGGGCTTAATGATGCAAACTGTCAGCCCCGCCCCCCAATCGCCACCCTCCTGCTTCTCCTTCCCAGGTTTCTCCCGGGGAGAGAAAAACAAAGGTAGGCAAGTATGGTACAAGTTTGAGGGATCCCAGGCCTGGGCTAACTAGCATGGGGTGATGAATAATTTGTCCGGGGGACTCCGTGAAGCGGCGCCCATGGCTGCAGCATTGCACCCCTGCTAGAAAGAGTCTAGGGCTGGTTGTGGCTATTACCCCTACTCATTTTGTCCTCCATATTTCCACAACCAGGACCGGCTTGCTGAGCCTGGTGCTGGTTGTTAAAAATACTAGGCATCCCAACGTCTTTTTCCCCCCGTATTTTCACAACCAGGACCGGCTCAAAAAATTCCAGTGCTGACTATGCTTTTAGGGGGAAGTTTTAACACTTTACTAGCTTTTTCACACAGAAGCCTTCACGGATCTTACTGATCTGTGAAGACTTCTGTCTAACTCGCATCTGCTCAGGCTATACTTGCTAGCCCGAATCAGGTCTATTATTTTGAAAGTTTTATTATAAGTAATTTTGTGCGAGTTAAAAACTCATATCTGAATGCGAGTTTGGCCATTGCGAGTTGCGGGAATGCGAGAAACATGAAAGATTGTATGTTCTAGCACCCTAATTCATGTGTGAGTTGTAAAAAAATGTGAGTTTAATACTATACTTTTTTTTAGTTTTTTTTACAACTCACACCCTATTACATTTGACCCACAATATCCAACAAATGTTACACCAGTGTAGCAGCAATTTTAAACCACTAACCAAAAATTAACCATTATTCAAGAAATATTCTTATTAGTATCATCAAAATATAGTGATTCAAAGATTTCCCCATACACACACACGAACCTGTTAAACAGATAAAAGCTCAATAAATACATCTCAGAAAAAGGTTTATTATAATAAGCCAGGTTCTGTGTAACTTAAAAAGGGGATGCAGTCAGGATGCCGACGGTCGAAATGCCGACCGCCGGCTCACAACTGTTTAAGCCCTGCAGGGGTCTAATGTCAGGCGTCAAAATCCCAATGCCTGTCATTTTACCTACGCCGGGAGCCCGACGCCTGGCATACCGAATGAAGGTAAGCCGGGCGGCGGGCGCGGACAGCCGCGGGGGGAGGGTTAGGTTAGGGGCTCCTGGGGGGGGACTTAGGGTTAGGCATCCCCCCGGGAGGTTTATGCTAGGGAAAGGGTTAGGCACCCCCGGGGGGAGGTTAGGGTTAGGCACCCCCCTGGGAGACTTAGGTTTAGGCTACGGGAATAGGGGGGTTAGGTTTAGGCACTTAGAGGGGGGTTAGGTACTAGGGGCGGTAGATTAGGGTTAGGCACCCCTAAGGGAGGGTTAGGGGGGGGAGAAGATTAGGGTTAGATAGTCTACTTACCGATCGGGATTTGGATGCCTGCCGGTCTTCTGCTGTCGGGATTTGAACTGCCGGGCATACGTCCGGCGGTCATTCATACCGATCCCCTTAAAAAGATCATCATAAAATTCTTTTACCCAAAAAAACAGATATGGGAATTTGAAAAGGTTACTGCTATTTACCAACATCCCTGGCTACGATAGGGTTCACAAGGACAGTGACAGCTGCCTTCCTATCACTATCTCAGGAAAAAATACTTTATTGTTAAAATAAACCTTTTTTGGGGGGGAACTAGAAGCAAAAGTCAGGGCTTTCAGTCCACTGTGCATGTGTGAACCGTTAAAAGTAGGTCCCGTTTGCACAAAATCTTCTATGTCTGACTGTTGAAACAACTTTGTAAAAACACTTGGAAGATTCTGATGACATCTGGCAAAAGCTTTTATGGTCAGATGAGACCAAGATAGAAATTTTTGGACTGAAGTCCAAGAGCTATTTCTGATGAAAACTGAACACAGTGCACCACCCAAAACACACCATAATTAATAAGAAGCATGGTGGTGGAAGCATTATGTTGTTGGGGTGTTTCTCAGCAGAGACTGGGCAAATGGTCAGGATTGAAGAGTAGATGAATGCTGCCAAGTTAACCCAGATTCTTGAGGAAAACCTGCGGCCCTCTGCTAGACAACTGAAGATGGGCAGGAGGTTCACCATCAAGCACGATAACGAACCTAACCATACCGCCAACAAAACAACGTAGTGGCTTATGGATAGGAAGGAGAATATCCTTGAGTGGCCCTGACCAGAATCCGATCTCAAAAACAGCAGTCCAACGCCCCTCACCACAAAATGTGAATGAATGTGAACAGTTCTGCTGGGCAGAAAGGGCAATTACTCCCCAGTCTCTACCTGCTCACAAGCTGGTAGAGATATATGCAATCAGACTTATCGCTGTAATTGCAACAAATATGGCTCTACAAAGTATTATATAACCACCCTTTAACTCTATAAAGGGACTCATGGTTACTAATTCTCTTGACGTCTAATGTACCCATCTATCACCTCCCACTAAGGGGTGTACATCCTTTTATTAAATCAGTGCCTCCACCCAAGTATTGGTATGTAATAATGGGCCTACTTGGGAAAACCCAAATTTAAGTAGAAATTATTCAGAGGTAATGGGATGACCATATATCTAATTTATATTATACCTTTCGAAAATACCTTTTTCCTAATACCTTACAAATATATATAATTTGTTTTTTTTTATACAGGCAAGTAAACGCACATCAGAGGTATGGATGATAACGTATTGTATGTATTTATACTATAAGCATAACCGAATTGTTACATAGCGATAACACTTAGAGGGGTATTCAATATGAAACGTTATCTTCACTGTCGAAGTTAACGTTTCATATTGGAGTTTTTACCTGCATTAAAGTATGGGGCGCGCTCCCGATTATACCCGTATTCAATATAAAATTAACGAAAACGGGAAACTCCAAAGTTGGATTTGCGTAAAGTTATGAATTTTTCCTTAAAAAAATTGTAAGACCCCCCTCAAGTAGTAAAAACATGGGGGATCACTATGGGTACCCCCGTTTTAGCCTTTAATTGAAAGTCGGGATTTAAATAGCCGCAGCAGGTGTTTTTTTTTCCGACATTCAAGAAGTGATGCAGAAGAGCACTTAGGTTATTTTTTTGGTTTTTTTTAAGTGGTCCCATCAAATTTGGGGTACATGAAAATGGGTACTAGCATATTTTTATGTCCCTAAAGTAAGTTTTTAAAAATTCTGCATTTGTGCACCTGCCGCTATAATTCTATTCTAGAAAACACCTGCCGCATACTTGCAGGATAGCCCTGAACCTATTTCCCTATTGTTTAACAATTTTTTTCCATTTTTTTTTTTTCACCCCAATTTTTAAATACATTTTTTGGGGTGTCCCTAATATTTTTTTAAACTTTTTCTGACACAGTTCTTTTTTAAATGGGTGCAGGCTATTTTTTTTAAGCCTGCACCCCTAAACCCCAATTCTGCACTTTTTTTCGAGACCTATTCAATGGTGAAAACTTATCCCCGTTTTTTATCAAAGACTTTTCAAAACTGCGATAAGTCTTTGAAATTGAATACGGTGTAAAACTAAAACCTGCGATAATGACATCATACCTCCGATATTAACGCAAAAACGATGTTATCGCACCCATATTGAATACCCCTGTTAGACTTATCTCTCTCTGACCCTGCCCTGCTTTCCCTGATAGGATATTGAATTATGTAAACATATCTCATTGTACATTTTCACATATATGTAAAATATTTATAGCAGTTCCTACACATTTGCCATATTAAAATACATTTATTAGTACATTACTTATTTTAACCCTTAACCAGGGTTACAATTTTATCATGAGACTGATCATTTCTCCAACCCTAGTATTCTAGTTTTCCGTTGTTTATTATTTTCACAACTGCTGCATTTTTATTAGTTGAATGATGTAATGTAAAATATGCAAATATGCCTGAAAAAAGTTTAATTGTATCTTTCATATTCCAGGGTATAAAATGACAAAATATAAAGGTATAGGCACTGTACTTCTGTTTCAAAGCAGGGAGAGTGTTATCTATTATATCACATGGAAATGTTTAAAGAGATATCTACCTAAAGCTGGGTACACACTGACAGATATATTGGCCGATCAATTGATCGGCTAATATATCTGGTGCCCGGCCGTCGGCCAGTGTGTACCCGCGATATGTCTGTGAACGACATTGTTCACAGACATATTGCATTGGCTGTGCTGCGCATTCAATGGCAGATAGATCTGTCCATCGGGCAGTGTGTCGTACACATGCAGCAGAGGCCGCGGGGAGGGGAACGGGACCCCCGGCCAGAAGCAGATGATGGTTGTTCAGTGTGTATGAACGACCATCATCTGCAGATATATCGGTGCAGTGTGTAGCCACCTTTAGACATATGTCATTTAAGCAATAAGGTCATTGCAATTAGCAGCGATGACAAAAGGTTCCTGAGTTTCCCCAGTACCATGCAGACACTAATATCACAGATTTGTCCTCTTTCCCGTAGAGGTGTGCCATATTGCGGTACAGTAATAAGCGCTGATGTGCGCAGCCACACTTGGCAACCACAAAAATATGGTCCTCAGAATTAAGTATTATTAAACTGTATAATTATAGCAACTTCCACACTTGCCTACATGCACCCTTGCAGGGGACAATGGTCTTGATCCAGAGATGTACGCTAATGTAATTACAGCTGCAATCCTGTACACAGCGGATGTGCAAAAATATGCAAATGTTGCAGACGTCGGGATATGTATTGAGATGCCCACTGGTGTCATCGCATATCCAAGCAACTGCGTGCAAATACGCAGCCGCCATCACAGATCATTTGATAATCGATCATCTGGATAGCTGTATGATTTTGCTGAATGGTCTGGACCATTTTACATGCGTAGGGGATTGCAGACGCAGGCTACTACATGCTCTGAAAACGGTCAGGACACACCTACATTTTTTGCCACCGCTCCCCGTTACCTACCCCAAACAGCCCCTAACTGTCCATCACTGCGAATGAAAAGTCTCTGTGAGCGACTACAGTAATGTACCTTGATGCATGCACAGTGCCACTCATGCACAGATGGTGTAATGGTTAGCATTACTGCCTCACAGCACTGAGGTCGTGGGTTCGATACCCACTACTGCCATAACTGTGCAGAGTTTGTATATTCTCCCTGTGCTTGCGTGGGTTTCCTCCAGGTACTCCGGTTTCCTCCCACACTCCAAAAATATACTGGTAGGTTAATTGGCTCCCAACAAAAATTAACCCTAGTGTGTATGTGTGTGCGCATGTGGTAGGGAACATAGATTGTAAGCTCCATTGGGGCAGGGACTGATGTGAATGGCCAAATATTTCTGTAAAGCGCTGCGCAATATGTGTGCGCTATATAAATAACTGGTAATAATGCACAGACAGCTGATAATCGCTCATTTGCCTGAACTTCGGAATAGCAGGCCCAATGTTGAGAAAGCAGAATTGCTCCAAAGGCTGCGTTGGATTAATTTACAACGGTTAATATTATTATTACCGGTTATTTATATAGCGCACAAATATTCCGCAGCACTTTACAGAGAATATTTGGCCATTCACATCAGTCCCTGCTCCAGTTGAGTTTATAATCTATGGGCCTGATTCAGAGCCGCTCGTAAGCGGCCGCTCGTTTGTTCCGAGCGATGTTCGCACAACTGCGCATACGTACGGCTCGTAATACGCATGCGCGAACCAGTCAGTGCAGTCGAAATTCATGTGCTCGCAAAAGAGCGAATGCCTGCTAATTTGAGTGACAGGATGAGGCGTTTGTGGGTGGTAACAGGGGAAGGTGCTTGAAAACGAGGAGTGGAGATCCGAATGCAGGCATGCCAAACGGTCAAAACGGGCGTTTTAAGGGTGTGCATAATTAACAAAGCAGCGTCATCGACCACGTCACTTGGTTGTCTTTTAGCCTGAACTGCTCGCATGATTGCGGTAGGAAAATCCTACCACAAGCACTGCGAGCAGTTCAGACGCCTTTCGATGTACTCGATTAATCTAATAAATAGCGGACATGACGTAGGATGCGAGCGACCAGGGGGCGTTTTTATCAAAATAGCGGCCGCATGTTTTGTTCGCTCGTTCAGACTTAGAGGCGTCAACAGACCGCAAAGAGCGAGCACTTAATTTAACTAGCCGGCCCCGTTTTATGAACGACCGTTCGCAAATAGCGTCCGGCTCTGAATCAGGCCCTATGTTCCCTATCACATGCACACACACACTAGGGTTAATTTGTGTTGGGAGCTAATTAACCTACCAGTATATTTTTGGAGAGTGGGAGGAAACCAGAGTATCAGGAGGAAATCCACGCAAGTACATGGAGAATATACAAACTCCACACAGTTAGGGCCGTGGTGGGATTTGAACCCACAACCGACATGCTGTGAGGCAGTAATGCTAACCATTACACCGTCTTTGCTGCTATCCCATTTAATCAAGTATTCCACCATTTAATCACAATAGAACACCTTGGACGTTCTTCTACTGGAGTCCATGGAAATACAACATTTTATCTCAGCTGAGCCACAAATAAGGCAGCTTAAATTAATATACAAAAATATAAAAAAGGCAATTTTGAGCACTTGAATAGGGGTGAGGTGAAATAAATCATATTTATAACTAGAAAACATTGTCCTTAAAAACACATATACCCAGATATGTAATTGGGTCAATGTTGCTGCAAGGCTGCTTTCCTTATATCCCTCATGTATGTTCAGCCAGCATGTTCTCGCATGACACTGACTCACAAACACACACTCGCAGGTATTTACCCTGCAGAAAGCTGCCTGTCACCTCCAGCAACAACACATAAAATCAGCACAGAAATCTTCTCCGGCATGTTAATCTACAAAAAGGATTACTGTATGTATATTTCAAAGGAAAGACAATCTCAGTGCACATGGAAACCAAATGCAACAACATAATATGGGGGAGATGTATCAAACCTTAGAAAAATAAGTGGAGACATTACCCAATAACAACCAATCAGTTTGTAGCTATCATTCATCTAGCACAGTTTATAAAATGACAGTTAGAAATTGACTGGTTGCTATGGGCAACGTCTCCACTTTATTTCTCTCCAAGACTTGATACATTTCCCCCTTGAGAGATATGTCAAGTCTTGAGATGTAAAAGACGACTAACTAATAACTGTATCAGATCAAATATTTGCAACTACATCCATGTTACCATATTGCCCAAAGACCTAACTGGCTTATTCTAGTTGTATTATATAATTGACATACGATATATAATTATACCCCTATAAAATGAATCCTCATATTAAGTGCGTCTATATCAGATTGTATTTTTCTGATAAGAGAATCATGGTTACATCTTTCTGTATTAATAACTTGTTATTTCGGTAATCGGGTATGAGTCTAATGGTGCAAACATACGGTCAGATAAAAAGGACGATAGAAACGATAACAATATCGTTTGATCGTTCATGTCGTCCTTTTTTTTTAACCCCCTCCAACGACCAAACGATGGTCAATGCGGGGGTACGGATGGTTGATATCGACCATCGCCCGTGCATGTAGGCCAACCTGGTTGATATCGACCAGGTTAGCCTGTTTACTATAGGGACCCGCGATCACGTAACGTCATTTGGGGGTTGGTGCATGTGCTGGATGTTCGATATCGAACATCCAGCCCATGCAGGACGGTCAGACAACGATATCTGATCGTTGTCTGATTGTCCCGTGTGTACGGGCCATAAGTGGGCCAGCATTTGGGACAAATTCCAGTAGAGGCATTGGTTGTCCATGGCAATCCACCATCCGACCGTTTTAGCGTATTTTGCGGTAGTTGCGACGGTCACTATATCTTAATGCTGGTATCAGCTCTTCCCCTTGTGTACAAGTGTGCTGCTGACTGTGCTAGGACTGGAGCGCTCACTTTGAGTGTCTATACCGCTTGCTTTGCCATCGGTCGAGTATGTGAGCTATTAAGCGCCTGTATACACTACCACTATCGGCAATGCGCCCACTACACACCCATAAGACGGACCAACTCCACCCGTTTCAGTAGCCAACTCCCAGTCACCGCCCAGGAACACACAGCACATTTCCTGTACATTTCTGATACCGTGCGTCTAAGTCGCAATCGCGCCTCTGTGCGCACACACCGTGTAACGCATGTGCCATACAAGTTTTTAGGGATATATGCGTAGTAGCAAAAAATCACTCAATTCCATGAACTTTGGCATTGCGTGCGGCTCAGAATCAGATCCAATATGCTTCAATTATTCTGCCAAGCAGCAACGTACCCTTGAAAGGGGATTCTGGCAGTCAGAATGACAGCACCAGAATCCCGACACCTGTCAGAATCCCGGCGCCGACATCCTGACCGCTGGAATCCCAAAGGTAAGTAGCGGGGTTATGGAGTGGGTTAGGCACGAGGGTTAGGGTGTCAGTATCAGGATTCTGACTGCCAGGAGCGCCAGCATCCCGTACCCATCTCCCTTGAAAGATATATTAAAAAAAGGTAAAGGACACTTTTAGAAACGTGCTTTATCCTGTATGATCAATAAGCCGATTCAGAGCACTAAGGCACCTGCAGAACATCAGGGTGTGAGCCTACAGCATAATGTATGTGCAGAACATATATAAGTAATCAGGGTCGAACTGGCTCACAAGGGAAATCCCCGGTGGGCCCCACTGTCTGAGAGCCCCACCCCCTCCTCTAGGGGTCAGTAACATAGTGGAGCAGGATCATGGATGAACTTGGTGCTTGTTTTGTGTATATGGAAATGACACCAAGATTAGCCCTACTGCTAATCAATGTGGTTGTCCTGACACACCCCTGTCCCCTTCTTTTAAAGAGCCCCAGTTCTTTGTATGTATTCTCAAATGGTTGGCCAAGTCTCTCTGTGGACACCAGTTGACTGCTCCCAATTATTTATTCACTGCTTTGCTATCGAGCAGAGATTAGGACTGAATGGGATCGTGTGATCTCTTCTGTACAACGAAGGGAAGTCACGCAGCTTCCCAGAGGAGGAGGAAGTGCAGTGTGGGCTGCCTAATTCTTCTACGGGTAAAATCTTCTAGAAAAACTAGCTGCTGTAAGATGGCAAGGCTGGGACTTCTGATAAGCTTGTGTTTGAGGTCTGTGGACCTGATTCAGAGCCGCTCGCTGTTTGCGAGTGTTCGTTCTGAATCAGGGCGGGGATTTATTTTATTTTTTTTCTCCTGCCCGCTCGCTAAGCTGTGGGTGCCCACCCACAGCTTGTGCGAGTGGGCTGGAGATGGTCGCGATTATCGCGACCATCGGGCTTGCAAGGAGACCTTGAGGTAGGGTATCAGCTCTCGCAAGCCCGAGTGGACTCCCTGCTCTAATAGAGCAGGAAGTCCACTACTGACATCACGAGTGATGTCAGTAGGGCCGCCCACAAACGCCAGGCGTTCCTAAGGGAACAGAAACAGACAAATCTCAGGCGCACAACTCCAAATTATTGATAATGTATAAATGCAATAAAATTTTGCTATCAATAGAGGTTTTTAGCATAATCATGGCCAAGGTTATGGCCTACCCACCATTATCCAGGTAACCTCTTTTGTGGTAGGTCCCTAACATTCTAGGGTTCAAATCCAGAGTGCAGGACTTCCCATATGTTCCTTAGGGAACACCTGCGTTTGCCTAACCACCCCTTCCCCGCCTACAAAACAGGGCGAGCTGTCAATCAACATCGACAGCCGCCCCGTCTTGTAGCGAGCCCCGGAGCGACTGAACTTCAGTCGCTCGCTGGGGCTCGCGCATGCGCACACCGGAGGTGGCACAAGCACAGGGGGCAAACATCGACCAGCTTGCGAGCGCTGTGCGCTTGCGAGTGGGTCTGAATCAGCCCTTGTAGCACATGTGGGGATGATGTGATGGGCATGTAACTGGAAAGTAGGGAGGTACAGTATGATGGACATGTAGAGAAGATCTGATTGCCACCTAAGCAGGCCCGGCGACAGGGGGGGACTAAGGGGACACCCGTACTAGGCCCTAAGGTCCAGAGGGGCCCAGAGGTCCAGGTGGGCACCATAGCCACCGCCGCCCAGCCCCAACTCCCCTGTAGCCTGACCCGGGCAGCTCTGGGCTCTTCCAGGTGGCCCGGGCTGGGCATGACCTTTACTGCACGTCACCGCACGGCTTCCCTGCCCGGGCAGAAGTGGATGGATCCCCAGCCAGCCATCAGGTAGTAAGTAATTGAGGCTGCTGTATGGGCTGGGGTGGAAGAGGGTGCAGGGGGCAGAGGAAGGTGACGGCTGGGGGCGGAAGGTGACAGGTTAGACGCAGAGGAAGGTGATGGTGCCTGGTGACCGAGGATGGTGAAGGAGGCTGAGAGCAGAGGAAGGTAATGGGGGCTGGGGCAGAAGATTACGGGCTGGATGCAGAGAAAGATGAAAGAGGCTGGGGCAGAGGAAGATGATGGGGGCTGGGGGCAGAAGGTGACCGGCTGGAAGCAGAGGAAGGTGAAGGGGGCAGAGAAAGATGAAAGAGGTGATGGGGAGAGGAAGCTGATGGGGCTGGGGGCAGAAGGTGACAGGGGTTGGAAGTAGAGGAATGTAATGGTGCCTGGGGACAGAGGAAGGTGAAGGGGGTAGAGGAAGATGAAGGGGGTTGGGGGCAGAGGAAGGTGATGTGGGCTGGGGGCAGAAGGTGACAGGCTGGACACAGACGAAGGTGTTGGTGCCTGGGGACTTAGGAAGATGAGGGTGCCTGGGGACGGAGGAAGGTGAAGGGGGCTGGGGACGGAGGAAGGTGATAGGGGCTGGGGGTGGGGCCCCCAGAGACATCAGTGTACCAGGCCCGAGATTTCTGTTGCCGGCCCTGCATCTAAGGGGCAGGTGGGGTAATTTAAGATTGATAAATAAAGTATTAATATAAAAAAGAGGATAGGTGTAATTCAGCCTATACAGACAATAATTCTTATATAAAAACTGTAAGATTATTCCCAATGACATGTAGAGCGATCCAAAAATAAATAAAAATAGATAAAGAGTCCTCCATATATTAATTAGTATCAATATTCCAAATGTGTTGCAGGGAAAGAGAAAATTCCATTGATACAAAGACACTTTAAATGTAAAACAATGTCTCCATCAGGGTGCAATATGCAGTAATTGACAGTGTTCCATATGAGTAGCCACAGATAGATGGTATAATCAAGCTATTTGATCACTGCAGTGTATAATATGAAGACGTGGAAACTGTAAAAAAGTCAAATGCTTCTTGTCCGTACTGTGGACTATGATGAAAAAGTCACAAGTATTAATTATAGTGGATAGCTTACCACTTTTAGATGGTGTTGATTAGACAATCAGGCTATGCTGAAGTGTTCAGCGTAAGAACTCCGGTCCGTCCTGTATGCTGAGGCTCCGTCCACAGAGCTCAATGAGACCGACGTCTCTACCCAGCTCGAGGCGGTGCACAACAGCCGCACAAGTCAGCCGAATGGTCTGTGACTCCTGCAGTGGTCTCAAAGAGCTGAACTGTATGCAAATGGATAACACGCTGACTTTTCATTATAGTCCACAGTACGGACAAGAAGCATTTGACTTTTTTACAGTTTCCACGTCTTTATATTATACACTGCAGTGATCAAATAGTTTGATTATACCATCTATCTGTGGCTACTCATATGGAACACTGGGCCTGATTCAGAGCCGGACGCTCTGACCAGAGCGCTCGCTCTGAATCAGTGCCCTCCTACCTATAAATGGAGCGGCCTCCTGGCCGCACGCATAGCTGTGGGTGTTCACCCACAGCATATGCGAGCGGCCAAAAAGATGGTCGCGATGGTCAAGACCATTGCGACCATCGGGCTTGCGACGAGACCCTGCGGTAGGGTCTCGGTGACCGCAAGCCCTGGAGTGATTTTGGCTCTATCAGAGCCAAAATCACTCCCACTGACATCACTAGTGATGTCAGTGGGGCAGGACCCAGACGGTAGGCGTTCCATCTGGCAGCCACGCCCACCAAAGGGGGCGTGCTGTCAGTCACCATCGACAGCACGCCCCCTTTGGTGCGAGACCCGGAGCGACAGCTTGGCTGTCGCTGTCCAGGTCTCGGCATGCGCACGACGGAGCTCCCTCCGTCATGCGCATTGGGGTAACATCGACCCGCTTGCGAGCGTCCTGCGCTCGCGAGCGGGTCTGAATGACCCCCTCTGTCAATTACTGCATATTGCACCCTGATGGAGACATTGTTTTACATTTAAAGTGTCTTTGTATCAATGGAATTTTCTCTTTCCCTGCAACACATTTGGAATATTGATACTAATTAATATATGGAGGACTCTTTATCTATTTTTATTTTTTTTATTTATTTTTGGATCGCTCTACATGTCATTGGGAATAGTCTTACAGTTTTTATATAAGAATTATTGTCTGTATAGGCTGAATTACACCTATCCTGTTATTTTTTTTATACAGATACAGTTTGAATAAATATTTCTATATTTACATAATTTCTACATTATTGTTGTGATTGATAAAGCGCAGTTCTTGGTTCATATATTTTTTTGTTGCTTATTTCTATTGAGGGACTATAGAGTTCCTCAGGAACAGCTGCTTAATCAACCTCAATATTCTCACTCTTCAGTTCCCTCTGAACTAACTAGCGCTGACTGGTTTCTAACTGCTCTGTGTTCATTGTGTCATTTAAAATTAGGCTTGTCATATCATTCCTTTAATTTTGGACGCATGAATTATGCTGGGTACACACTTAACTATGTCTACCCAGTACGATCTCGATAACGATGGGATCCAGCAGGGGTCCTGGCATTGGCAAGTGCATACACACTTGCCAATGCCGCGAGCGACGACGGAGGCCATGCTACATTCGGTGTTGCCGACAACGCATGATGTGGACGATATGTCGTCCATTCTGCCGTATCGTGCGACATATCATCTAGTGTGTTCCCGACTTCCCGACTACAGAATCTGTGTAATTCGCATGTCTCTGAATTAAAGGGCTGATATGGCAAGCCTATTTAAGATAGGTTGAGGCCTAGGAGGCTTATGGGTAGGTCTTAGGTGCATGTTTGGGCATGTGAATATGTCTGAGTGGCGTATCAGGAGCATGTAGGGAGGTCTGAGTGAAATGTGGAGGAGTTTTGCAGTACACCTGGATCTGAGGCCTTGCTGGGATCTGGGTGCATGTGAGGGCATTTTGTGGCAAGGAGATTCTAAGTGCATGTTAGGCCATATTGAATGAAATGGGAGACCTAAGTGACATGTGGAACATTGCAGCAAATGAGGCACACGTGGGTGTATTTAGGGTGATGTGGGAGTGTTAGAATGTTTTATTTTGAATCCTGACATTAAGGGTATAGGGCCTGATTCAGACCCGCTCGCAAGCGCACAGCGCTCGCAAGCGGGTCGATGGTCTCCCACTGCACATGCGCCACCTCCGGCGTGCACATGCGCAAGACCCGTCCAGCGACGGCTGCTCCGTCGCTACGGGTCTTGCTACAAGACGGGGCGGCTGTTGATGTTGATTGACAGCTCGCCCATTTTGTAGGCGGGGAGGGGGGGGTGGCTGCACAAACGCATGCGTTCCCTTAGGAACGCCTGGCGTTTGTGGGTGGCCCTACTGACATCACTCGTGATGTCAGTAGTGGACTTCCTTCTCTATTAGAGCAGGGAGTCCACTCGGGCTTGCGAGAGCTGAGACCCTACCACAGGGTCTACTCGCAAGCCCGATGGTCGCGATAATCGCGACGGGCTCCAGGCCGCTCGCAAAAGCTGTGGTTGGTCACCCACAACTTAGCGAGCGGCCTGAAGAAAAAAAAACGCCCTGATTCAGAGCGAGCGCTCGCCAGGCCAGCAGCGAGCGGCTCTCAATCAAGTCCATTGTGCGACCATTTCACAGTGTGTCAGGTTGCCCATATCTAAGCTGGACCCTGAACAATGACAGCCGGTGTCTGATTAGCTACTCTGCACCTTTGCACAATGTGTATAAGGGGAGGTTGTTCTTAAATCTTTTCCATGTGCATATACAGTAAACAAATCTACATGACACCACATGAAGTACACATCCCATACACATATCACAGTTGAGTTGGGAGCATCATTAATTTCGGACACACAAATACTCTAGGAAAGAGTCCCCTGAACCAAAGTAATCTATATTACATTCCATAGCTTTATAATCTAATTAAGTAGGTTGATGGATACAGTTGCTAAGCATTTAAATGGTCAGATAACAGTAAAGGTAAGGGAAGTGCAGCAACGATTTTATTTATTATTAGTTTCTGTAACAAATATTTTTTTCAAACTTAAAACTGGATTTAAAATTAGTGCAAATTATTGTAACACCTTTGTGCATCAGGAAGCAATGCGATGATCATCGTTATAATATGTGCAATTCCTATACGTTTGTCTTTCTGTGCACTTGTATAAAGGCAGTTTAAGTGCTAAATCATTTTTAGGCCTCATTTACTGGCATTTAGGAGCAACATTTTAGCTAAATCATATTAACCAATTAGACACTTGGGAGTAAATTTACTAAAAGTTGATATTGGGTCTAGTTTAAAGTCGACCAAAATGGAACCAACACCCCAGTGATTCTAATCAAAATAGATTATTTACTAATAGTCGATTTTTGGTTCCATTCTGATTGCAATGATGCATTGATTTCTATATGAAGTTCTAAACCTGTTCCATTCATACCCAAATAAAACCAAATATTGACTCAAAATGGACTTTATTATACAAATGCATGACTATTGGACAAAACAGGTCAAATGCACTGTATTACCCACCTGGGATCGGTATGAATGATCCCGACGCCGGAAGACCGGCACTACTGAAAATCCAGATCAATAAGTACACTAACTATACCTAACCCTCTCCCCATAGTGCCTAACCCTAACCTCCCCCCTAGTGCCTAACCCCCGCCCCAAGTGCCTAAACCTAACCCCCCTGTCCCCGCAGCCTAACCCTGCCGGTGGGGTGCCTAGCCCTCCCCCCCCCCTAGCCCCTAACCTAACCCTCTCCCCCACCCCCCGGCGGCTGTCCGCAGCCGCTGCCCGGCTTACCTTCATTCGGTATGCCGGGTGTCCAGGCTCCCGGCATAGCGATAATGATAGGCGGCAAGATTTCGACGCCTATCATTTGACCCTTGTCGGGATTGCATAGTCGGGAAGCCGGCGGTCGGCATTTCGACCGTCGGCTTCCTGACTGCATACCGTATTACCCACTTAAAAGCATTGCTGTGTCTTTACATACCATGATTAGTACACCCAGAATGCCCCACATGCTTGTCTCCCCTGTTATAGACATCAGAATGAGATTTCAGCCAATTGCACATGTTTTAGAAGTTAAATAAACCTGTTTCAGATGTGTCTATTAATTTTAGTGATTTTGAGTCCAGTTTGAGTCGGTTTACAAAAAGACTTAGTAAATAAGAGATTTGTATAGAACTTTTTAAAGTACCGATGTTTTGGTTCATGTTCTATTTCAGTTCAAAGTCTATTTTCTGACGATTTTCAGTCCATTTTGCATTTAGTAAATAACTGACTTTCAAAATAGACTGAAAATCACCTGAAAATCAAAACTGACTGCAATACCGCATATCCACTACATGACTAATGAACGATTGAAAGACATTATCGTTCAATCGTTCATTATATTGTGCAGTTCACATTGAGACCACACTGAACGATATATTGTTCAGTGTGGGCACCCTCCCTCATCCCCGAACCTGCACAACCTGACGATATCGTCAGGTTGGACAGCAGGGTCGGGCGATGAGCGACGGCGTCAATGACCAGCGGGAGCGCTCATCGCTGGTCGTTGATGGCATATCCACTGCATTATTAATGAACGATTGAACGATATTGTTATCGTTCAATCGTTCATTTATATCGTGTAATGGATATGTGGTTTAAGTAAATGTACCCCTAGCTTTCATTGAGTAGTCTACACTAGACAGATGAAAAGCTAGTTATTAATCGGCTGCCAATTATCCAAAAACTTCTGAATTTAGAAAACGGTAACTATTTTCTGAGGTTGTCCATACAGACATGATCACCAGGTGTCTCCTTCTGAAATCATTGCTACTAAACAATTCAATTGGAGTATGCCATAGAAACTATGTGGTGCCTTGAAAATAAAAGATAATAGCAATAATAATAATACTGTAATACTAATAGTGAAAGGTTCTGTCCTTATATTCCTTTATATTTTACAAAATTTGTATTACTATGTATTTTAAATCATTATTATTTTATATATTATCACCACTATCATTCTGTAATATATGGGGCAGAGGACCTCATTCAGACCCGCTCGTTCCCAACGTATGCAAATTTGGCTAAGTGACGGCAAGGCAGGCGATCGCACGGCAAGGCATAAGCACGCCCACTATGTCTTGGCATGCGATTGCTTAGTGTATGCAGACGCCCATCAGCCTGTCTTAAGATGCCCACTTGCCACGTAATTTCCAGGAAGTGTATGCAACCATCGGTAGATCGGGTACCATTGGATACATTCGCAGCACTTGAGGTTGACTATACCCTACCGCAAGCACTGCGAGCACTTCAGTGTATAATTCAACCAGGTGACGTGTACTATGACGCTGCCTGTTAATTATGCACGCCTCTGATACGGCGTTGAACCACTCAGGCACGCCTGCATTTGCACCTCCACTCCCCTGTTTTTAATGGCCAGCCCCTATCACCACCCACAAACAGGATTCTCCTGTCACTGACTCTGCTGGGCTGTCTATGCGCAGCGTCCGAACGCTTCCCGATCTCTCGCACTGGTTCGCGCACGTGCACTGCGATGCATACTCATGCACACACTGTGAAACATCGCGAGTTAAGAGCGAATGCTTCCTACCGAGCGGTTCTGAATCAGGTCCAGAGTTCTAAGCGATGTCTGCAAATGCCACCGCAACAGCTGGATGAAAACACTTTGCGGCCAGTAACAGTCATTTTACTTCGTCCTCCTTAGAGGTGCGCAGGAAAATTAGCAATGTTACTGGGCCGTATCCTATGGTGATGTGTGTAGCCGAACATGGCATGGCATATTGTGGAGCATTGAATCTCCCCCTATATGTCTTAGTAACCATATGACACTTTCATTTGATAGTAGCTTAGAAAAAAATATTTCTAGTGATAAGTATATTATTTTTACAGGAAAAAAAATTTAAATATTCAAAGGGCCTGATTCAGAGTTGTCAGCCACAGCCCCTGCAGCTGCGATCACATACACATTTGCTTTGCGAAAATATGCAATAACCAAATACCGCAGCCACCGGGATATGTATTGAGACACAGTGCCAGGTAACTCTGTGGTCGCACAGAATAGTCGCGGGATCTGAGACGCCAGAGCCATGTTTACTGCCTACAGGATCGCAAACGCAGAATGTGACATGACCCCAAAACGGTCGCAACACACCTGTGGTTTTAGCCGACACTCCCCGTTACCACCCCCTAACACTCCATGACTGTCAATCACAAGGCAAATAAATATTTGCTGCGAGCAACTACGGTAATGTACCTTGATGCATGTGCAGTGCGACTCACACACATGCGCAGACGGCCGATAATCGCTCAGATGCGAATACATCAGCATAACGTACAACTTTGAATCAGCCCTGTGACCGGGTGACCTCTCTACCACCAAGCAACCACAGATTGTTTTTGATCCCACTGGACCTTGTGGTATTAGGGATTTCCTCTTACCATCAGTAACCACATGTTACTGACTCCACCCACTGCGCCGTGGATGAGTAACACACTGTCATCACCAAGCTCCTTCATCTGCACTTGGAACCCCTTATTTGCACCCAGGCTCCTACACTGGCACCTGGAACCACTTCTCCCAGGCTCCTATGCCGGCACCTGGAACCGCCTCTGCTGCGTATGCATATACAAGCTGTGGCCACACCTCCGGATTGGTGTCAGCTGATACCTCCTGGTCTCTCGCAATGGACCAAGCCCTGCTCGGTAGCTGGTAGAGGGCTTGAGCTTGGAGACACTGGGCTCCATCCAAAACAACAGAGAACGGAATAGCGTTTGGCGCAATTCTGTTTTCACAGGATACAGATGCAGTTCTCTTGAAAGATGTTTATTTCTCAAATAATCTTCAAAAAGACTCTTCCCCTTGGCTTAGAGGGTACAGCATACAGATGCAGTACAACTCTTCCTTATGTCCAAAAAGATACACTTATATACAGTACAGGGTTCACATGCCCTCTTTATATTCCATTCTTATACACAATATCACAGGGGGTAAATCCGCCCTGTGGGCCTGATTCAGACCCGCTCGCGAGCGCTGAGCGCATGCAAGCGGGTTGATGTTGGCCCAGTGTGCATGCGCACGAGGGAGCCGGCTCCGTCGTGCGCATGCGCGAGACCCGGATAGCGATGGCCAACCCGTCGCTACAAAGGGGGCGTGCTGCCGATGGTGAGTGACAGCACGCCCCCTTTGGTGGGTGTGCCGGGGGCGTGGCTGGCCAGACGGAGGCGTTCCCATTGGAATGACTGATAGAGCCAAAAGCACTCCAGGGCTTGCGGCAGATGAGACCCTACCACAAGGGTCTCGTCGCAAGCCCTATGGTCGTGATGGTCTTGACCATCGCGAACATCATTTTGGCCGCTCGCTATAGCTGTGGGTGGTGACCCACAGCTATGTGAGCGGCCAGGAGGCCGCTCCAAAAAAACAGAGGGACGGCCCTGATTCAGAGTAAGCGCTCTGTCAGAGCGTCCGGCTCTGAATCAGGGCCTGTGTTCCTTTTAACCAATCATGCTCTCTTACAAAATATAAACACATCTTACATTTCAAAGGAACTAACAAAATTTCTCATTACCACCAAAAACCAGTGGCTTTTCTAAAGCACAAACTGAATTAGCATATACTGTCTCACAAAAGGTAAATATAACTGAAATTTCAATCGCATTCGTTCTTTCATATAAGAGTATCTATGCATCAAACCAGTTTGGCTTTCCCAGTCTTAACACCTTCAGTTTTTAGGAAGCTCCACGGAATCAATATGTATTACCGCTGGACCTAAGCCTGGCGGATGAAATCCCGACGCCGGAAGGCCAGCAGATGAAGATCCCAACTAAGGTAAGTTAGTACCCTAACCGTCTCCTCTCCCCCTCTAACCCTAACCCTCCCTTAGGGGTGCTTAACCCTAACCTCCCCCCCTAGTGCCTAATCCTAACTTCCCCCCAGGGGTGCCTAAACCTAACCCCCCTCCCCACACCCTAAACCTCCCAGGGGGTGCCTGACCCTAACCTCCCTCTGGTGGTGCCTAACCCTAAGTCCCCCCGGGAGTCCCTAAACCTAACCCCAGTTTCGGCGTGGGGCTAATGATAGGTGTCGGTATTTAGACGCCTATCATTAGTACAATGCCGGGCTTTTACTATCGGGTATTTCGACCGCCGGCTTCCTGACTACATCCCAGTTCCACAATAAGGAAATTCTTATAAACAAACAAATTGTTTTTCCCTAAAGGTGCTGGACAGTTACATAGAGACACACAGGAGCTTCCCGAGCGCGCATTTCAAAGAAAAGTCTTGTTCAGTCAACACCAACCCTCCACGGCTAGGCTAGGCAATTAACATATCAATCCCTATGTGAGGATGTCTAAAGAGCAGTTTGTCTCCAAATGTCAATACCATTTTAAAACAAAATACCTTATACATTCCTATAAATGCATAGTCTATACATGGACGCGTTTCCCCAATTTCACATATGCGTGCAGCACAATAAATATAACATGGTAAAACACATTATTACCGCACATTTACACCTAAAGGTCCTTTTATAAATGGCGCCGCAGCACAAGGGTTAACCCTCGGCCATTTTACACATGTGTGGCTGGGCTCCAACCACAAACCCCCAGGACTAAAAGGTAAAATTAACTCATTAACATAAATTAAACTCTGTGGTTCAAAGAAATGTCATGGACATGTTTAAACATGAAGGATAAAATAATAGAGATTCAATATGGTGCAAAACCCATAACAAGTAAATTTTTATGTACTGAAATTTGGTATGTCCCTTTGCATGGTATCATACATTGGCAAATAGAAGAATTATATCATGATGTAAATATTGCAGAGATGACAGGGTAGAGTATGAAATGAAAGGGGGTGGAACAGTAAGATACTGTACAAAGTGCCTTGAGTTTGGGTGAAATAAGGAGATGCAATAAAATACAGGAGTGACTATGAAATGACGGAGGTACAATGTCAATGATAAGGGAAAGAGGAGAAGGAAAGACTGTCATACTGTACTGTCCCCAAAAATAAAATATAAAAAGTTGTCCTTTAACCTCCTCACGCAGCAAAGTCAACCTGAGGCACACATAATGAATTCTGACAGATATGTGAAGAATTGTCTCAACTATCAAGAACTACAATGTAAATGTACAGTGTCCTGCCACTCATTGCATGAGAAATACAGTGTAAAGGCAGGGGCTAAAGGGTTAAAGCTGACAGGAAAAGGCAATTGCCAACAGGCCCGTGTAATAATTTGTTGCTGCACTACGTAATGCAAGTAAATGCAGACTAAATGACAAATAGTACAGAAAGTCCAAATGACAAAAACATAAATAAGATTAAAAAGAAAACCCTAAATTGAATAAGCATAAAAACATTTCTGTGCTAGTCCCTGCACAGTGCTTCCCTAGGTGTGTTATTGGTTATCCTATATGCTAATTATTATTGTAAAATTGTAAGACACTGCATTGCACCACAGCGTCTGACAGTAGGGAAGGGCAGGCCATACATAAAGCAGACATTTAAAAGCAGATATGAAAATAAAGGATACATATTAATTACAACTCTACCTGAGAATACATTAAGACAGTGGTTCCCAAACTGTGCGCTGTGGCACCCTGGGTGCCTCGGGACACTAGCAGGGGTGCCTCAGGTTGTTGATCCAGCACCAAATTAAATTATTTATGGTTAGTGTAATGTAAATATGTGTACAAACAGAAGCACAAACCTGTCACCCACCACATAACTGACTCTAAGCACAATTTACTTCACTTTACTAAAAAACAATTCTAAATCTCTCAATAACAAACAAACTTAGTGGTACCATGAAAACAATTCTGATACTCTAGGGCTCCGAGATTCAAAATAGTTTGGGAACCACAGCATTAAGAAATAAGTACAGTAGAATAATCACTGGTCCATATTCACACAGTTGCTGAAATTGGTCAAAAATAGACAGAACCACATAAGTATCCTGAAGACTGAAGTAAAATGTACACAGAAGAATGATTTGAATTGATATCAGTGGAATATGTACATTGATTGTCTAGGCACAGACAGCTGAGGAAGACAGAGGGGAGTATTGGGGCAATATCTTACCTTACTTCCCAAACTGTATACCTGGTGACCCTCCCACTGCAGTGCCCCCAACAGAGCTTCCTTACCCGTGTCACAGGGCCCCTTCTGGATATGAATGGCAGGCGGGGAATTCTGCAGCCTTGCCCGTCTGTTCTCGGCTTTGAGGTGGCACAGGTTCCTGTAGGTCTTCCCATCACTGCCACACACTGGTTCGCTGGTACTGCAGACACACACTCCTACTCTTCTCCTTGTCGTTGTGCTTACAACACCTGGCAGGACACACTCCAGGCCCTCTCCACACGGGGATCCCCCACGCTGTCCACAGGACTCTCCCTCACCTGCTCCGCACACGGGACAGCACCCACAGGAGTCTCTCACCTCCCCTGCCTGGCAGGGGGACTGGGTACGGGGGCAGCGGGAAAGCTCACAGAGTCTGGGGCAGTTAGATGTCTGGCGACGTGAGATACGAGGGAGGGCAGAGGTTGAGAGAAATAGGAGAAATATGGGGAGCAGAGTCCATACAGGAAACATGTTTACTGATATAAAGGAGCCTAGACCTAACCTTCAAAGCTCACCTTCTATGTAGTATAGACATCTGCCAATCACTCTGATTGTAGAACCTATGTATATACTTCTGGATCATGAATTTGTCCTATATTGAAAATAGATTTTTTAAACTCAATACTATAATTATAATGGAAAAAAATTGGGGGGTGAAATAAATATTATCGCTTTTTATTGTTTAGTGATAATGGCTGTTTTCTTTCCTCAGGCTGTAGAAAGTTATGCCAGCAACTTACCTACTGACTATTAATGGGGTGTTCCTATCAATTCCTTCACTGCATTCAGATGTCTTTAAGTCCTGGCCTGTTACAGTATGCGCAGAGAAGACTAGTATAGCCCAGAGCAATAATTCCTTAAAACCTTGCAAGCTTTGAATACAAATAGCCAAATGTGTTTCACTGTCTCCTCATTTCACTATAAAAGTTCCCCAGACCCATTCTCTACTCCTCTGCCCCCTTTTTCCTCCCTGCTACAAAGCAAGCTGCAGAACCCAGTCATTCGTGATAAAATCCCCCTCTGTTCTTGCCCCAGGACATGAAATCAGGCAGCAGATCCAGCTCTCTGTCTTGTCTCCTCTCTAATAGCTGCCTCTGTGAGTTTAGCTGAAATCATTTGCTCAGCCCCCTGATTAGTTGGTGAATTTCCATGAAGTCCCACCTTAGTGCGAATCCAGCCCCTAAATTCCTCCCTGCATCGTCCTATCTCTAGCATCACCCTGTAAGTGTCAGAAGTATTTCTCTGAGGGAACACGGCAGATGAAAAGGAAAAGTGAGAGAAGGGAAAAGAGGCAAAAAGAAAAACTGGCTGATTTAAAAATATATAAAAAATCATAATGAATGAAGCAAAAAAAAAAGAAAGTTATAATACACATCAAGGTGTATACTAACCCAAATAACTGACATGGTGTATAGTAACCCAAATAACTGACATGGTGTATACTAACCCAAATAACTAACATGGTGTGTATAGTAACCCAAATAACTGACATGGTGTATACTAACCCATATAACTGACATGGTGTATAGTAACCCAAATAACTGACATGGTGTATACTAACCCAAATAACTGACATGTGCAATAGTATTTGGCCATTACGCATAACCCACAAGAATATTCTTGTATTACCATCTAACAATTCTGTATATTAATACGGTTTCCCGAACCTGTTGAGACACAGAAGGTCAATAACATTATATTAAATCTGATCTTGTTTTAAGTATGTAGGAAGAGAAGTTCTGACTTAAAGATATGTGATAGCAGCGGCAGCACAAACAAGTAAAGAATATAAACTTTGAGGCACGTTTCAGGCCGTTATGAATGAAGCCGAATTCAGACAGTACATGTGCCACTTTAATGCCCTGATACACATATATGCCGTTTGGATTCCATTCAAATGCACTTGTCTCGGCTTGTTCAAATGTGGGGCTGCATGGACATCACTGGCCTGAAAATTATTATTATATGTCCTAGCACCCTAGCGCCTCTTTGTTTGCAGCTCAGTAGTATTGTGCAGTGTCATCACTAGAGGGGTGTGGACCGCACTGGGTGACATCATCCAAGGAGGTGACACCAAACTAGCAGAGCACCATCCCAGGGGCTGGGGAGGCTGGAGCCTGCCCAGCAACTCCCAGTGTGCTGGCCAACCCCCCAACGTGACGAGAACGGGGGCATGACACATGGTCATGCCCTCAAAATGTCATGCAGCAGGGGATGTGGCCTTGTGGGTATGAGGTGGCACAGGTTCCTTTCTCATAGCCCCCTTTCGCACGGAAAAACATCGCTAAATGCCTAACTGGGTGTTACCAATCATAGTGATGTCATTGGTATTGTGAAGCCTTGGGAAATAGGAATAGCTGTGATATTCCAAGAGGTGGCAGCCACAGAATATCCTGAAGTGTTTAATACAGTAGGCACAAATGCTGAAGGTGCAGCTGAGTACACAATGTGTAGAAGTTTGGTAGTGTGCCTCAAGGTACATGAATGCGTTGGAACTGTTTGCACATCGTGTAGTATGCAATAAGGTATAAGGAGGTGTTGCCACTGTTTAGAAAGCACATAGCGTGTAACGAGATACACGTATGTACTGGCACTGTGAGACCAGCATGTAGCATGCAATGAGAGGCACGGATGTGTTGGCACTGTGAGAACAGCGCGTAGCGTGCAATGAGAGGCACGGATGTGTTGGCACTGTGGGAACAGCACATAGGACCTCATTCAGAGTCGGTCGTTGCGGCCGCACGGTCGTAGCCACCGATGTTCGCTAAACTGCGCATGCATAAAATTTGCAATGCGCGTGCGCAAACTAGCTATTACGATCAGAAATTGCTCTCCTTCAACTTGGCCAGGTCGTTAGTTTGAGCGACAGGATGAGGCATTTGTGGGTGGTAACATGGGAAGGTGCTTGTGAAAGGGGGAGTGGAGATCCGAACGCAGGCGTGCCTGACTATGCAAACAGCGTTTTATGGGAGTGCATAATTAACTAAGTAGTGTCATGGCACATGTGACATGGGAGGTTTTTACACTGACTTGATCGTAGTGCTTAAGAGAGAGTATGGTCAACCTTAAGCTCTACGACCAGCTCCGATGGTCTCGATTAATCCTTATATGCCCGGAGATGACGTGTAATGGGAACAAGAAGGGGGCGTATTTTTAGTCTTACGGCCGCATCCTCCCCTCGCTCGTCCAGCTAACGATCCCATCTTAACGACGCAACTTGCGAGCGCTTCATTTGTATATCTGGCCCCTTTTACCTTACGACCGTGCGGCTGCAACGACCGACTCTGAATGAGGTCCATAGTGTGCAATGAGAGGCACTGATGTGTTGGAACTGTGGGAACAGTGCGTAGCATGCAATGAGAGGCACAGATGTGTTGGCACTGTGAGAACAGTGCGTAGCATGCAATGAGAGGCACAGATGTGTTGGCACTGTAAGAACAGCGTGTAGCATGCAGTGAGAAGCATGGATGTGTTGGCACTGTAAGAACAGCGTGTAGCATGCAGTGAGAGGCACGGATGTGTTGGCACTGTGGGAATAGCGCATAGTGTGCAATGAGAGGCACGGATGTGTTGGCACTGTGAGAACAGCGCGTAGCATGCAATGAGAGGCACGGATGTGTTGGCACTGTGGGAACAGCACATAGTGTGCAATGAGAGGCACGGATGTGTTGGCACTGTGAGAACAGCGCGTAGCATGCAATGAGAGGCACAGATGTGTTAGTACTGTGAGAACAGCACATAGCGTGCAATGAGAGGCATGGATGTGTTGGCACTGTGAGAAAAACGCATAGAGGGCCTGATTCAGACCCGGTCGCTAAGTTGCGCTCGCTCGCTTTGAGCGATGGTTGCCCGTCTGCGCATGCGTATGCATTGTAGTGCGTATGCGCGAACCAGTCACTGTGTTGGGGAAGCGATTGCTCATAGCCCGCAGACGGGCCGCTACTCTGAGTGACAGAATGTGCTGTTTGTGGATGGTAACAGGGGAAGGTGCTTGTGAACGGAGAAGTGGCACTGCGAACATAGGCGTGTCTGACCGTCAAAACGGAGTTTAATGGGAGTGCATAATTAGCAAAGTAGCGTCATTGTACACGTGACTTGGGTGTATTTCAGGCTGAACTGATCGCACTGTTGCGATGGGGTAAGGTCGCTGCGTGCAGCAATAAAGCCATTCGATGTACTCGATTAATCACTCACTTCCTGGAGATGACGTGCTAAGAGTGAGAGGTGGGCGGCTTTATCCTACAGTGTGTGTTCGCTCTGCCGTCGCACTGTAAGACAGAGAGCGTCCTTCAGCCAGACAGTGCGATCGCATATTTGCATACCCGGCCTCTTATTTGCTGCAAGAAAGCGCATCATAGCGGCCGGGTCTGAATCAGGCCCAGAGTGCAATGAGAGGCACGGATGTGTCGGCACTGTGGGAACAGCACAGTGTGCAATGAGAGGCACGGATGTGTTGGCACTGTGGGAACAGCACAGTGTGCAATGAGAAGCACTGATGTGTTGGCACTGTGGGAACAGCACGTAGCATGTAATTAGAGGTGTGGAGTATATTGCAATAACCCCGGAGCTCAAATCAGGTACACACACACAGCAGCTAAATGCAAACAAGTGGAATTGACACAATCAAATACCGTGGCGCGGACTTCACCAGGAGTCCCAGCAAGAGGATATGGACTTCACTCAGTGAGGGCCCAGTTCACAGCCCAGTGTAGTTGGTTCCCATCGTGAAAGCAACAGAGTATTTAGCTGGTATGCTGATAGAAATGTGGGTATGGATGTGCTGCTGATGAGGAAACCAAACACCAGAGTTTAAAAAACATTGGAGGAACACTATACTAGAGAGTATAGTTCTGGAGCGGGAGCACCTACGTAGAAAGAAATAGGCACTGGAGGAGTGCACTGAGCAGGTTCTTATAAGGCTGATAGGTGAGTCATTAGTGCTGGAGGTTAGTGGTAACACCTGAGAGAGGTGTTATGTCATCTCTAGCCTGAGGCCAGCTGGTTTCTGTTAATGTTTCTAATTGGGAAGGCTAGCAATCAGTGGCCAGCTCACTGTTCGATTGTTGGTACTGACAAGTATATAATCCCTGTCTTCTGTACTTTTTTATGAGTTTGGTGAGTATTTTTTAAAATAAAAGATGGGACAAATGGAGGGAGTTAAGGAGATGAATAGTCTGTGGAAGGGGAGTAGGCCAGCCTACTTGTGTTTAACTATTGCTACTGTGCACTCCATCATCCATTTGCAATGTGCATAACAAGCCTTTGGTGTGTGCGACTCTCCCTTTTCTAAATAGAACATCTATTCCTGATCACATGAGATGTCGAGTTCATGGTATCTAGATATATCTTATCAAAGCTATAAGGGCTTTTAAATTTGGAGCAATCATGAGTCACAAAGGTGGCAAGAACTTGAAACACATTGGCCCATGACAACAGCTAGAAACCAGGGACGCATTTTAAGCAAGTCAGTCCCGATTTGCAGACATTGAAAAGAATGAGGTCTATGTGTAAGTGTGTGGGGGGGGTTGGTAGGTGCCATGTGGATTGAAGAGAACCCCCACAACTTAGTTGTCCTGGAGCCACCACATCCTTAATCCAGCCCTGCGACTATTTCATTTGCCAAGTTATCCACTCTTCACTGTTTCATACATCATGGTTACTACTTTATTGGCACCCACAATAATACTGGATCTGGTAGTAATGTGGAGGCTAGTGATAGACAACGCATCATTCAGAGTGTTTACCAGTCTATATAATATTAAATACTGTATTTTTCTCTTTCTCCCTCTGCTTCCACCTCTCTCTCAGCTTATTTTCTCCTCTCTCAGCTCTTATTCTTTACTCTTCCCCTCTCTCTGCCAGCCTCAATTATACCCTCCCAAATCTCTGTTCAACTGAATGGAGCTCCAAAGCAGGGATCTTATTTTTAAATGAACCATGACATGAAATCTGGGAATGCACCTGGGACTTGTCCCTACTGGGGAGAAAAATCTGTCAACCACTTACACATCTGTGTTGCCCAAAGGGTAAATATACTATCTGATTCACCACCGGTCTGAGTAAGTAAGGAGTGGAATACATCTGTAAGCCGGGGAGAGTGATATATAGCAGCCTTGTCTGTCTCATGAGATACAGTAGCTGCAGCAGGATCATTTCCCTGATTGATGGCTTTGGCCAAGATTATAGATTCCATAATATAATGGATATGTCTGCAGTGACAGCACAGGAACAGTTACCGGATCATCACTACCTGAGTCAAATGTAGAAGATTATTCCCAGAATTGAACTACAATGATTCCAGCATCCAAAAGCACCAAAGGGGCTTATTTTGCAGCCTTCTTCTTATTCACAATACTGCTAGATTAGGTACAAGACAAGGCAGGCAGACATCTTATTCTTAAAGTATGGTTTATTACAAAGAATCACCAAATGGCTATGGCACATTTAAGATGTCTTATATTGTTACATATAACTTTCAACGGACGAATATACAGTACAACACAATGATCAACCTGGGTATACAAACTCCAACTATTTCTGATAGTCCCATTCTCAAAAGTCACCTCACTTTCAGCTGGAACAAACAAGGATAACGGAGGTTCTTCAGTCTGTTAGAGATTGTCCCATTCCTGAGTGGTTGTTCAGCAATGATGCTACTTCACATTCCATCAGGAGTCATTACCCACAGCCAGTCAGGAATGGGGACCCTTATCCTCTGAGGGGGTTTTATCCTCTGAGAGTCTTTACATCTTGGACTTTGAGACTGATGATAATATGTCCCTAAAAACTGCAGATAAGGGGATCAGACCACAGGTACTGACCCTCTACAATAAAGAAGCATAGGACCTGATTCCGAGATTCAAGCTAATGCAATCGCAACTGCATGCTCTCACGGATCGCAATTGCTAAAATATGCTAATGCCTTTCAAAGAAAAGCTGAGCATAGGGACGCCCGCTGCTGCCTTCTCGTATCTGTCCGGCGACGTGCAACAACGTAAATATCGGTACCATCGACGCACATTGGGCAATCACACGCAGTATGTAAGTCAAGTCTGGCTAGCAGCAAACACTGCAGCTCTCCTGACACGCAGAGAGCTCTTATTTCCCACGAAACGGCATTTATACGGTCAGACATGGCTGCGTTTTTCTAACACAATGTTGACCTTTTGACTGTGTTGACCATTTAACTCTGTCGACTTATTTCTACAGAATGATGGTCGACCTAATGGCCATGTTGACATTTTTACTATCGACATTCAGAATGTGTCGACTTTCTGGTAGCATGCTTCTGTGTGTCAACCTTTTTATTATCAAGCAATCGACCATGAATATATGGAAGAAGATTCATATACACAGCAGTGAACAAGTAAAGGTGGTTAAATAAGTAAGGTAACAAGACCTCTCGTGTGTGTAATATTCTCTACTGTATGTCATTCTTATTTCCCACCAGGCCAGAGCAGTTAGACCACTGCTTCCCCTCGCAGCTATTAGACTGCGCCTTATATCAGTCATACTGTCCCAACATCAGCGGTAAGATAACACGGCTGGCGGAAACATGGTCAAACATTGAGGTGCGTAGTGTGATCATATTTATGCACCAGAAGGGCACATCAGCAGCTGAAATTCATTGCCAACTTAGAGATATATGGTTAAAATGTCAGGCCACAGAAACAGGTTTGGGTTGAGTGCAATGCCTTTGATAACGGCCGGAGAGACGTGAGATGAGCAGCGATCCGACCGGCAAAGGTGCTAGATAAATGATATGTAGAATTGGTTGTTATGGGCAACATCTCCACTTGTATAAACCTGCACTCTACTACTTTAGTAAATATACCCCTAGATCAGAGGTCCCAAATGAGGCCCTCAAGGCTCCCCAACAGTTCAGGTTTTCAAGATATCCATGGTTGAGCACAGGTGGTTAAATCAAATTGACTGAGGTACAAATTAAGTCACCTGTGGTCAACCATGGCCATCTCTAAAAGTAAAACCTGAACTGTTGGGGAGCCTTGAGGACCGTGTTTGCGAACCTCTGCCCTAGATTTACTGATTCCAATAGAGTCACATTATCACAAATAGACATAGATGTTTGCTTTTTAACAGCTAACATTCAGTACTTTTCTACAATGTAATATCCATACTAAAGAAATAATCTACAACAATTTAACATAAACTAGAAAATATTATAAGGTAAAATGTCATAAACTTGGTGGACAGGACCATCTGACACCAGATTAACGCTGCTTGTAGAGTGGAGGTGAAGGAGACAGGAACTGTGGCCATAGCCTTAGAATTGCAGTGAGGAGAAAAGACAGGGATAGAGAAGTAAGGTATACAGTGAAAGAGTATTAGAAATATGTGACAAAGTTAAGGGAAGATGATTTAAATCAGCAATAAATAAAAAGGCAAAATCAGGTTGGCTTTTGCCTTTTAAATTATTGTCGTTTTAAATCTACAGACTTAATTGGCATCATTGCGCTGGTTCACGGAAATCGTAAATTACATCTACCCCTAAGAATGACAGAGAGAAGAGTGTAAAGGAAACAGGAAAACATTAAGGGGAGCAAGAAGCAAATAAATGGGGAACGTGAGGAGATGAATAGATAAGGAAGGGGCCCAGCAAAGAGACAAAAGTACAATGAGAAAACAAGTAAGAGATACACGGGGACAAGGATTATGTATTTGTCACCATGAAGCGCTGTGGGGCTGAGTCTCACGCTGCTGTGTTGCGTCTACAACTATGGGGCATATTCAATTAGGTGCGAAAAGTCAGTTTCTGCGGAAAAGTATAGCCGGTGACATCATTTCGCCAGGCGAAAACTTAACCCCTTATTCAATTCCAAAGACTTTTCACCGGTGCGGAAAGTCAATGCATTGGAATAGGCGAAAAAGATTCGCCTATGAAAGCTGTCGAAAAAAAGTGCAGAATTGGGGTTTTGGAGTACAAACTTGCGGGGACCACTCTGCACCCTTGGGACAGCCCCCAAAGGTAAACTGTCTATAAAAGTTGAAAAAATACTTAAGAACACCCAAAAAAATTACTTTGAAAAAGGGTGAAAAAGTACAAACTTGGGGGACAAACTTAAAAACTAGCGAAATAGACTACAGGGGGGTCCCCAAAGTATGCCCCAGGTGTTTTTAAGATTGCAGGTGGTCGTGGCAGGTGGATTTTTTAAGATTTTTAAAACTTCATTTTAGCAACTTTAAAATACACTAAATTTGAAGCGAAAAATCAGAATCCGCGAAAAAGTATTGCCGATGATGTCGTTTTCGCCAGTCGGAAAAGTATCGCCGTATTCAATTTCAAAAGACTTTTCGCCTAGGCGGAAAGTCAATGCAATGTAATAGGCGAAAAAGTTTTGCCTATGAATTACAGGTGGAAAAAAGTGCAGAATTGGGGTTTTGGGGTGCAACATTGTGGGAACCCCCGTGCAGGCTTAAGACAGTCCCCCAAAAGTAAACTGTGTCAAAAAAAATTCAAAGAACACTTTACAACACCCCAAAAAAGTGCTTTCATTTTGGGTGTGAAAAAGTTCAAAGTTGGGGGACAAACTTAATAACTAGTGAAATAGACTCAGGGGGGTCCCCCAAGTATGCCCCAGGTGTTTTTTTCTTTGCTGGTGCTTGCGGCAGGTGGATTTTACACGTTTTTTAAACTTTACATTAGCATCTTTAAAATATGCTACCCCCCACTTTCAGGTACCTAAAATTTGCTGGGACTAGTTATTTTCAACAGAAAAAAGTTCTAAACGCTTTTCTTCACCCCTTATGCAAATACGCAAAGCAGCACCTATTGAGACCATTTCAAAAACCCAAATACCTTCAGCAGGCAAATTTGGGGGTATCTATAGTGATCCCCCATGTCAGTGCACCTTTTGGGGCGTTTCAGGCTGATTACCCTGTTTTGGAGAGGACTTTTCGCCTGTTCAAGTTTCGCCGGGTGCCATTTTCACGTACTTTCAAATTGAATATGGGGAATCACGGGGACCCACGCAAAAAGTTTTCGCACCCAAAACACGCGATATAGGAAAAAAATCCGGGAGGCGAAAAAGTATCATGGGTGCGAATCTAATTGAATACGGGCCTAAGCGTCTGTCTACACAAATGTGAGTGAGTGCCCGGCTTGGGGACGGAGTTGGGGGTCACTCCTCTATCCCTTCCGTCGGTAGGTCCAGTGGGGGATGCATTCTTCCTCCCCAGAAGGGCCACGGAGCGTCAGTGCAGTGCTAACTGAATCTGCAATAGGCAATGGGGTTGCAGCAATTTAAAAGTTGGCGCCGGACCAATCAGAGTAGGCCATGGTGAGTTAATCAGGACTTTGTGTGTCACAGCTCCACCCATTCGCGGCGACTCATATAAGATGCCGCAGAGCGGCTAAATCCGGCAGCAATGATCGACCTGTCAAGAGTGGTGGAGAAGAACTCCAGTGGGTTGACGCCAGCATGCTGCCCCGATGGGTGTGTCTTGAGGACAGCAGCGGTGTTGGTGATGGTATAAAGGTATGTACTGTGTTTAATGTTTGTTTATGCCCTGATGACGGTGCATTAAAACTAGCATTGAAACATTGAAGCTGATACCTGTGACTACATGTATTTTGTAACCTGAGTGCCGCCATAACTGGAGTTGTATATATATATATATATATATATATATATATAATATATGATATATATCATATATAGATAGCTATATCTATCTAATCATGTATGAAATATATATATATATATATTTAAATATTTGCCGGTATGAATATATATATCCATGTGTCTCTATATATATATAGATAGATAGATAGATAGATAGATAGATAGATAGATAGACACATACTGTACATACATAGTTATGCAAGGTCCGGCATTCGCTGGTTTCAATAAAGCTGCTGCTAATTGGGTGCCCTCATGGTAGAGCTTATTTCCCCTTCATGCTAGGGACTTGGAAATGACGTGAGTGAAGGCGGAGGTGCAGTTCCATGCACATTAAGGCCACCTAAAGAAAGTTGTCTCCACCTAAAGAAGAAAATTGCCCCCTCGCGGGCTCGCTGCGCTCGCCATGCTTTAGGCTCGGTGGCTCGCTACGCTCGCCACATGGTTATATTCCCCCTCTGTGCCCACTTGGATGGTAGGGAATGACGCTGGACACTGGCTGATGATATCAGGGTCCTCTCCGTGAAGGGGATTTAGACACTACCATGCCCTGATGCTGATTATATAGACACGCCCCCAAAGAGGTGCCCCTAACATGCAATGGCCACACACCCTCAAGGGGGGTCCCGGGAAGTGGCTGTACCGGGGCCCAGGATTTCTCTTGCCAACCCTGTATGTTTCTGATACGGTATGTCTCAATCGCAGCTGCGCCTCAGTGCATACACAACATAATGCATCATGTGCTGTAAGAGTTTTAAGGATTTTTTGCCCACGTACAGTAGCAGAAAATCAAACATCTGCATTGCGTGCGACTCAGGCCCTTTGTGTGGTGTTTTTATGTCTTGTCAATACATTCTTCAGCTTTATTATCCCAGTATTATCCCAGTATTAGGTATGTCCTATTGAGCGTAGTAGGGTAGAGTTGTGTGTGCACACTAAGAACACAATGTCCTCCAGCTAGTCATACTAGAGAAATTCTATGTCATGTCCTATAGAAAGGAGAGGTGCAGATTGTGGCTTCTCCAGTAGCTAATGTAAATAGAGATAGGAGAGGTATGGAAGAGCTTCGATTTATGTCTTTACACAGTGCTGTTAGTGAAATCTCCAGCTCAGAAGTAGATAAGTTAGACATTTCTTGTCACTGAGAATTGGGATGTAGTTGCCGCCGGTCCCGTAAGGGATTTAACATAGGCGTCGAAATACCGATGCCTATGTTAATCCCGATGCCGGAACACTGACGACGCCGGACCGATCGTCCTCTCTGCCGGGTAAGTATACACTTAGCCCGGGGATGGGGGGGGTAGGTTTAGGGATCCCCGGGGGGACTTAGGGTTAGGCACCCCCCTGGGGAAGGTTAGGGTTAGGCTAGGGGAAGGGGGGTTAGGGTTAGGCACTAGAACGGGGGAAGTTAGGGTTAGGTTTAGGGTTCAGGGAGGGGGAGATAAGTTTAGGCACTAGGGGGGAGGTTAGGGCTAGGCACCCCTAAGGGAGGGTTGGGGGGGGAGAGGGGAGGGTTAGCATACTTACCACCGGGCGTTGAGATCTTCATTTGTCGGACTGTCACTGTCGGGATTTGAACTGGCGGCTCAGTCCCATTCCTTGAGAACCATTTGTAAAGCATGAAATTATCAATTTCATATTAATATAAGATATTAATTTTAACCGTGTATATTTCTACTAAGAGCGCATCCACACAGACACTGGGCCTGATTCAGAGCCGCTCGCTAGATGCGATCGCTAGCACGATTGTATGCAAATTGCGTAGGCAGTGCTATCACACAGCAATGCATTAGCACACCCAGTATTTCTTAGAGAGCGATCACATAGTATGCAGACACCCACCAGCCTGTTTTAATACGCCCACTTGTGTACGTCATGTCCAGGAAGTGTATGCAGCCCTCGGTACATCGGATGCTATCGCAGTGCTTGAGTTTGACCATAGCCTGCCGCAAGCACTGCAAGCACATCAGTGTAAAAACAAGCCAGGTGGCATGTACTATGATGCTGTCTTATAATTATACACACCTCTAAAACGCCATTGAGATGCTCAGGCACGCCTGCGTTTGCACCTCCACTCCCCAGTTTTTAATGGCCAGCCCCTGTTACCACCTACAAACAGCTTCCCCTGTCACTCACTCTGCTGGGCTGTCTATGCGCAGCGAGCGAATGCATTGTGAACCTTCGCTAAGGTATGCACATGCGCACAGAAATACATGCATACCATTGGCAGCAGCGACAGTATGCATCTTAGCGAGCGGGATTGACTGAGCTCCACTGTTCTTGGTGTTGAAGCATGAAAAACAATGCAGGTATAAATTTTGAGACTGCAATGCAGCCTTACACTGAGTAAAATACCTGGAGCAACACCCATTAATGCATAACCTATGCCTATAGCCTGCTACTGATATTATGTATTTCCAGTGCTTAATTTCTATGAAAAAATATATTATCACTCAGAAAATAGGCACCAGTACTTGCCTAATGTTAGAAATTGATACAAGTTTTATAGTTGCTTCCATGCTTTGGACAGCCTTCCAGACTGGGTGCCATGACAACACAGTGTAAAATACGGCACTTACAGTAGTACCACAGGTTAATGGTCCAGTCTCAAATAAAATGACTTTGGCTATCATCTTTGGAGGTAGGGCCTCCTCTCCGCCCGGTGGCCAGCAGCGCACTGAGCTGTGCGCGGCCAGTGCCGGAGTTATAGACTCTGGGCACTAGAGTGTGCCCAGAGTCTATAGTGGATGCACAGGTCACCGGGAAAATGGCCGCCGCGTCGTCTTACAGTGCCGGACGCACGCGCCGACGTGGGACTCTGGGGAGGTAAGTAACATTATGGGTGCAGGGTGTGGGGCCCCCGGAACCCAGGGGCCCTTGTTCCCCGCACACCCTGCACCCATTATAGATACACCCCTGAATTGCGTCTGCTCCCCTATCCACACCCAACACCATTCCCAGTCCATTCCTCCCCCCATATTTGTCCCATCCTTTGTGTCTCTGCTCTCCATCTATGGGCCGGATTCAATTAGAGGTGAAAAGTGCCGTTTGGAGATAAGTTTCCGTGGATTCGGACTTTCCGCCTGTTTTCAAAGTATCTCCATATTCAATTCCAGGACAATTACGCCTAAGCGGAAACTCAATGCATTGTAATAGGCGGAAAAGTATCTCCTATGAATAGCAGGTGAAAAAAAAATAACAAAATCATTATTTTGGGGTGCAAACGTAGGGAAACGGCTCAGAACACTTGTGACAGTCCCCCAAAGGACAAATCAACAACAAAATAAAATACCTCTGAAAACCACAAAAAGTAAAAAGTGAGGGGACAACTATAAAAACTAGCGAAATAGACTTCTTGGGATGCTATAAGGAGGGGCCAAGTGTTTTTGGGATTGCAGGTGCATGTATGAGGGTAGTTTTTCACGTTTTTTAAAATTTCACTTTAGAGAAACAAAAATATGCTAGCACCCATTTTCAAGTACCCCAAATTTGACAGGACTATTTATTTTCACCAAAAAATACATTTTTCTACCATTTTTCAGCACTTTTACAAATAAACAGATATAAATCTTTTAACACAAATCAGTGACACAAAATACCTTTATTAGGGCTAATAGTACACATCTGTACTGACTTCCCGTGTCAGTGCATCTTATTTTGGGGTACAGACTGATTCCCCCAATCGATTCAGTACTTACTGTTCTACATTCGCTGCTTTCCGTTTTCGCCTGTTTTGGACTTGAATTAGGCGAAAAGTGGAGACGCGCACGGAAACATTCCGCCTCTGAGACAGGTGAAAGAGGCGGAAAGTCGGACAGGCAAAACTTTTCTGGCTTTTCGCCTCTAATTGAATACGGGCCTATGTGTTTGTCACCATCTTTGTATTAGTCTCTTTGACTCTAAGCGGTCGGTGTTTCCAACATTAAATGTGCGCTATTTGTGCATGATTACTGAGCGATTGCACGAATACGATGTCTTAATCGTGCAATCGCTCAGTAATGTCGCATAGTGGATACGTGGCATAACTGTGTACCACTGGGAATCATCAGAAGATAAGCACTGCGTATTACTAGTAAGAATGACACTGAGATATATGCTGATATTTGCTTTCTCCATCTCGTGGGTCATATTTCTACGATCAATGGTTGACATATATAATATATTGTATTTAAAAAATATTGATACTTTTACTACATGTTGTTTACACAAACTTATTTGTAAGAATTGTGAACATATTATAAGTTCTGTGTCATTTTGTGATCACTAAGTCTTCTGTAAATTTATTGCTTACAGCATAAATTCATTTAATTGGTTTCCTGCGGCTAGAAAAAAATCCAGATTAAAGATTTAAATAGTTTAGTACATTCCTTGCCGAATACCTACATTTATCCAAAAATTTCGTTTTTAGAGCAGGTGATATGAAATACATGCCTTAGGCAGAGCTCAAACTATGTGAGTGTGTGTGTGTTATTGTGTGTGTGTGTGTTATTGTGTGTGTGTGTGTGTGTGTGTGTGTGTGTGTGTGTGTGTGTGTGTGTGTGTGTGTGTGTGTGTGTGTGTGTGTTATTGTGTGTGTGTGTGTGTTAGTGTGTGTGTGTGTTAGTGTGTGTGTGTTATTGTGCGTGTGTTATTGTGTGTGTGTTAGTGTGTGTGTGTGTGTTATTTTGTGTGTGTGTGTGTGTGTGTTATTGTGTGTGTGTGTGTGTGTGGGTGTGGGGGTGTTATTTATTCTTTTATCCCAGCGCCATTTCATTATTGTTAATTCAAATGAAAAGGAAACTCTGCCGTGGCACAGTTCATTGTGGTGCCAATTACAATGATTTTTAAATTAGAACAGTGCAGGAATCCACCATGAGTTAATGCAAATGATAAGTAGCATGCACTGATTCTGATACACAGACTTCCCAAATGCTTCCTTTTTGTATATATCATTTTTTGTTTTAAAATGTTTCCCTTTTGGGTCTTGTCTATAACCTTGCATGGACATGTTAGTGTGCCTCCTCACAACTACTGTATTTCACACAGGAGCAGTATACAGTATCCTTCTATGTTACACAACCCATACAAATGCAGAAGGAGTATTAATAAGGGAGTCAGTGATGGGCGTGGGCCTGATTCAGAGGGGGACAGATTGCCGATGTTTGCGGTGTTGAGCGACAATATTTGTACTGCGCATGCGTCGCACTGCGCATTAGCCAAGTTTCATTACCGACAGTGATCATAGTGAGGACTTGGACGCAGAGTGATTGACAGTCAGGATGAGTTTGTGGGAGGTAACTGGGGGTGATGAAGTAAATGCGGGTGTATTGTGACCATTTGCCTGTCTGTGCACTTACTTACGTACGTAGTGGTTAAGGCCCCGACGGCTTACCTCCGATGGACATTCTGAGTGACCATAGGGTTTCTCAGAGCATCGATGCTGCAACCGATGGTGTGTCCGTGTATGCAAGCGGCAGACATGAGATGCTTCTAGTGGACGCATGAATACAAATCCCAGCAGCTGTGACTTTTGTATATATTCGCACAAGCGCTGTGTACGGGAACACAGACGCAAGAGGAAGTATGTCGACCTCTGAATCAGGCCCAATGGTGTGTGTGTACTTTCTTATTTTTAAAATTTCTTTTTAGAGGAGGACTACAGGTGCCAGCAGGCTCTTAATGCTGTGCTTGCTGGTACTTGCGGTTCTCCAAGTACCGGCAATCAGGGCAGGCTTGCTTGTTCCTGTAGTCCCCCTGTAAAAGACAATATTTTTTTATACAAATTTTAACCACTAATTAACCCCACCTACCGCCACCAGGGATGTGGGTAATAGCCCCGAGCTATCAGCCTAGGCCTGGGGAATCCCCTGGAGGGGGGGCCCCTACGTCATTTCCCCCCCATATTTTTACAACCAGGACCAGCTTAGGGGCCCGGTGCTGGTTGTGTAAAATATGGGGGACCCCTATGTTACATAGTTACATCACTGGGTACACACATCTGATAGTGTGTATCCAGCTTGACCCTATTCTATCACTAACTCTAAAGGCAACCTACCCACAAATGAAGCCTAACCCTATCCCTAAGGTCACATGTCGACACTTACAATGTCAACATTCTGACAATATCGATATTACAGTATGTCAGTGTCAACATTGTTAATGTCGAAATTTTGAACATGTCGACATCCTTAATGTCGCCATTATGGTTTTGACATTTTGAATGTCGACACAATGGTAACATACCCCATAATGTCAGCTATATTCACAGTCAATATCTTATAGGCCAGCATATTAGCTATATCAGTAACAGTCTGGCACATTAGTCTTAATTATATTTACTGTCATTTTATCCTCATTATTTTCTAAATCAAATACCTGGCTGAATAAATTCACAATGTCATATTAGGTTTGTGCTGAAAGAAAATGATTTTCCTCTAGGGCTGGACCTCTGTATTGCCGGGCACCATAGGTTCCTATGACTGTAGTTTGCTTTTGGATGTAATACTATGTCCTGCTCCAGCATGCATAAGGGCAGGATTCAGAGATGGGCACTAATGCAATAGCAGCTGCGATTTCCCATGGACCACAGCTGCAAAAATATGCTAATGGTTCCAAAGCCTACCCGAGCATAGGGACTCCTACTGCTGCCTTCTCATCAGCGTCTTACGTCGCGCACCAGCGTAATTATCGGTAACATCGACGCACATCGACCAGCTATGTAGCCCTTGCGGCAGTCTCAAATACATTGGCTCTCCTGACACACAGAGAGGTCTCAGAGCGCAGTAGCTAATTTATGCACGCTCATGTAACGGCGTTTATACGGTAAGTCACACCTGTATTTTTCTAACCACCCCCCCTTACTTCCCCCAAATGCCAACTACCTGTCACTCACTTTGGGAATGGGTTCTCTGTACGTGTGGAAACAAAAGGCAATCGCTGCACGTGAGCAGTGCGACTTTGACATGTATAATAGCAAACATACGCTTGTTCTGTGTAATAAATCGCTATCGCAACCATCTCTGAATCAGGCCCTATTGCGCTCAGTGGCACTGCAGTATGTACTGCTGCCACCATACAAGTTCCTATTGGTCATTAGATTGCCCCTGGCAGGGACGTATTAAGAGAGGTAGGGGCCATTTTCGAGGCGTTTTATGCAGGACTGCGACAGCCAACGCTGGACTTTGAAGATGTGAGTATTAGAAAATATAGGTGCAGGGTGTGTGGTGTAGGCCCCCCTGGACCCATTATAGATATGCCCCTGGGCATTCCACCTAGAAAACTGTGCAAGTGATCATTTTCCCACCTCTTCCTGGGTAGAATAAGACTGAGGACGATGTAAAGACAAGGCACTTACTTGTTAATGCATGTAAACACCTCATATTTGTTTTATTAATTAAGCTGTTAATTAAAAAAAATTGTGAAAAAAATTGTTTTAAAAAAAGATAAAACTCATCTGCACATCATTTATAGAAAATATGTATTATGATATTTAATGGCAAAATGAATCTAATGAAGTAAATGTTAGAAGTCCTACAATAGCAAACGTACAATAGACCACATAGCATACATTTTAATAGATAAGTTGTGCAAAAAAGATCAAACCCATACAATAGTTTTGTGATTTTTTTTCCAATATTCGCAGATTTTCTTCCTGTAATATCTAATCTTAATTTAAAAAAATATATTTATTCAAATATTCTGAAGTTTAATGTATTCATAAAAAATATGTAAAATTACTTAGATAAAAGTTATTTCTTTTGGTGAAAATATAGCGCCCCAAAGGCTATTCATTCACATCTATCGGCAGCGAGTGTGAGGACACTCCCACTTTCTATCCTCTTATCTCTCTCCTTTAGGGGGAAATTTATCAAAGCTTGGAGAGAGATATATTGGAAAGAGATAAAGTACTAACCAATCAGCTCCTAACTATAGCTTTATAAGCTGTGTTCGAAAAATGTCAGGAGCTGATTAGTTGGTACTTTATCTCTCTCCACCTTATCTCTCTCCAAGCTTTGATAACTTATTCTTTACCAGAACAACATATGGCCAAAGCTATTTCATTTGAGATAACTGATGATTTTGGTTCTCCAGGACAAGATTTCACCCACTGACACAGATTGTGTTCATCTTAATTTATGCAACCCAGATCTGTCTCTTTCCGTCATAGTATCTTCCAGCAGTAGCCTCAGCTGCTTACATGTGAGCTCTTACATGTCTGGGCATGGCTACAGTGTCAATTCCGTTCCTCAAAAGAAAAAAACACTTTACTTTAGTGTCAGTTTTCCCTTGTAGTTTCTATTTGCTACTTAATTTGGTTCAGTAGTGGAAAATGGTCTCTAATCACCCAGCTACGGTTACATTTGCTGTTATATAAGCAGCAGAAGATATCGGTGGTGTATTATATTCATACTCTCCAGGCACATCTAGGAGACTCCTGAAATTTGGGGACTGCCCAGGGACTCCTGGAATAGTAGGTCATTCTCGCACTTTCTAGTGGGATGGACGGGGGTGTCGCGATAACGCCATTCTCAGGAAAAAGCATCATAATGGCCTGGATGTGGAATGATGTCTCGAATTATCATGTCGATAGTCACTGGTCCACCATGAGAATGTCAACATGGTCGAACTGTCGACATGCAGAATGTCGATAGTTACCATGTCAACATTCAACATGGCTACACAGAAATTATAAAGCTGTCTACAAACCGTCCCTGGTGGTCTAGTGGTGTCTAGGGATGGCCATCGACCATCGATGATTCCAGGTCAGACCTCCTATGCTCAAGCGTTCAGGTGAGTATTAAATCCCTTATCCCTAACCCTCTCCCTGTAGCCTAACCCTCCCCCCACAGCCTAACCCTAACCCTCCTTGCGGAGCCTAACCCTAGACATCTAAACATCGGTATCCTCAGACTGTCGACATTTCACATAGTAACAATTCAGATATCGACATTGTGAACCTGTTGACATTCTGAGGATGTTGACATGATGCATGTCAATATTTTAATGTTAACATTGTTGTGTCGACATCATGAATGCCGACATGGTTACTGTTGGCCATCTGACTTAATACTGATGGCCCTACCTCCTCTGCATGATCCCACTGAGCAGGGCCTAATGATGCAAATGACCCCCCTGTGGCCACGGGCATATCCCCTCTGGAAACTCTCCCGGGATGGTGAAAATAATAGTAGCTTGATTTGTTATCATCAGAGAGCAGAGGGCCTTATTCAGAGCCGGACGCTCTTTCAGAGCGCTCGCTCTGAATCAGTGCCCGCCTATTGTATTTTTAGAGTGGCCTCCTGGCCGCTCGTATAGCTGTGGGTGACCACCCACAGCTATAGCGAGCGGCCAGGAAGATGGTCGGGCTTTGCGATGAGACCCTTGTGGTAGGGTCTCGTTGCCACAAGCCCTGGAGTGCTTTTGGCTGTATCAGAGCCGAAAGCACTCCAACTGACATCACTTGTGATGTCAGTGGGGCCGGCCCCAGACGGTAGGCGTTCCGATGGGAACGCCTCCGTCTGGCCAGCCACGCCCCCGGCACGCCCACCAAAGGGGGCATGCTGTCACTCAACATCGACAGCACGCCCACTTTGTAGCGAGACCCGGAGTGACGGTTTGCCCGTCGCTATCCGGGCCTCGCGCATGCGCACGATGGAGCCGCCTCCATCGTGCACATGCGCACTGGGTCAACATCGACCCGCTTGCGAGCGGGTCTGCATCAGGCCCAGAGTTCTGGATTTTTGCAGCAGTAGTATAAACGAAGCAACCAAATCCTCAAAAACAATAGTAAGAAACAAGTTTAAAGGGAATAATAGTCGCCTACTCTCCTGGAATGTCTCAGAGACAGAGAGAGGCATTAGGGGGAGACCAAAAGGAGGAGGCAATTCTCTCACAGTCGCTTGTCTGCCTGCAAGGTGAGCAGGGACATGTTGTGATGATGCACATCGTGCCATAAAGCGCTGCCTACTTCTTCAAAACGCAATAGGAAGCAATCAGTGTTATCATATACGTAAGGATACAAACGCCATCATAAAAGTGATGCCTACCTCTTCTTTGTATAACACCTTTCCGCACCTCTTGGAGAGAAGGTATGAAAAGTAGATCATTCTGAAATCATTGCTGATGTACAATAATAATGTCTTATACAAAGACATGATCACTGAGGGCCGCCTTCTACAGTCACTCACAGAAGAAGAGAGTGCCAGGCACAGTGTGGGGAAAGCATGGGTAATTTTTAATAGTATATTTAGTAAATGCATAAATGAAGTGTATTTTTATTATAGTTCACTAACGCATAGGAATGACCCTTTTCCAGAAAGTCAAAAGCCTTTTTAGAGAATATATCCCATACATGTATACAATTCTTCTCTATATGTATGATATATAATTGTGGTGCCCCAAATACATTTATTGCTTTACAATTTTGTGGCATATGAATTATCACAGGCCCTTATGTTACCTTCCCATGGTGCATCTGGAAAACTGACTTCTCTTCAGCAGTCCTCTCATTACTTCTCTAGGTCACACCACAGCAGAGAGGCTAGGATTATTCCCACAGACAAAGACAGCAATAGACCAACATTTTAGCAATATAAATGAGTATATATTACTAATGACTCCACCATAAAGGCTAAGGTGGGTCACATTGCTTAAAGAATTACTCTGAATAAAGTTTTGTGGATTTGGCATATAATACAAATAAAACATAATTTTCTCACAATCACAATAATTGCTAATAATGTGTTAGAGGCTACTTAAGACTATGATTCTTTAAACAACTGTACAACTAAACCAGGATCAGGTATACTAATACTAGAACTAGCTCTTTAAACTACAAAATATTGTCTAGGAGTTTCTATTCACTTATCTAAATTAAACTTTTATAGGTCTAATGACACGTTACACATCTATCAGCAACTTACAACAGTCTTGTCACACTACACTCAATGCTGTTTATGTAACTCACTTAACTGACTACCACTCAGATTAACTTACTATCGAAAATGTCCAGAACACTATAAAAAAAAGCAGTTTCTCCTGGAGTGCCTGAACATTATCATACACGGGTTGGACTTGGGTCTTTGGCCCTGATTCAGAGCCGGACACTCTGAAAGAGTGCTCACTCTGAATCAGGGCGTTTTGGGTTTTTTTTGGAGCGGCCTCCCGGCCGCTCGCATAGCTGTGGGTGTCCACCCACAGCTATTGCGAGCGGCCAGGATGATGGTTGCGATGGTCAAGACCATCGCGCTTGCGACGAGACCCTTGTGGTAGGGTCTCGTGGCCGCAAGCCCAGAGAGCTTCTGGCTCTAATAGAGCCGGAAGCTCTCCCACTGACTTCACTGGTGATGTCAGTGCGGCCGCCCACAAACGGCAGGCGTTCTCATGGCAATGCCTCCGTTTGTGAAGCCACCCCCACACCACGCCTCCAAAACGGTGCGAGCTGTCGATCAAAATCGACAGCCGTCGCTAGCCGTGTCTCGCGCATGTGCAAGTCGGAGCATAGCGATTGCGAGTGGGTCTGAATCAGGCCCTTTGTGTGCAGAAATTGGTGCCCTTATAAAATGATAGAAGCTGATTGGTTGGTACTTTATCTTTCTCCACTTTATCTCTCTCCAAGGCTTGATATATCTCCCCCTCAGTCAGGGTTAGAGGTCACGCTGACATCAGTGCACTTCTGTCTCTGAGGAACGGAGTCCAAGTCCTGTCAGTAACAGAGGGAGAGGCAGCGAAGAGCGCACTCTCCTCTCAACAAGTTTGAGAAGGGTTGAATATGTAAAGCTATGGGTGGGGCTCTAGATGGTATTTTCCACCTACTGACAGTGTACAGCTCATTGCAGTGTTGTTTTAAATTAGTACTGTCACTTAAATGGTACAACTGAGCTGTTCCTTCCAAGTAGCAGAGGCCCGGGCACTTCACGGTGCGTTAGTTTTAGTTTTCCCTGTGCTCCTCCATTTCTGTGGAAACATCTTCAGCTAGTTAAAGCTTAAACCAGCTGAAAATGTCTGCCAGACAGGGGTGTTACCCTAAGGACCAATTGGAAGCTGCAAGCATGGCCACGCCCCCATAAACTGCAACTCCAGCTATAGCCTCTGCTGAGCTACACCAGTGCTGGAGTCTAGGGGAACCTTTCATTGTGTGGCTCCAAGGGTTACCATAAGGAGAGGGGCTGCGCAGTCACATATTCACATTCAGCTGGTAGTGATCCATTAAAAAATGTACATAAATTGGGCGCACACACATATATATATCATACATGCCTACCCTCCCGCTTTTAGCGGGAGCCTCCCGATTTCTAACTCGGGCTTCCGCTGCCCCGCAAACCATAGTGATACTCCTGGTTTTCCACTGACCCCCGTTAAAATAGGGATTGCGCATGCGCCAGTCTGGAGGTGCCGGGGGGCGGGGCCTGCATGGGAGACGTCACGACACTCCGAGATGCAAGGTATCACACCAGCGCTGTGGTCCCCAGGCAGGCTCTCCTCAATGATGACAGATCTTCCTCCCAGTGGTCCTTTTAGGGTACTCGCGGTCCTCTTCAGGGGCTGGCCCTTCTGCCTGCGGCTGTCAGGCTGGCCATCCGGTCTCCTCGGCGGGGTTATCCTCTTTATGAGCGTCCCTCTGGTCAGCAGTAGCGTGAAGTCCTTTGCTTTGCGATGGTGGCTCCTGCCTTCCAGTCCTGTCAGCAGGCTTCTTAGTGGAAGTCTTCTCGTCCGCGGGCACTCCTCTGGGCAGTTTGTAACCAATGGGGTCTTCCTCCGGGTCCTTCCGCTCTCCCAGCAGTTCCCGGCGATAGCAGACCAGCTCCAGCAGCAGAGCTCTTCCTCCAGTCTCCAGCAGGTTGGCAGATGAAAATCCGCGGAGAAGGTGCCAGTGTCCCAGCTCCTGATGACAGAGGAGGGGAAGTCCAGCTGCAACACGCTGTGTCTTCTGGCGGGGTACATCTCCCCGCGGTCCGTAGTGGGGCAGGTCAGTGTCCCTCCGGCGTTTAGCTCATCTCTCTACTATGGGGTGGCAAGTTCAGCATTCACCCCCCAGCTCCGTCCAGCGATCAATTATCCGCTGGCCCCCCTGGAGTGCAGCTTCTAATACTGCAGTTCCCTCTTGGGCCCGTCTACAAGGTCTGGTCCGGCTCTCCTGAGAGGACCAGGGGCTCTGGTGACAGACCGCCCTAGGAGTATTCTGCCTGACCACAAGGGCTACCAATGGGTGAAGGCAGCCTTTCCCGGGCTAGATGGGTTGCTGGCCAAGGACAAACCAGGGAACTGCTGCCCACCACCAGTGCACTGCCTTCCCATGGCTTTCAGTTTCTGGGAGAGACCAAGCTCTACAGCATTCCTAGTCTAAGGAGAGGTGAGTGACTTCCTCCATACTGTAAATTCATTTTTTTTTTTTTTAAATTACCCGATGTTTCTCCTAAGTTAACTATAATATGGTTATTTAAAATTATTTTGTAACTTATTAGCATATATGGTATGTTCCCACATATACACTAATTTTCTGTGTTTTTTATTTTAATGAATCAGTATATTATATATTTTTTAGTACCTTTCTCAGAATACCTTTGTTCACCAATAATGGGGTGGTGTGTGTGTATATGTATATGTACGAGTGTGTGTGGTATTGTAAAAAAAACCCTGAGAGGCAATAGATATGTTCATGGGGGATGCTAGACACGCCCTTTGGGTGGAGCATGGCACATCCCCTTGTGCGGCGCATACTACTGCTGACTATAATCTCCCTGAAACTCGTTTTCAAAAGTAGGCAAGTATGATATATATATATATATATATATATATATATATATATATATAAATATATTAGGGGTGTGCACCGGCCACTTTTCGTGTTTTGTGTTTTGGTTTTGGATCTGGATCTTTCTTCGTGTTTTGGATCTGGATTGGTTTTGCCAAAACCACCCTTCGGTGTTTTGGGTTCTGGGTTTTGTGTTTTGGATCTGTATTTTTTTTTAAAAAAGCATAAAAACTGCTAAAATCACAGAATTTGTGGGTTTTTCTGCTCCTATGCTATTATCAACCTCAATAACCTTAATTTCCACTCATTTCCAGTCTATTCTGAACACCTCACACCTCACAATAGTGTTTTTATGTCCAAAAGGTTGCACCGAGGTAGATGGATGACTATGCTAAGCGACACGAGTGGGCGGCACAAACACGTGGCCCATCTAGGAGTGACACTGCAGTGGCAGACAGGATGGCAGTTTGAAAAACTAGGCCCCAAACAGTACATAATGCAAAGAAAAAAAAGAGGTGCAAGATGGAATTGTCCTTGGGCCCTCCCACCCACCCTCATGTTGTATAAACAGGACATGCACACTTTAACAAAAAAATCATTTCAGGGCCAGGGTCTGCCACACGACTGTGGCTGAAATGATTGGTTCGTTTGGACCCCCACAAAACAAGCTGGCAATTAATCTGGCCCTGCATAAACTGGCTCTACGGAGGCAAGATGTCGTCCTCATCCTCCTCATTCACCGATTCCTCACCCTCTTCAGTGTTGTGTACATCCTCATCCTCACAGAGTATTAATTCGTCCCCGCTAGAATCCACCACCACAGGTCCCTCTGTACGGTCTGGAGGCTGGTCTCCCTGGAAAAGTTGATAATTCATTTTTATGAACATCATCTTCTCCACATTTTGTGGAAGCAACCTCCTACGCCTTTTGCTGACAAGGTTCCCGGCTGCACTAAACACTCTTTCGGAGTGCACACTGGAGGGGGGGCAACTCAGGTAAAATAGAGCCAATTTGTACAGGGGCCTCCAAATTGCCTCTTTTTCCTGCCAGTACATGTACGGACTGTCTGACATGCCTACTTGGATGCTGTCACTGATGTAATCCTTTAACAGACAGACACACGCTTGTCGCTGCTGCTTTAAGGATGCAGGTGCGGCTACAGCCCACACATTTCACAAAGACAGGAAAAAAAAGAAGAATTTTTTTATTGTTTGTGAAGCACACTTTGAGGGTGTCACCACCCTTTAACAGACAGACGCACGCTTGTCGCTGCTGCTTTGAGGATGCAGGTGGAATCTAGACGGGATTTGGAACCGGGGACACACTACCTCCATCAATTGTCTAAATCCCACTGCACTAATGGCGGATACCGGACGCACGTCTAACACCAACATAGCAGTCAAGGCCTCAGTTATACGTTTTGCTTCAGGATGACTGCTGTCGTACTTCATCCACCTCGCTAAGGACTGTTGGAGGGTCAATTGTTTAGTAAAAGTAGTGGTGTTCCTACTTCCTCTCTGGGATGATGAACAACTCCCAGCAGCAGCAACAGTACTAGGAGGAAGTGGTTCTTGATCTTTCCCTATTTTATTTTTATCGGAGAAACTTTGGTCCTCCATTTATGTTATATTGATATATACGTGCGGCTAAGGCGCACACAAACACAGAAAATATTTTTTTATTTTTGCTGGAGAGTAGTGCACTTTGTGGGTTACACCACCCTTTAAGAAATGAGCCAGCTGGCTCTTTACTTATGGGACACAGGCGCACGCTTGGCGCTGCTACTTTGTTGATGCACGTGCGGCTACAGTGCACACAATTCACAAACACAGAAAATATTTTTTTATTTTGTTTGGAGTGCCCTTTGGGGGTTACAGCACCCTTTAGCGGTCAATCCAGCCGGCCCTTTATTTATGGGACACAGGCGCACGCTTGGCACTACTTTGTTGATGCACGTGCGGCTACTGCACACACAATTCACAAACACAAAAAAATAAAAAAATTTATTTTGTTTGGAGTGCCCTTTGGGGGTTACAGCACCCTTTAGCGGTCAATCCAGCCGGCCCTTTATTTATGGGACACAGGCGCACGCTTGCTACTACTTTGTTGATGCACGTGCGGCTACTGCGCACACAATTCACAAACACAAAAACAAAAAAATTTAATTTTGTTTGGAGTGCCCTTTGGGGGTTACATCACCCTTTAGCGGTCAATCCAGCCGGCCCTTTATTTATGGGACACAGGCGCACGCTTGGCACTACTTTGTTGATGCACGTGCTGCTACTGCGCACACAATTCACAAACACAGAAAAAAAAAATGTTTACTTTGTTTGGAGTGCCCTTTGGGGGTTACATCACTCTTTAGCGGTCAATCCAGCCGGCCCTTTATTTATGGGACACAGGCGCATGCTTGCCACTACTTTGTTGATGCACGTGCGGCTACTGCGCACACAATTCACAAACACAAAAAAATATTTTTTTTTATTTTGTTTGTAGTGCCCTTTGGGGGTTACATCACCCTTTAGCGGTCAATCCAGCCGGCCCTTTATTTATGGGACACAGGCGCATGCTTGCCACTACTTTGTTGATGCACGTGAGGCTACTGCGCACACAATTCACAAACACAAAAAAATATATTTTTTTATTTTGTTTGGAGTGCCCTTTGGGGGTTACATCACCCTTTAGTGGTCAATCCAGCCGGCCCTTTATTTATGGGACACAGGCGCATGCTTGGCACTACTTTGTTGATGCACGTGCGGCTACTGCGCACACAATTCACAAACACAAAAAAAAATATTTTTTTATTTTGTTTGGAGTGCCCTTTGGGGGTTACATCACCCTTTAGCGGTCAATCCAGCCGGCCCTTTATTTATGGGACACAGGCGCATGCTTGGCACTACTTTGTTGATGCACGTGCGGCTACTGCGCACACAATTCACAAACACAAAAAAATATATTTTTTTATTTTGTTTGGAGTGCCCTTTGGGGGTTACAGCACCCTTTAATGGACAAGCCAGCCGGCCTTTTACTTATGGGACACAGACGCACGCTTGGCACTACTTTGTTGATGCACGTGCGGCTACTGCGCACACAATTCACAAACACAAAAAAATATTTTGTTTTATTTTGTTTGGAGTGCCCTTTGGGGGTTACATCACCCTTTAGCGGTCAATCCAGCCGGCCCTTTATTTATGGGACACAGGCGCATGCTTGCCACTACTTTGTTGATGCACGTGCGGCTACTGCGCACACAATTCACAAACACAAAAAATATATTTTTTTATTTTGTTTGGAGTGCCCTTTGGGGGTTACAGCACCCTTTAGCGGTCAATCCAGCCGGCCCTTTATTTATGGGACACAGGTGCACGCTTGGCACTACTTTGTTGATGCACGTGCGGCTACTGCGCACACAATTCACAAACACAAAAAAATATTTTTTTTTATTTTGTTTGGAGTGCCCTTTGGGGATTATAGCACCCTTTAATGGACAAGCCAGCCTGCCTTTTACTTATGGGACACAGGTGCACGCTTGGCGCTGCTCCTTCGTTGATGCACGTGCAGCCACAGTGCACACAATTCACAAACACAGAAAAAAATTTTTTATTTTGTTTGGAGTGCCCTTTGGGGGTTACAGCACCCTTTAGCGGTCAATCCAGCCGGCCCTTTATTTATGGGACACAGGCGCATGCTTGGCACTACTTTGTTGATGCACGTGTGGCTACTGCGCACACAATTCACAAACACAAAAAATATATATTTTTATTTTGTTTGGAGTGCCCTTTGGGGGTTACAGCACCCTTTAATGGACAAGCCAGCCAGCCTTTTACTTATGGGACACAGACGCACGCTTGGCGCTGCTCCTTTTTTGATGCACGTGCAGCCACAGTGCACACAATTCACAAACACAGAAAAAATATATATTTTTTTAGCACTTGGGGGGAGCACCCCTGATGGACAGAGCACCCCCTGGACAACACTACAGCACCCCTTTAGGACTGGGACACTGCACAGGACTTTGGAGTGGACACAGCCCCTATGGACAACTGACTGCACAACACAGTCAAGCCAGCCCCTATGGACTTTGAAATAGTGGACACAGCCCCTATGGACAACAGCAGCACAGCGCAGCACAGCACAACACTGCACTGCACTACACTACACTACAACTCTACACTACACTACACAGCCCAGCCAGCCCTAACTCCCACCCTCCCTCTTCACTGTCCACAGCCGAGTGAGAAAATGGCGCCGACGCGGGTACCTTATATAGGATCCAAAACCCGCGAGATCCGGAATGCGGGATGATGACGTTTTGCCTCGATTTCAGATCCGAGTCAGGCGGGAAAAGTCGAGCCTCTCGGATCGGCCTCGGACCAGGGGGGCTCGGGGTGGTTCGGATTTCAGAAATCCGAACCCGCTCACCCCTAATATATATATACAATCCCAAATGCCTGGCATTCCTCTGTGAAGATAAAGCAACGCGCCTGGTGCCCCTCCTAGACACTGTATATAAACTGGATGGGTGGGTGGCACTCTCGGCTATATTAATAACAAACCACGCTAAGAAAAGCGTATATCGCTTGTCCTAGCGTGGTTTGTTATTAATATAGCCGAGAGTGCCACCCAGTTTATATATATATATATATATATATATATATATAACCTTGCTACGCCTCTGGAGGCATGTGATTTCTCATAAAGAAGTTGTATATGATTAATACCAACTCCATGGCCATTATGTGCCACCATGCTCCCAAATGTATTGTAACTATCCCAAAATTTCCAGTGTCCAAAACTCTGTGTCAAACATAATGATTGGGATTATAGCCAGGAAGGTAGGGAAATTCATTACAAATATTGTATATATGGTGCCAGGTTATTTGTTTCAGTCACAATGTAAGTCTCATATTAGGAACTCAGATGGAGGTCTCATTTGGAAATGAATTACTCCCTTCATAGAAGGGTCATATGAGTCATTGTACAATGTGAGTCCAGTGTCAGAACATACAGTAGCTGAACCAAATCTGGCTTAATAAGAATGTGAATGAATCGACGCTTGCCTGAGGAGCAGGTGTGTGTGGGTGGGGGGAGCATCTAACATCTGCCGCAGTCTCCCAATCTCTCCTCATAAGCTTTGTGTCTATCCTAAAAGTGGAAGAACTGATAAATTATAAATCACCCAGAGAAAAGAGATCCACCATCCAAAATCATAGAGACCTCTTCTGATCAGTTTCTGCTATTCAAGTTATTACACCATGCATCCAGACTCCTGTAACCCATTGCATATTTATTGTACAAACAAATGGCATCATCTGATTGGTTTCTGTGACTTACGGCATACAGCGGTGCCGAGATGGGGGGGGGGGGGGCAGGTACTAATATATCAGCTGCTGATGGTGACAACTGTCCCCCTTTGCAGCTCGTGACAACTGGGAGGAAATGTAACCATGACTCCCAGATTTGGCCATGCCCCCTTCAATTCCCGGGCCCCGTGGCCCTGAGGGCACTTTGTACCATATTATTAAGTAAGCGTCATAGTGCAGTTTTTAAGGGCAGGGATTTGGAGCATCTGTTTATGTTGGGCATAAATATTACTGTACCAAATTGCCCACTCCCATTTTATTAGCACTTGAACTGCAAACTGAATTGGTGCCATTGTTATGCCTTACACAGATCACCATGATCGGCAATGCCAATGTTCACGCAGTCCAGCAATTTTTTATTTACTGTGCATGTGTCTAATTGGCTAAAAAGTCGCACGGCCCATGCGTCTCACAGAATGTATGGTATGTGCGCACAGAGGCGCAGTAGTCATTGAGATGCACAATATCTAAAGTGTACTGGTAATGTGCTGGGCATCCTGGGTGGTGACTGGGAGGTCACTGCCCAGACGTACGAAGCAAGTCTGTCTTATGGTGTGCCACCAGAATGCCGCAGAAATGGTTCCAAAATCAGACACTTAATCGCTTACGATGGAGGTGATACTCTGATGGGAATCCGAGCATGGGGCTGGTGCAAGTTTTCATGGTGCCAATGATGGTTGCGTATTTCAGCATCTAAAGACGCTCAGAGTGGGCACTGCATCTTTTTTCTTTTTCACTTCCAGTTTTGCATAAGGTTACATTTCCCTGCTTTGTAGCTGTGCTTAAATCTTAAACTACTGGTTTTTGTTTTTTTTTAGTCTATATTAATATTATAAGGACGTTTTGTCTGTCTGTTTGTTCCAAGTTGGCACAAAAACGACTGAACAATTTTCATGATAACAGCATCAGTTTGTAGTGGACACTCCTAGAAATAACCTGCACTTTGTTTCATCTCCATCCGTCAAGTTAAAGCTGAGCAATATCAAAAACTACATTTACTGACATCATCAATGCAAGAGATAGGTGTATCACCATGCGCCTAGCCAGTAAGCAGTGGGGGGGAGAGGTGCTTTGGGTCGCATTCACTTGAATAAGATAAGCTATATAGCAGTCTGTGCACAGGGCACACAGTGACATAGATGTGAGTGGTGGATGAATAGGATAGGTTACATAGCAGTCTGTGCACAGGGCACACAGTGACATTGGTGTGAGTGGTGGGTGAATAGTATAGGCTACATAGCAGTCTGTGCACAGGGCACACAGTGACATAGATGTGAGTGGTGGATGAATAGGATAGGTTACATAGCAGTCTGTGCACAGGGCACACAGTGACATTGGTGTGAGTGGTGGGTGAATAGGATAGGCTACATAGCAGTCTGTGCACAGGGCACACAGTGACATTGGTGTGAGTGGTGGGTGAATAGTATAGGCTACATAGCAGTCTGTGCACAGGGCACACAGTGACATAGATGTGAGTGGTGGATGAATAGGATAGGTTACATAGCAGTCTGTGCACAGGGCACACAGTGACATTGGTGTGAGTGGTGAGTGAATAGGACAGGCTACATAGCAGTCTGTGCACAGGGCACACAGTGACATTGGTGTGAGTGGTGGGTGAATAGGATAGGCTACATAGCAGTCTGTGCAAAGGACACACAGTGACATTGGTGTGAGTGGTGGGTAAGTAGGGTAGGTTACATAGCAGTCTGTGCACAGGGCACACAGTGACATTGGTGTGAGTGGTGGGTGAATAGGATAGGTTACATAGCAGTCTGTGCACAGGGCACACAGTGACATTGGTGTGAGTGGTGGGTGAATAGGATAGGTTACATAGCAGTCTGTGCACAGGGCACACAGTGACATTGGTGTGAGTGGTGGGTGAATAGGATAGGCTACATAGCAGTCTGTGCAACGGACACACAGTGACATTGGTGTGAGTGGTGGGTGAGTAGGGTAGGTTACATAGCAGTCTGTGCACAGGGCACACAGTGACATTGGTGTGAGTGGTGGGTGAATAGGATAGGTTACATAGCAGTCTGTGCACAGGGCACACAGTGACATTGGTGTGAGTGGTGGATGAATAGGATAGGCTACATAGCAGTCTGTGCACAGGGCACACAGTGACATAGGTGTGAGTGGTGGGTGAATAGTATAGACTACATAGCAGTCTGTGTACAGGGCACACAGTGACATAGATGTGAGTGGTGGATGAATAGGATAGGTTACATAGCAGTCTGTGCACAGGGCACACAGTGACATTGGTGTGAGTGGTGGGTGAATAGGATAGGTTACACAGCAGTCTGTGCACAGGGCACACAGTGACATTGGTGTGAGTGGTGGGTGAATAGGATAGGTTACATAGCAGTCTGTGCACAGGGCACACAGTGACATTGGTGTGAGTGGTGGATGAATAGGATAGGCTACATAGCAGTCTGTGCACAGGGCACACAGTGACATAGGTGTGAGTGGTGGGTGAATAGTATAGACTACATAGCAGTCTGTGCACAGGGCACACAGTGACATTGGTGTGAGTCAGTGGCGGGCTGGGCCGGGGGGCAGGGTGCCATGTGCCCCCCGGGCCGCAGCGTCATGCGGGCAGCGGGCCGGTGCAGACTGCACCGCGTGTGTAGCGCTGACCGGACGGAGTTCGGTCAGCTCTACACTGACAAACACACAGCCGCCGGCTCCGGCAGCTGTGTGTTTGTTGTAAGCAGCAGCCAATGAGAGTCTGTCAGACTCTCATTAGCTGCTGCTGCGCCCACTGCGAGAGCCGCTCCATCTTCCGGGTCCCGCAGTGGGCAATGGGAGAGACGTCATGATGTCATATGACGTCTTTCCCATAATGCAGAGCGGCCCGGCCCGGGAGGACAGACGGAGGAGCAGATGGCGGCGGCGGCGGGAGCGGGGATTCAGGTAAGTGTTTTTTTTTTATTTTGTTTTTTATATTACGTGTGTCTACTGTGGGGGGGGTGTCTGGCACTACTGGGGGCACTACAAAGGGGGGACTACTACTACTGGGGGCATTACAAGGGGGGTGGGGGACTACAACTACTGGGGGCACTACAAGGGGGGGGACTACTGCTACTGGGGGCACTACAAGGGGGAGGGGACTACTACTACTGGGGACTACTACTACTGGGGGCACTATAAGGGGACTACTACTACTACTACTGGGGACTACTACTACTGGGGACACTACAAGGGGAGGACTACTACTACTGGGGACACTACAAGGGGGGGACTACTACTGGGGGCACTACAGGGGGGGACTACCACTACTGGGGGCACTATAAGGGGGGGACTACTACTAATGGGGGCACTACAAAGGGCGGACTGCTGCTACTGGGGGCACTGCAAATGGGGGGACTACTACTACTGGGGGAACTACAAGGGGGGACTACTAACGGGGGCACTACTGGAGGCCTGCATAAGGGTGTTCTCTCCTGTGGCACACGGGGGCACTGCATATGGGCACTACGACAGGGGGCTGCCCTAATCTTACCTTACATTAATCCCACATGGACCCGCCTCCTCCCTGGAACACTGGAGGGGGGGGTGGGGGGTGCCGTAGCACGCATATTCTTCAGACACTCACGCTACTCCTCTGCCAGGGCCGCCTGCATACATTTGCCCCCCAGGCTAAAAGTTGCCAGCCAGCCCCTGGTGTGAGTGGTGGGTGAACAAGATAAGCTATATAGCAGTCTGTGCACAGGGCACACTGTGACATTGGTGTGAGTGGTGGGTGAATAAGATAAGCTATATAGCAGTCTGTGCACAGGGCACACTGTGACATTGGTGTGAGTGGTGGGTGAATAAGATAAGCTATATAGCAGTCTGTGCACAGGGCACACTGTGACATTGGTGTGAGTGGTGGGTGAAGGAGCTGCTGATAAGACCTGTGAAATGTGTTAAGTGGAGAGAAACGGGTCATTGGATATGTTCTTAACAAAACCTGTTGGAAGCTTATCCATATTGTATATAGTACAGTACTGTTAAAGACTTAAATTCCAAATAACTGTTGGGAATATTTAAATCCACAGTAGTCTGTTATGAGGTATTGTGCCAACTTACTGTAAGTGTCTATTTTTGAATAAAGAGTTTTATATTTGGATGAAAAGGTTATGGCATATTAATTTAATTATATGGACATTAATTCACCTATCTATGCTAAGTAATTAACTCAGGCAAATATTTTATTATCCACCCATTGCACGCAATTTGGTGTTTTGTTGTCTATTTCTTGGCTGGATCATTCTGGAGGACGATTACCATCACAAAGAGGACTTATGTTGGATGTTCATCAAGACTGCTAACGCACGACTATCACCTGCCATAGGTGAGTGCAGTTACTTTATCTCTATTGATTTATAATTTTACACACGATGTGCATTATTTTTTGGTCTATTTGTTGTTCTAGGTTATTATTTCAAGTCACAATCTGAAATACAACTAAAGAGATGTTACTTTAGCTATCTACTAATATACATTAATGTATAATAATAAATCAGCTGAATGACCAAAGACATATATTTGCTTTTTAATCTTGCTCAATAACTTTCCAGATCTCACAAAACTTCTGTTGAATAATTTGTTTTCCACTTTAAATGTTATTGCTCACAGCCTCGTATTATTTCTGTGATGTCATTCATGACTTATGACATCATTACATCATTATTACAAATAAACTTTATTATTCCATCGTGTGATGTTGTCCCACAGAATTAAAAGGCATTTCTTATAAAACCACTAATATTTAAAAAAATAAAAATATTATCTGCTGTCTGCAAGTTGGAGGTGACAAATATCTACTAGGAAGACTTAAATGTGTAAGTTGTTTTCTACGTTCTCTTTCACAGAAGTTTAATTAAGAAGGTGACATAATTTGCTGTTCTGTAATCAAACTTCATGTGTCAAATGACATGTCTTTTTTATTTTTAACTTGTGCCAAAATTTTCTGGTTGTGTATACACCACACAAAAAATAAATATCCATTGAACAACCGAATAATCTATTGAACTTTGGCCCTCATTCAGAGCCGCTCGTTAACAACAGTACGCTCGTTCCGAGCGATGTTTGCACATCTGCGCATGCGTACGCTTTTTAGTACGCATGCGCGAACCAGTCAGTGCGGCCGAAAATCCTTTGTACGCTATATAGCGAGTGCCTGCTATTTTGAGTGACAGAATGAGGCGTATGTGGGTGGTAACAGGGGAAGGTGTTTGAAAATGGGGAGTGGAGATCCGAACGCAGGCGTGCTTAAAGGTCAAAACGGGCGTTTTATGGGTGTGTATATTTAAAACAGCAGCGTCATTGACCACGTCACTGGGTTATTTTATAGCCAGAACTGCACGCAAATTTGTGGTAGCAAACACCAACCACAAGAATAGCGAGCAGTTCATACGCTGGTCGATGTACTCGATTAATCTAATAAATAGCGGACATGACGTAGGATGCGTGCGGCCAGGGGGCGTTTTTAACAAATAAACGAGCGTATGTTTTGCTCGTTCGTTCAGACTTAGAGGTGTGAACACACTGCAATGTGCGTACGGATCATTTAAATAGCCACCCCTTGATTTTAAACGAACGACCGCAAATAGCGTGCGGCTCTGAATGAGGGCCTTTGTTTCATGGAAATTCATTTTATGCATTTATTTTACATCTTACATAATACTTGGCCAATATGACAGGGCCGGAAGAACAGCCCTTTTGCCCAGCAATTAAGTTATTGAAACAGGGCCGGCAAAAGAAATGATGGAGCTCGGTACACACATTTTTTTTAGGGGCCCCTCCATCCCTGTGTACGGGCCAGTCGCTTGAGAGTCTGCCTTACCTAATGTATATGTGGCTTCTCTGCATGGGGAACCTCTGAAGAAATTGTTAATCTCTGGGCAGATGGTGACTTTAGTTGGTGTTCAGTTTTCACGTAGGAGCTCACATGGTTCGGAGGACACCTGGTATACCATTTGTATCAATACTATGGTTTCTTTAGACTGAAGATTACTGTCCCCAAGCCTTTTCCTTGTAATCCTGCAAGTTGTGGATAAACTTCAGTCACTTCCCCCTAGTTCTATTCAGCCTCACCCCCTTGTGTCTCTCCACCCCCCCCTATATCTCTCCTGCTACAGACCCCTCCTGTCTATCCAGCCATGGCCCATTTTTGTTTCTACATCCCCAGAACTTTTCTGTCTCTTAAGCCCGCAGTGTTTTCTGAACCCCAGTGTCCCTACTCCCCCAGCCCCTAGTTCCTCTCCATCCCCAGACCCACAATGTCTCTCCAGCCCCCACAGTATCTCTTCAACCAGAGACCCCTTATGTCTCACAGCCCGCAGTGTCCCTCCAGGCCCACAGTGTTCCTCCAGCCCCTAGTGTCTCTCCAGCCCCAGACCCCTTCTGTCTCTCCAGCCTACAGTATTTTTCAAATCCCAGTGTCCCTCCAGTCCCAAATTGTTCCTCCCGCCTCTGCAGTGTCTCTCCAGCCCCTGCAGTGTCCATCCAACCCCTGCAGTATCCCTCCAGCCCCACAGTGTATCTCCATGCCACCAAGTGTCCCTCCTGCAGCCCTCACAGTGTCCCTCCAGCCAGTCCCCACACACACAACTCGCAGGGAGAGGGTGACAGGGAGAGGCAGAGGGTGATGGGAAGAGGGAGATCGTGACTTAAATTGGCATTCAGTTTTCACATAGGAGATCACATGATCGCTGCTATAGTTATATAGCAGAAGATCGATCAGATAATACATAGTAACAGAAATTCTGGTGCAGAGCAAATGTGAACTTCCCTGATTAAACAATTTACTGTATGTTATTAAACTGCATTTGCTAATTAGGTACAGTATACCGTTTGTATTAATATTATGGATTCTTTAGACTGAATATTACTGTCCCCAAGTCTTTTCCTTCTAATACTGCCAGTTGTGAGTAATCTCCAGACACTTGAGCCTCACTCCCCCCCTTGTGTCCCACCAGCCCCAAACACCTTCTGTTTCTCCAGCCCACAGTATTTCTCAGACTCCAATGTTCCTCCCACCCCATAGTGTCCCTCCAGTCTCAGAGTGTCCCTACAGCCACCACAGTGACCCTCCAGCTAGCCCCCACATACACAACTTGCAGACAGAGGGTGACAGGGAGAGGCAGATGGTGATGGACGGTGGGTGATTGGCAGAAGGTGATATCAGGAAGAGGTTCATGGGGTGAGGCAGTGGGTGAAAGGTAAGGGCAGTGGGTATGTGAGGTTACTGTAGGAGAGAGCAAAGGGGTTAAATTGGGTTTAAAGGGTTCACTGGTACATGAAGGGAAAGAGTATCAGTGGGGGAGACAGAAAGAAATAAAACAAAGCGAGAGAGTAATATCAGGAGTATGCTGTTAGTTAGCAACTGAACTTTCACCCAGTCCTTGTGCAGAGATACCTGTCACGGATGTGGTTTCTTTTAGTTGTGTTCCCGGGTTGGGGTTAGGACTAACTCTATTCAACTCAGTTGCCCTCTAGAGGAGACTAGGTCTAATGAAGTTCCTACGCATGAAGAGGATACTGGAGTGTCTGAGAGCAGGTTAGTAGTTCGGGCACTGCTGTGAGCGACCAGGAAGTCGCAAGGTGAATGGAGGCAGCACAGGCTACTTGGTGTGGCAGATCAGCCGTGAGGTGAATGGTGGTAGCGCAGGCTACTTGGTGCAACAGATTAGCTGTAAGGTGAATGGTGGTAGTGCAGGCTACTTTGTGCGGCCTGGGAGCCATAGATGGTTGGTGGTAGCGTGGGAGCTACTTGTCGCGGCTTGGGAGCCGAAGGTGGTTGGTGGTAGCGTGGGAGCTACTTGTCGCGGCCTGGGAGCCGAAGGTGGTTGGTGGTAGCGTGGGAGCTACTTGTCGCGGCTTGGGAGCCGAAGGTGGTTGGTGGTAGTGTGGGAGCTACTTGTCGCAACCTGGGAGCCGTAGATGGTTGGTGGTAGCGTGGAAGCTACTTGTCGCGACTTGGGAGCCGTAGATGGTTGGTGGTAGTGTGGAAGCTACTTGTTGCGGCTTGGGAGCCGTAGGTGGTGGATTGTAGCGTGGAAGCTACTTGTCACGGCTGTCAGCAGAGAAGTCAGCAAACACTTTCAGAGCGCAGTGTGGAGGCACACTTAGGGGCATATACAATTAGCCGCGGGCTGGTGGTGAGTCAATTAACGGGGAGTCCACACGCGGGTGTCCACGAGACCCCGCGCGCGAGTCCCCCGCTGTCATGCTTTACCTCGCACCTCATGTAGGTGCGAGGTAACAGCTGCACGAAGCCGCCCTTGTCGGCCTCGCGCGTGACAGAATAACGCACTGTTTCCGCACTCCTCGCGGAAGCAGTGTGTTCCTGCGAGCGAGAGCACATTTCCCAGCGCGGGGAAAAAGCTATTTTATTGAATAGCTATACCCCACGCTGCGGGACTTTCGAGCCCCAATTACTCGCGGGAGAAGTCCCGCGGGTAATTGAATATACCCCTTAGACAGGCTAAGGGGACTTGTTGCACTGGCAACTTGTGAGAGCGGTGAAGATCCTTTTAAAGGGAGTGCTGGATGCTGACTGGCTGGAAGAGAGGGAGAAGCAAGTCTATTGGAGGAAATCGCGTCACATGTGCAATCCAAGATGGCCACGCCCATGGACCGCAGACCCACGGTGGACCCACGAGTGAGACGCCGGACCTGAAGCTGAGAACAGGATGCAGAAGCCGCCGGGGAGCAGAGGGAGTGATCGCCTGCAGGAACTGACCGGCGGGGAAGCAGGAAGCCGTGCCACAGCGCTCTGAGAGGTAAGTGCCGGGGTCTGATTCTGGGGTCTCTATGGTGAGTTGTGACAATACCTACAGTAGGTAATTTCCCCTGGCCGACACAGCAGGGGCAATGCCAGAGTCCAATGAGTAATGGAGAAGACCTGGACCCGCATGATTGACTGTAGCTGATCTAGGAACACAGGCGGGCTCTTCTCCTCTGGTTTTCACGCTCTGGCCGGTCACTAGATTGTGACTTTGGACTCCCAGCAACAGTAGTGTCAGAGAGAATGCGGTAAGAGGAGGGGAGGAGAAGCCACAAAGTACTGCAACAAGTCAGTCCGACTCATTATTAGTATTGCTGTCAATGCCGCTGCAGGCACCCTCAATGCAATGGGCCATGGTGCAATGCACCAGCTGCACAGCTGGATGTTCCACCACTGAGCATGCCTTTGTAATCGAATGGACCATGCAGTGATGTGGACCCTACATGCCTGCACTATGCTGATCAAAATGCAGCAGGGCAAGCAGCAGTTACAGTTATGTCTGTGGTCCCCACCAGCGCTCCCTAGAACCTTGGACACAGCTGTGTCTTCCCCTGTCGCCGTGCTTGCTTGCAAACTTACCCCTTCAGACATCTTCCTCGGTTTTATCAGTTTTTATTTAGAAACAATGAATAAAGCAAATTATTAATCTAATGTGATGCTGCATGACTTAAGATGAGTACACACCTGTACAATCCTCTGGGGATCCAACTCCAGTACAGACTATACTGTTGACATAATCCTACTGGAGACCTAGTCACAGATTCAACACCAAATATATGACTACACACCTGTCCAATTTTGCAGCAGATCTCAAATATACATCTACTTAAATACATAAAAATATTAGGGGGTGAGGGGGATAGGGAGAGTACCAGGTCCAAATGAAATAACTATATAGATATGGTATTATATAGATAGAACCAAGAGTTCTGGAGTAAGTGGATGACATAATGTGGATGACATAATTTGGACATAATGGAGTAAGTGGATGACAAAAAAGTACAAGGTGACCTTTATTGAGCTGCTATGTATATTTTATAAAAAGCGCAGGACACTTTACCCTGTTAGTTTATAATAAATGTCTTTAACTAAGAAAATATGGATGATGTTGTATTATTAAAGAAAAACATTCAACAAAATTTTTCCATTTAATCCCCGAGGAGCTACATTGTCCAATCAATGTATCCATTTGGTTTCTCGTTGTAGTAGCATCTTGCTTCTGTCTCCTCCTCCAATAGGTGGGGGGATGTGATCAATAATTTTGTATTTTAAACTCGATAGTGAGTGGCCTGCAGACTTAAAGTGGCGTGCCACAGGTTGGTCTATATTCTTTCCCTGTAGGGTGGCTCTAATGGCCGAACGATGTAACGCCATTCTCTCACGAAAAGTTCTGGATGTTTGGGCCACATAGTACAACCTGCATGGACATATAATGATGTGCACTATGTATTGAGATGTGCAAGTGAGCACATGTTTGATATTATGTTTTTGTCCTGTGTGTGGGTTTATAAAGTAGTGGCCCAGTTCCATGTATCCACAGGTCACATAGGATATACATTTTTAGCATCCTATTTTTTCTTTGGGTATGTATATGTGGGTTAGAGAGTATGGCAGTAATATTGGCTTTCACTAAGAGATCTCTAAGGTTCTTACCACATTTATAGCTGGGCATTAGAGTCTTTTTTTTAGGACATGGCAAGTCCCGATCGCTGGTGACCATTGGCCAAAGTGATTTAATGGTTTTAGGTAACATCAAACTAGAAGTAGTGAATTCTGTTACAAACTGAATTTTAATAGTGATGTTCTTATTTGGTTTCTCTTGAAGGAGTATTGATCTAGGAGTGGATATCACTTCTTGCTTTATTTTCAATAGATCGCTATAGTTATATCCTCATTTGATACATTTTATGATGACCTCATTTAATGCTGTATCCAGATTTTCAGTTTTACTTGTGATGCGAGCCACTCTATACATCTGTGATTTAAGAAGTCACGTCTTTAGGGCTGGTGGATGGCAACTGCTGTGATAAAGTATTGTGATCAGTTTTTTTTATTATATACAGATGTATGGATGACATTGTCCTCAATGTTGACTTGAACATCTAGGAAATTGATTGAAGTATGACTATACTCATATTTGAGTTTAATGGAATTGTCCTGAAGGTTGACCTCAGTTAAGTTCTTGTTCAGTGCCCAACCATTACATAAAAATATCGTCCATATATCTCGCATATAGAAGAATTTTATTGACATTCTGAGATTTAGAAAAGAGCAGCATTTCTTCTTGTTCAAACATGTACACATTCGCAAACGATGGGGCCACATTTGACCCCATCTCACAGCCTTTGCATTGGATGTAGTATTGACCATTATGCATAAAATCATTTTTAGTGTCAACTCTAATAATTATACAAATAGAGGTATATCTAACTCTGAAAATTTATTTTTATGCAAGAATGTTTTCATGGCAGCCAGGCCGCCAGAATGTGGAATAACTATATGTAAGTTATTAATGTCCATTGTGCACCTGATTGTACCTGGTAGTACAGTGGTGAGCATATTAAGTTTGAGTAGAAATTGGGACGTATCCTTTAAGAAAGTTGACTGTTTCATTGTGTACAGTCTGGCTGTTCAAGAATGTCCAGGAATTGTGCTGTTGGTTGTAATAATGAATCACAGACTGAGATTATAGACCTGTCTGGAGGCTGCTGAGCATTATTGTGCATTTTTGGCACCGTGTATAATACCGGTACCTTTGTGTGTGCTTGTAACAATGCCTCTAATTCTTTGTTTTGAAGTTGATTATTTTGATATACATGTGACAAGATTTGATCCAATTGTTTTATAAAAATATCTGTGGGGTTAGTGGACGGTTTGGAATATGTTGCAGTATCCATTAATTGTGTGTCAATTTTCTGAATATACTTATCAATATCTTGGAGGGCAATGGCACCCCCTTTGTCCGCAGGTCTAATAACAATGAATTGATTATTAGAAAGACTATGCAATGCTTGTTTTTCTTGTGAGTTTAAATTAGGATACATCCTAGACTGTTTCTGTTTGTTCTGTACCACTGATTCGTCTAGAAGACGAGAAAAAGTTTTTATGGTAGGATTTCATGTTGGGGGGTCGAAAGTAGAAAAAGAGCTCTTCGATAAAAATGTATTCTCCATTTTAATAAGTTGTGTGGGTTGATTTTGAAAAAATTATTTTAATCTCAATGATCTTCCATGTTTATGTACATCAACTTTCCAATGTAGGTCATTATGAGGGTTTGTTGGGATAAAGGGAAGGCCCTTGTTTAGAACACTTATCTCAGATGAGATTAGTACATGTGACGATACAGTAGATTGAAGATTAGTGTTTCTTCTTGTTTGTTGGTGGCTTTGATGATTCTTTCATTTTGACCACCCTTCCTTATTGGCTTGTACCTGGAGTTTCTGTTTTTGCTCTGGTGACCTGACCTAAAGGGACCGATTTGGGAGTTTGAACATCATCTGAATCTGTGATATTACATTCAGAGTCACTATTAGTAAATGAACTGTTATTAAATTTACGATTTTTATCTCTCCAAGAGGTCTGTTCCTCTTAGCCAACATTATACTTGTTGATCCTCATAGTCTGTTTGTACTTTCATTAATTTAGATTTTTTTCATTTGTTTAATTCCATCCTATATTGGTTACATTGAGTATCCAGTTTCTTCCACATTGCTTAGTATCTTTTGTCCTCCAAGATTGTTTTTTTTTTAAACATGTATTTTATTTATACAAAAAGCATCTTTTGACAAAAAAACAAACAAAAATCAATATCATTACAGTGAAAAGTATCATAGAAATATGAGCAGTAATATAAGTACAGTATCATAAAATAAATAAGACAAATAACAGGATATATCATTAAATCGATCAAACGTAAAACTAAAATAAAACAATATAGAAATGAACAAAAATTAAATCATAATATGTAGGACATAATACTGCAATGCGGATAGGGTTCCCCAATTAGTGTTATAGGAGGGTCATTATCTATTAAGGCCCTCATTCAGAGCCGTACGCTCTGAGCAGAGCGCACGCTCTGAATGAGGGCAGGGCTCCATGAAAATGGAGCGTCCTCCTGGACGCTCGTATAGCTGTGGGTCACCACCCACAGGCTATACGAGCGTGCATTGTGATGGCCGCGATGGTCGTGACCATCGCGACCATCGAAATTGCGAGCCGGAGCCTGCAGTTGAGGTTTTCAACCGCAAGCTCCGGAGTGATTTTGGCTCTATCAGAGCCAAAATCACTCCCACTGACATCACTAGTGATGTCAGTGGGCCGGCTTTTGACGGGAGGCGTTCCCGTGGGAACGCCCCCGTCAGGGAGGCACGCCCCCGGCACGCCCACCAAAGGGGGCGTGCTGTCAATCAACATTGACAGCACGCCCCCTTTGATCGGACACAACGAGCGAAGGATTTTCCTTCGCTCGTCGCGTCTGGCGCATGCGCACGACGGAGCTCCCTCCGTCGTGCGCATGCTCAGTCCATAACATCGACCCACTTGCGAGCGGACAGCCGCTCGTGAGTGGGTCTGAATCAGGCCCTAAGCGCCTTAAATACCACAAGGTCGATGAAAAGCATTTGACAGCCAACCTTTTGGTTTGCGAAGGGAGAGTAGCTATTATAACTTTATAACATAGAAGCCTCCACCCAATCCATTCTAAACAAATAAAATAGTTTTTCTTTAAATAAAGAAAAAGAAGGCATCCCCGGTTGAATCCATACCTGTAATATTGTTTTTTTTAGCAGCCGCACTCAAAACAAGCAAGAGTTTACGACTCCCAGGAGACACTCTTTGGCCTAGAGGGAGGATCCCTAATATGGCCCATTCAGGTTTAAAGGGAACAAAATTAACCAAATGCCCCAGAGCAAATCGACGAATTTGAAGCCAAAAGGCCCTAACCAAAGGGCAAGACCATAGGCAATGGTACAAATCTGCATTGTTATCCCCGCAGCGAGGGCAATTGTTTAAATGAGAAGAACCCATCTGGAAGCCCCTTTTTGGACTAATATATGTTCTATGAAAAACATTTAGAAATAATTCTCTATAAGAACTCATTGAAAGGAGACGACAGGAATCATCTAGGGCCTTGAGCAAATGAACAATCTTTAAATTTGGTAACTGTTGTAGCCACAGAGGTAGGCCAGATTGCGATTTGTTATAGTCTATATTATCACATAGAAAAGCATAGTGTAGAGAGATAGCTCTACTACTAGGGGTGGGACATGACAAAAACTCATCTAGAGGATTATCCCAATCCTCATCAGAAAAATTACGGATCACTTGGCTAATATAATGGTGGGCCTAGAAATATGCAAAAGGGTAGGGAGACAAAAAAAAAATCTAATTTAGCAACTGCCTGGTGGAATGTGAGGGGTCTTTTATTAAGTTTCTCTACCAACCAAACAATAGATGCGATACCCTTTTCTGACCATGATCAAAATGAATTAGAGGCAGAACCCCGCTGAAAATCTTGGTTGCCTAGAAAGGGTAGGAAAAGCGTATTATATGCATTTAACCCCTTTTTATGTCTCAAAATATGCCACACCTTGCGTGTATTCCAAAGGAGGGAGTTTTCTTTCAAGTGCGAAGGAATTTCTGCATCATGGAGATGAAGAAAAGAACATAAATTCCATTCATCTAGGAAATTAGCTTCTAGGTTCGTATCAGTGTATATACTAGAGCCCTGCTACCAATCACGAAGGTGTCTTAGAAAGGCAGCGTGGTTATAATTTGTTATACTGGGAAAATTAATCCCCCCATGGTTGTTGTATACGGATCAAGCCAAATTTACTGAAGATTGAGTTAAGTTTTTTGTCTGCCAAAGTGAGTAACAAAGGGAGAGATTGAAATAAGTACATCAACCTGGGAAAAGAGATCATTCTGATTAAACTGGCCCTACCCAAATAGGAGAGCTGAAGGTTCCGCCACCCATCAAGACGGTGGAATTACACTGAGTTACAGGTAAGATCAATTTCTTAAACTTCAGTGTATGCGAGCATATTGTGTGCAGTAAAGTATTTGTTATCTATTACTTACGAGTGCGCTCTCCCTTTGTTTGCATATATATACATATATATATATACTGTGTGTATATATATATATATATATATATATATACACATACATACATACATGAAAAAGTACGGTCTGGCACACTTTCTTAAATACAGCAGCTGGCTCCGGTGCCCTCAGCAAATATGTAGATGTGAAATTAAGCAAAAAAGGCTGCGGCACTCAGAGACTAGTTATGAAGTTAATATATTGAATAGTGTCACATAACAAAAGCCAACATTTCGGAGTGCTAAGCCCCTTTGTCTCTCCCCCAACTTCCTCCCACTCCCGCCTCCAAGATTTTGCCCGCACTGCTCCCCATCTCTGGAACTCTCTCCCACTCCCCATCAGACTCTCTACCTCTTTGCAATCCTTCAAACGGGGTCTCAAGCCCCACTACTTCATCAAAGCCTTCCAGCTATCATTCTAACTCCCTGCTACATGCTCCTTCCTCCCCATCTACCCCATCTGTGTCAAACCTGTTTGTCTTCCCCTCCCTTTTAGAATGTAAGCTCTTACGAGCAGGGCCATCTACCCTCTTGTGTTTCTCCCTACTTTAGTTTCATCTACTTCTTACTCACCACTAGGGCACCTAACACTTGGTTGCTTATGCTCTGTTGCTTATCTGGGTGTTATGGTCGCTAATGTAGCAATATATATTATCCATGTCCTGGTCCTGTATTGTATTGTTCTGTAAGTCGCTTGTCAACAATTTGTTTATGTACTTTGTAAAGCGCTGCGGAACACTTGTGGCGCCATATAAATAAATGATAATAATATATATATAAAAAATACAAACATGAAAAACACAAATAACTCCCCCATACAACATGTTATGTATTTAGATGAGCTGGAGTTAGAAGGATAGAAAGAAAGGGGGGATGTTCTTTACAGTATATAAACATATATGTATTATGCTATAAAAAAAACTAAATCTAAAAATATTACAGCAAATGAGTAAGACCTAAAAATGAGTGCACATTCAAGAAAACAGATCAAATTCAATAATTTCAAATTTTCTCAATTCTAATCATGTTATATAAATGTGGAAGGTAGGGCCCAGAGCTACAGCCATCTCTTGCTGCTGCCCGCCTGCATGCATTGTGATGTCACAGTGCAGGTCACAGCCCTATATAAAGGATGCCCAGCTACTGGCAGCCATTTTGTGGTGAAATATTGTCCTACACTGATACTCTCTGAGTAGTTCCTGCTTTATTTAATCAGCTTTGGATAACGACTACCAATAAGGACTTTGAATTACATCCTCCATTAAGGTCTTCAGAAATCAAATCTCAATCACATCTTAAGGTAAGGACTATATAACAACTTTTGGCCTGTCACCTTTACCCCTTAAGACATCTCCATCTGTTTCATCTGCAGTTTTTAATTTAGAAACAATGGATAAAGCTAATTATGCATCTAAGGTGAGGCTGCATGACTTAAATTGGGTACACACTTATCCAATCCTCTGGGGATCCAACTCCAGACCAGACTGTTGACACAATCCTACTGTAGACCTGGTCACAGATTCAGCGCCCAATATATCTACACACCTGTCCAATTTTGTAGCAGATCTCACATATATACATTTGCTGAAACAATCTGCTAAAAGGATTGTGTCACGGTACACACTCTTCCAATCTTTGGCAGACCAGCTGCCACTCACAGGGATAAATTGGGAGAAAAATTGATAACACCAAGTGAATCCTCCATGAATTTGATCTCCTCTGCTCTTCGTTGATAACATTGAATCAGAGAAAAGACAAAATATATATATATAAGATGGGGGGGGGGAGAAAAGAAAAACAGCCCAAATGAAAAAACACATAGGAGAAAAGGGTACAGACACAAATACATAGAAATATTAGAGGGGTGAGGGGGATAGGGAGAGTTCCAGGCCCAAATGAAATAACTGTATTGGTATGGTAGGCATATAGGATCAAGCCCAAATAGAACAAATTAATGGAGTAAGGGGATGACAAAAAGTGCAAGGTGGCAAATTAAATATAAATGCATATACAATAGAAGGTTAGAAAGAAAGGGGGGTGTTCTTTACAGTATATAAATATATATGTATTATGCTATAAAAAAAATAATAATATGTAAAAATATTACAGCGAATAGGTAATACCTACAGATGAGTGCACATTCAAAAGAAGAAAAAACAGATCAAAACCAATAATTTCTCAATTCTAATCATGTTATATAAATGTGGCAGGTAGGACCTAGAGTTGATCTAAGCTACAGCCATCTCTAGCTGCTGCCTGCATGATGTCACAGTGCAGGTCACAGCCCTATATAAAGGATGCCCAGCCACTGGCAGCCATTTTGTGATGACATTTTATCCTACACTGATACTCTCTGAGTAGTTCCTGCTTTATTTAAGCAGCTTTGGATAAAATCTCCCAATAAGGTCCTAACAACAACATCTTCAGAAATCAAATCTCAATAACATCTTCAGGTAAGGACTATATAACAACTTCTTACCTGTCAATTCAAGGGGTACTTTAGGAGCGTCTGTGCAGTACAGCTTCACCCTCTGAGCAGCCAACTAGTTCTCCATCCAGCTTTGATTATACTGTTAGCCTGCCATTGGATGAGGAGCACTCATGACAGGGCATCCCTCCCATTAACGTAAATGTAACTGCTATGTATCGGGTATGCAACTGCTGCGTAGCTGCTATGTAACTGGTATGTAATGGGTATGTAACTGCTATGTAACAGGTATGTAACTGCTACGTAACGGGTATGTAACTGCTATGTCACAGGTATGTAACTGCTATGTCACAGGTATGTAACTGCTACGTAACTGGTATGTAACTGCTACATAACTGCTATATAACTGGTATGTAACTGCTACATAACTGGTACGTAACTGCTATGTAACTGGTATGTAACAGGTATGTAACTGCTACGTAACAGGTATGTAACTGCTATGCAACAGCTATGTAACTGCTATGCCACAGGTATGTAACTGCTATGTAACTGGTATGTAACTGCTATGCAACAGGTATGTAACTGCTACGTAACTGGTATGTAACGGGTATGTAACTGCTATGCAACAGGTATGTAACTGCTATGTAACTGGTAACTGCTATGTAAATGGTATGTAACTGCTATGTAACAGGTATATAACTGCTATGTAACTGCTACGTAACGGGCATGTAAGTGGTATGTAACTGCTATATAACTGGTATGTAACTGCTGCATAACTGGTATGTAACCAGTATGTAACTGCTACGTAACTGGTATGTAACTGCTACGTAACGGGTATGTAACTGCTATGTCATAGGTATGTAACTGGTATGTAACTGCTACGTAATGGGTATGTAACGGGTATGTAACTGCAATGTCACAGGTATGTAACTGGTATGTAACAGGTATGTAACTGCTATGTAACTGCTATGAAACAGGTATGTAACTGCTATGAAACAGGTATGTAACTGCTATGCAACAGGTATGTAACTGCTATGTAACGGGTATGTAACTTCTATGCAACAGGCATGTAACTGCTATGCAACAGGTATGTAACTGCTACGTAACTGGTATGTAACGGGTATGTAACTGCTATGCAACAGGTATGTAACTGCTATGTAACTGGTAACTGCTATGTAAATGGTATGTAACTGCTATGTAACAGGTATATAACTGCTATGTAACTGCTACGTAACGGGCATGTAAGTGGTATGTAACTGCTATATAACTGGTATGTAACTGCTACATAACTGGTATGTAACCAGTATGTAACTGCTACGTAACTGGTATGTAACTGCTACGTAACGGGTATGTAACTGCTATGTCATAGGTATGTAACTGGTATGTAACTGCTAGGTAATGGGTATGTAACGGGTATGTAACTGCAATGTCACAGGTATGTAACTGGTATGTAACTGCTATGTAACTGCTATGTAACTGCTATGTAACAGGTATGTAACTGCTATGAAACAGGTATGTAACTGCTATGTAACTGCTATATAACTGGTATGTAACTGCTATGTCACAGGTATGTAACTGCTACATAACTGCTATATAACTGGTATGTAACTGCTATGTCACAGGTATGTAACTGCTACGTAACGGGTATGTAACTGCTATGTCACAGGTATGTAACTGCTATGTCACAGGTATGTAACTGCTACGTAACTGGTATGTAACTGCTACATAACTGCTATATAACTGGTATGTAACTGCTACATAACTGGTACGTAACTGCTATGTAACTGGTATGTAACAGGTATGTAACTGCTACGTAACAGGTATGTAACTGCTATGCAACAGCTATGTAACTGCTATGCCACAGGTATGTAACTGCTATGTAACTGGTATGTAACTGCTATGCAACAGGTATGTAACTGCTACGTAACTGGTATGTAACGGGTATGTAACTGCTATGCAACAGGTATGTAACTGCTATGTAACTGGTAACTGCTATGTAAATGGTATGTAACTGCTATGTAACAGGTATATAACTGCTATGTAACTGCTACGTAACGGGCATGTAAGTGGTATGTAACTGCTATATAACTGGTATGTAACTGCTGCATAACTGGTATGTAACCAGTATGTAACTGCTACGTAACTGGTATGTAACTGCTACGTAACGGGTATGTAACTGCTATGTCATAGGTATGTAACTGGTATGTAACTGCTACGTAATGGGTATGTAACGGGTATGTAACTGCAATGTCACAGGTATGTAACTGGTATGTAACAGGTATGTAACTGCTATGTAACTGCTATGTAACAGGTATGTAACTGCTATGAAACAGGTATGTAACTGCTATGCAACAGGTATGTAACTGCTATGTAACGGGTATGTAACTTCTATGCAACAGGTATGTAACTGCTATGCAACAGGTATGTAACTGCCACGTAACTGGTATGTAACGGGTATGTAACTGCTATGCAACAGGTATGTAACTGCTATGTAACTGGTAACTGCTATGTAAATGGTATGTAACTGCTATGTAACAGGTATATAACTGCTATGTAACTGCTACGTAACGGGCATGTAAGTGGTATGTAACTGCTATATAACTGGTATGTAACTGCTACATAACTGGTATGTAACCAGTATGTAACTGCTACGTAACTGGTATGTAACTGCTACGTAACGGGTATGTAACTGCTATGTCATAGGTATGTAACTGGTATGTAACTGCTAGGTAATGGGTATGTAACGGGTATGTAACTGCAATGTCACAGGTATGTAACTGCTATGTAACTGCTATGTAACAGGTATGTAACTGCTATGAAACAGGTATGTAACTGCCATATAACTGGTATGTAACTGCTATGTCACAGGTATGTAACTGCTACATAACTGCTATATAACTGGTATGTAACTGCTATGTCACAGGTATGTAACTGCTACGTAACGGGTATGTAACTGCTATGTCACAGGTATGTAACTGCTATGTCACAGGTATGTAACTGCTACGTAACTGGTATGTAACTGCTACATAACTGCTATATAACTGGTATGTAACTGCTACATAACTGGTACGTAACTGCTATGTAACTGGTATGTAACAGGTATGTAACTGCTACGTAACAGGTATGTAACTGCTATGCAACAGCTATGTAACTGCTATGCCACAGGTATGTAACTGCTATGTAACTGGTATGTAACTGCTATGCAACAGGTATGTAACTGCTACGTAACTGGTATGTAACGGGTATGTAACTGCTATGCAACAGGTATGTAACTGCTATGTAACTGGTAACTGCTATGTAAATGGTATGTAACTGCTATGTAACAGGTATATAACTGCTATGTAACTGCTACGTAACGGGCATGTAAGTGGTATCTAACTGCTATATAACTGGTATGTAACTGCTACATAACTGGTATGTAACCAGTATATAACTGCTACGTAACTGGTATGTAACTGCTACGTAACGGGTATGTAACTGCTGTCATAGGTATGTAACTGGTATGTAACTGCTAGGTAATGGGTATGTAACGGGTATGTAACTGCAATGTCACAGGTATGTAACTGGTATGTAACTGCTATGTAACTGCTATGTAACTGCTATGTAACAGGTATGTAACTGCTATGAAACAGGTATGTAACTGCTATGTAACTGCTATATAACTGGTATGTAACTGCTATGTCACAGGTATGTAACTGCTACATAACTGCTATATAACTGGTATGTAACTGCTATGTCACAGGTATGTAACTGCTACGTAACGGGTATGTAACTGCTATGTCACAGGTATGTAACTGCTATGTCACAGGTATGTAACTGCTACGTAACTGGTATGTAACTGCTACATAACTGCTATATAACTGGTATGTAACTGCTACATAACTGGTACGTAACTGCTATGTAACTGGTATGTAACAGGTATGTAACTGCTACGTAACAGGTATGTAACTGCTATGCAACAGCTATGTAACTGCTATGCCACAGGTATGTAACTGCTATGTAACTGGTATGTAACTGCTATGCAACAGGTATGTAACTGCTACGTAACTGGTATGTAACGGGTATGTAACTGCTATGCAACAGGTATGTAACTGCTATGTAACTGGTAACTGCTATGTAAATGGTATGTAACTGCTATGTAACAGGTATATAACTGCTATGTAACTGCTACGTAACGGGCATGTAAGTGGTATGTAACTGCTATATAACTGGTATGTAACTGCTGCATAACTGGTATGTAACCAGTATGTAACTGCTACGTAACTGGTATGTAACTGCTACGTAACGGGTATGTAACTGCTATGTCATAGGTATGTAACTGGTATGTAACTGCTACGTAATGGGTATGTAACGGGTATGTAACTGCAATGTCACAGGTATGTAACTGGTATGTAACAGGTATGTAACTGCTATGTAACTGCTATGAAACAGGTATGTAACTGCTATGAAACAGGTATGTAACTGCTATGCAACAGGTATGTAACTGCTATGTAACGGGTATGTAACTTCTATGCAACAGGTATGTAACTGCTATGCAACAGGTATGTAACTGCTACGTAACTGGTATGTAACGGGTATGTAACTGCTATGCAACAGGTATGTAACTGCTATGTAACTGGTAACTGCTATGTAAATGGTATGTAACTGCTATGTAACAGGTATATAACTGCTATGTAACTGCTACGTAACGGGCATGTAAGTGGTATGTAACTGCTATATAACTGGTATGTAACTGCTACATAACTGGTATGTAACCAGTATGTAACTGCTACGTAACTGGTATGTAACTGCTACGTAACGGGTATGTAACTGCTATGTCATAGGTATGTAACTGGTATGTAACTGCTAGGTAATGGGTATGTAACGGGTATGTAACTGCAATGTCACAGGTATGTAACTGGTATGTAACTGCTATGTAACTGCTATGTAACTGCTATGTAACAGGTATGTAACTGCTATGAAACAGGTATGTAACTGCTATGTAACTGCTATATAACTGGTATGTAACTGCTATGTCACAGGTATGTAACTGCTACATAACTGCTATATAACTGGTATGTAACTGCTATGTCACAGGTATGTAACTGCTACGTAACGGGTATGTAACTGCTATGTCACAGGTATGTAACTGCTATGTCACAGGTATGTAACTGCTACGTAACTGGTATGTAACTGCTACATAACTGCTATATAACTGGTATGTAACTGCTACATAACTGGTACGTAACTGCTATGTAACTGGTATGTAACAGGTATGTAACTGCTACGTAACAGGTATGTAACTGCTATGCAACAGCTATGTAACTGCTATGCCACAGGTATGTAACTGCTATGTAACTGGTATGTAACTGCTATGCAACAGGTATGTAACTGCTACGTAACTGGTATGTAACGGGTATGTAACTGCTATGCAACAGGTATGTAACTGCTATGTAACTGGTAACTGCTATGTAAATGGTATGTAACTGCTATGTAACAGGTATATAACTGCTATGTAACTGCTACGTAACGGGCATGTAAGTGGTATGTAACTGCTATATAACTGGTATGTAACTGCTGCATAACTGGTATGTAACCAGTATGTAACTGCTACGTAACTGGTATGTAACTGCTACGTAACGGGTATGTAACTGCTATGTCATAGGTATGTAACTGGTATGTAACTGCTACGTAATGGGTATGTAACGGGTATGTAACTGCAATGTCACAGGTATGTAACTGGTATGTAACAGGTATGTAACTGCTATGTAACTGCTATGTAACAGGTATGTAACTGCTATGAAACAGGTATGTAACTGCTATGCAACAGGTATGTAACTGCTATGTAACGGGTATGTAACTTCTATGCAACAGGTATGTAACTGCTATGCAACAGGTATGTAACTGCTACGTAACTGGTATGTAACGGGTATGTAACTGCTATGCAACAGGTATGTAACTGCTATGTAACTGGTAACTGCTATGTAAATGGTATGTAACTGCTATGTAACAGGTATATAACTGCTATGTAACTGCTACGTAACGGGCATGTAAGTGGTATGTAACTGCTATATAACTGGTATGTAACTGCTACATAACTGGTATGTAACCAGTATGTAACTGCTACGTAACTGGTATGTAACTGCTACGTAACGGGTATGTAACTGCTATGTCATAGGTATGTAACTGGTATGTAACTGCTAGGTAATGGGTATGTAACGGGTATGTAACTGCAATGTCACAGGTATGTAACTGGTATGTAACTGCTATGTAACTGCTATGTAACAGGTATGTAACTGCTATGAAACAGGTATGTAACTGCTATATAACTGGTATGTAACTGCTATGTCACAGGTATGTAACTGCTACATAACTGCTATATAACTGGTATGTAACTGCTATGTCACAGGTATGTAACTGCTACGTAACGGGTATGTAACTGCTATGTCACAGGTATGTAACTGCTATGTCACAGGTATGTAACTGCTACGTAACTGGTATGTAACTGCTACATAACTGCTATATAACTGGTATGTAACTGCTACATAACTGGTACGTAACTGCTATGTAACTGGTATGTAACAGGTATGTAACTGCTACGTAACAGGTATGTAACTGCTATGCAACAGCTATGTAACTGCTATGCCACAGGTATGTAACTGCTATGTAACTGGTATGTAACTGCTATGCAACAGGTATGTAACTGCTACGTAACTGGTATGTAACGGGTATGTAACTGCTATGCAACAGGTATGTAACTGCTATGTAACTGGTAACTGCTATGTAAATGGTATGTAACTGCTATGTAACAGGTATATAACTGCTATGTAACTGCTACGTAACGGGCATGTAAGTGGTATGTAACTGCTATATAACTGGTATGTAACTGCTATGTCACAGGTATGTAACTGCTACATAACTGCTATATAACTGGTATGTAACTGCTATGTCACAGGTATGTAACTGCTACGTAACGGGTATGTAACTGCTATTGCACAGGTATGTAACTGCTATGTCACAGGTATGTAACTGCTACGTAACTGGTATGTAACTGCTACATAACTGCTATATAACTGGTATGTAACTGCTACATAACTGGTACGTAACTGCTATGTAACTGGTATGTAACAGGTATGTAACTGCTACGTAACAGGTATGTAACTGCTATGCAACAGCTATGTAACTGCTATGCCACAGGTATGTAACTGCTATGTAACTGGTATGTAACTGCTATGCAACAGGTATGTAACTGCTACGTAACTGGTATGTAACGGGTATGTAACTGCTATGCAACAGGTATGTAACTGCTATGTAACTGGTAACTGCTATGTAAATGGTATGTAACTGCTATGTAACAGGTATATAACTGCTATGTAACTGCTACGTAACGGGCATGTAAGTGGTATGTAACTGCTATATAACTGGTATGTAACTGCTGCATAACTGGTATGTAACCAGTATGTAACTGCTACGTAACTGGTATGTAACTGCTACGTAACGGGTATGTAACTGCTATGTCATAGGTATGTAACTGGTATGTAACTGCTACGTAATGGGTATGTAACGGGTATGTAACTGCAATGTCACAGGTATGTAACTGGTATGTAACAGGTATGTAACTGCTATGTAACAGGTATGTAACTGCTATGAAACAGGTATGTAACTGCTATGCAACAGGTATGTAACTGCTATGTAACGGGTATGTAACTTCTATGCAACAGGTATGTAACTGCTATGCAACAGGTATGTAACTGCTACGTAACTGGTATGTAACGGGTATGTAACTGCTATGCAACAGGTATGTAACTGCTATGTAACTGGTAACTGCTATGTAAATGGTATGTAACTGCTATGTAACAGGTATATAACTGCTACGTAACGGGCATGTAAGTGGTATGTAACTGCTATATAACTGGTATGTAACTGCTACATAACTGGTATGTAACCAGTATGTAACTGCTACGTAACTGGTATGTAACTGCTACGTAATGGGTATGTAACTGCTATGTCATAGGTATGTAACTGGTATGTAACTGCTAGGTAATGGGTATGTAACGGGTATGTAACTGCAATGTCACAGGTATGTAACTGGTATGTAACTGCTATGTAACTGCTATGTAACAGGTATGTAACTGCTATGAAACAGGTATGTAACTGCTATGCAACAGGTATGTAACTGCTATGTAATGGGTATGTAACTTCTATGCAACGGGTATGTAACTTCTCTGCAACAGGTATGTAACTGCTATGCAACAGGTATGTAACTGCTATGTAACTGCTATATAACTGGTATGTCACTGCTACGTAACTGGTATGTAACTGCTATGTAACAGGTATGTAACTGGTATGTAACAGGTTGGTAACTGGTATGTAACTGGCATTTAACTGCTACGTAACTGGTATGTAACAGGTATGTAACTGCTGCGTAACGGGTATGTAACAGCTACGTATTGGGTATGTAACTGGTATGTATCGGGTATGTAACTGCTAGGTAACGGGTATGTAACTGCTACATAACAGGTATATAACGGGTATGTAACTGCTATGCAACAGGTATGTAACTGCTATGTAACAGGTATGTATCTGCTATGCAACAGGTATGTAACTGCTATGTAACTGGTATGTAACTGCTATGCAACAGGTATGTAACTGCTATGTAACTGGTATGTAACGGGTATGTAACTGCTATGCAACAGGTATGTAACTGCTATGTAACTGCTATGTAAATGGTATGTAACTGCTATGTAACAGGTATGTAACTGCTATGTAACTGCTACGTAACTGGTATGTAACAGGTATGTAACTGCTACGTAACTGGTATGTAACAGCTATGTATTGGGTATGTAACTGCTAGGTAACAGGTATGTAACTGCTATGCAACAGGTATGTAACTGCTATGCAACAGGTATGTAACTGCTATGTTACTGGTAACTGCTATGTAAATGGTATGTAACTGCTGTGTAACAGGTATATAACTGGTATGTAACTGCTATGTAACTGCTACGTAACGGGCATGTAAGTGGTACGTAACTGCTATATAACTGGTATGTAACTGCTACATAACTGGTATGTAACTGCTATGTAACTGCTACGAAACGGGTATGTAACTGCTATGTCACAGGTATGTAACTGGTATGTAACTGCTATGTAACAGGTATGTAACTGCTACGTAACTGCTATGTAACAGGTATGTAACTGCTATGCAACAGGTATGTAACTGCTATGTAACGGGTATGTAACTTCTATGCAACAGGTATGTAACTGCTACGTAACTGGTATGTAACTGCTATGCAACAGGTATGTAACTGCTATGTAACTGGTAACTGCTATGTAAATGGTATGTAACTGCTATGCAACAGGTATATAACTGCTATGTAACTGCTACGTAACGGGTATGTAACTGCTATATAACGGGTATGTCACTGCTACGTAACTGGTATGTATCCAGTATGTAACTGCTATGTAACAGGTATGTAACTGGTATGTAACAGGTTGGTAACTGGTATGTAACTGGCATTTAACTGCTACGTAACTGGTATGTAACAGGTATGTAACTGCTGCATAACTGGTATGTAACAGCTACGTATTGGGTATTCAACTGGTATGTATCGGGTATGTAACTGCTAGGTAACGGGTATGTAACTGCTACGTAATGGGTACAGTATGTAACTGCTATGTATATCGGATATCTGCTATGTTATGGGTATGCAACTGCTGCGTAGCTGCTATGCAACTGCTATGTAACTGGTATGTAACGTGTATGTAACTGGTATGTAACTGCTACGTAACTTGTATGTAATGATTATGTAACTGCTATTTAACTGTTATGTAATGGGTATGTAACTGCTATGTAACATGTATGTAACTGCTATGTAACTGGTATCTAACGGGTATGTAACTGCTACGTAACTGCTATGTAACAGGTATGTAACTGCTATGTAACGGGTATGTAACTGCTACGTAACTGGTATGTAACTGCAATGCAACAGGTATGCAACTGCTATGCAACAGGTATGTAACTGCTACGTAACTGGTATGTAACGTTATGTAACTGCCATGCAAAAGGTATGTAACTGCTATGTAACTGGTAACTGCTATGTAAATGGTATGTAACTGCTGTGTAACAGCTATGTAACTGCTACGTAACTGGTATGTAAAAGGTATGTAACTGCTACATAACTGGTATGTAACAGCTATGTATTGGGTATGTATCGGGTATGTAACTGCTAGGTAACAGGTATGTAACTACTATGTATTGGGTACAGTATGTAACTGCTATGTGACTGCTACGCATATCGGATATCTGCTATGTAATGGGTATGCAACTGCTGCGTAGCTGCTATGTAACGGGTATGTAACTGCTATGTAACTGGTATGTAACAGATATGTAACTGCTACATAACTGGTATATAACTCTTATGTAACTGCTACGTAACTGGTATGTAACGGGTATGTAACTGATACGTAACTGATATGTAGCGGGTATGTAACTGCTATGCAACAGGTATGTAACTGGTATGTAAGGGGTATGTAACTGCTATGCAACAGGTATGTAACTGCTACATAACTTGTATGTAACGGGTATGTAACTGCTATGCAACAGGTATATAACTGCTATGTAACTGCTATGTAAATGGTATGTAACTGCTATGTAACAGGTATGTAACTTGTATGTAACGGGTATGTAACTGCTATGTAATAGGTATGTAACTGCTATGTAACTGGTATGTAACGGGTATGTAACTGCTATGCACAGGTATGTAACTGCTACATAACTTGTATGTAACGGGTATGTAACTGCTATGCAACAGGTATATAACTGCTATGTAACTGCTATGTAAATGGTATGTAACTGCTATGTAACAGGTATGTAACTTGTATGTAATGGGTATGTAACTGCTATGTAATAGGTATGTAACTGCTATGTAACTGGTATGTAACGGGTATGTAACTGCTATGCACAGGTATGTAACTGCTACGTAATTTGTATTTAACGGGTATGTAACTGCTATGCAACAGGTATGTAACTGCTACGTAACTGCTATGCAACAGGTATGTAACTGCTATGTAACTGGTAACTGCTATGTAAATGGTATGTAACTGCTATGTAACAGGTATATAACTGGTATGTAACTGCTACGTAACGGGTATGTAACTGGTATGTAATTGCTATGTAACTGGTATGTAACTGCTCTGTAACTGGCATGTAACTGCTACGTAACTGGTATGTAACAGGTATGTAACTGCTATGTACCTGCTACGTAACGGGTATGTAACTGCTATGTAACAGGTATGTAACTGGTATTTCATCTGTTTATTCTGCATATCTTGCAACTCTGCTCATCACCTTCATAATGAAAACTATTTGTGTGTTTGTGCAATAATAATAATACAGTTATATATTGGGGGTACAGTCGTTAAAAGAAATCAGTTGTTGCTGCAATTATGGTCAACACCTAATAATATTACAACATTCTGCTTCTTTATTATTGGATTCACATTTGTCATTCTCTCCCATCAAGTACAAGCAGAACACACTATGTAACCCAAAGAGGAAATACACAATATTAATAAATGCGACATTGGGCCTGATTCCGAGGTAGTCATTTGCAGCTACTTTTTACTCGCAGTGTTTTTAACAGTCCTGGAGCGTTTGTGGGAGGTCTCCCAATAAAAGTGTCCCCGGCGTCTCTGACATTCTGAGTAGCCATAGGGTTACATATGGTTACTCAGAACTGTGATAATGGAATGATCTGCGTCTTACTACACACTGGGTGTCTCAGTACAATCCTTGGCGTCTGTGACATTTGCATATTTTGTCACCACAGCTGCGTACGTGATGGTGGCTGCAATGGCATTAACGTACATCTCTGAATCAGGCCTATTGTCAGCACAGAACATACACCAAACCATACAGGATTTAGCAGTGGTTAATTACTATGGCCGCTATATATTATTTCCGATATTGAGTCCAACAACAACAAAAAAAGAAATCGGACTATTTCACAGTTAAATGCCAGGATAAGGCCATAACAATCAGTAACGCTTTCTTATTTGAAGCTCTCCTAAGAAAAATGAATACTGTATAAAAGTGCAGGGTGTAGCCAAGCCCTGGAAATAACAATACTGCAATATATGATGATGACTATGACACAGTCTCTATGCACAAGATTGTTCCCCTGTAGACCAAAGTTTCATGGGCTGTGACCTGGTTACACATCTGAAGTGCGGATGTTTGTGTCATCTAGACTGAATGGAAATGGATTGTTGCTTAGCCGTTGGGGCTCAGACATATGCCTGGCTCTGACCATCCCTTCAACATATTCGCTAGAGTCCCCCAATGTCATTGCTCCAGGCAGCTCGGTTTCATATTTGGGTACTGGGGTCCAGGGCTGCCAGGATGATTTCATTGATGTACACTTCTCCAGAGGCCGTCTGGCATCACAGTGGGGTAAAGAGTGGACGGTGGCTGGGGAGGGGACTGGCATGGGGGCACGATTTAAAGACATGGTACGTCCAAAAGACTCCTGTGGGGAAAACAAAAACATATCATTTATGGTTATCAACTCACTGCTATGTTTGGACCCTGACAAGTCACCCACCAGCAAAATCATACAGACACCCTGTACAGAGAATACAGCAGAAGGTTTAATTATTATGTATAATGTATAACTTTAATAATCTAATATGCTGTATAAACTAATGTGATTGATGAATTTTGTATGTTAATGTAGGGATACAATATTTTATTAATTATAAAACAAAACAGTTTAAAAATTGTAGTATTACATCAAAAGACATATTTAAATAGTAAAAGGTGAAATCACATAAATGTAATTTTTTACTGAAGCTTTGCAGCTAAAATACTCTGCGTAGTCCGAGCACCCACTAGCTTTACATTAGACTTTGGTACTAACACATTTAGCATTCACATGAAGCTCCCTGTATACTTTCACAATGTATATACTCACATCATGCCATTAAGAATACTTGTACTTGTAAGTATTACCACAAGGCTTTCATTCGTGGGGCTTGTCTGTTAAGATAGTTAACCATATCTAGCAACATTCTAAATGGAAACTAGGGCACATCCCTGCTTCACCGATACCACACCCTAATATACTGTAATCTAGGCTTGCCATATCATCCCTTTCATTCGGGACACATGTGAATTACACAGGTTCTGTGAAATGGAGACTTGGGGGTATATTTACTAAAGTGAAGATGTTGCCCATAGCAACCAATCAAATTCTTCTTAACATCCAACTAGCACCTTCTAGAAGATAATAGCTAGAATCTGACTGGTTGCTATGGGCAACATCTCCACTTCTAAAAACTCTCACCCCTTGAAGTCAGCCAGCCACAGAACCTTTGTAATTCATATGTAACCCAAATTAAACGGATGATATTATAGGTCTACTCTAATTAGACCTGTACTTTTAAATAAAGGTTAAACATGCTTGGTGATCCCTTTCAGCAGTATCAATGATAGTATATGACACTGGTAATAATATGTTTCAATGTTATAGCATTGGAACAATCCTTAAATGTCGCCAGCTCCATTCTTATAGTCTCCGCTGTACTCTATAGTATGCTGAAAAGAGTTTTTCGGTGCATGCAATACATCCCGCCACTTATCACATGCATAACGACGTTTAATAACAAGGTATGCATGAATAAATGCATTGTGAGGACTTCCGGGTTTATGATCCGACAACCTGCGCATGTGCATGAAGCGGGGACAGAAAGGTATCCATCAGCTACGGGGACTTCCACGGTAAGAAGCCCATAGGCTTTAATGGGCAACACCAACTATAGATGCAGAAGCTCTGGAAAGTTTTGCTTTCCGTAGCTTAGTACATACCGGCACATCGCAGCCCCATAGAAGTCTATGAGGACTGCAATGCCGGCGGGCTGCAGCAGATATCTCCGTTATAAACTGCAGACCACTTTAATCCAAATGGGAATTGCGGCGAAACCTCCAAAAGCTGCAGTTATGGCATTTCCGGGATTAATACATCCCACCTATTGTGAGTTGGTTTCACTGGAGTGAAGCACAGAAACTGTTAGACAGGAAGTGCCAGTTAGCTAGAAGCATAAATATTAGGGATGTGCAGGCTCGGATAGGTTCAAGTTTGCACGTGGAGTTCGGATTTTTCCCTCCAAAAAAACGGAACTCAGAACGAGGCAAAACGTCATCTTACATGGACGAACATCATCATTCCTGGACAAAAGTACAGGAATGATGACGTTCGTCCATGTAAGATGACGTTTTGCCTCGTTCTGAGTTCCGCTTTTTTGGAGGGAAAAATCCGAACTCCACGTGCAAACTCGAACCTATCCGAGCCTGCACATCCCTAATAAATATACCCAAATATATTAGAAAGGGTTAAATTAGGATGTGATTAGATACAGGTGTAGTCATGTATGTTTCATTGTTAACAAGTGGGACCCATTGTTTAACATATCAACCAAGCAGAATTCCAGGAGCCCAGCATTGCAGGTGTCCTGCTGACTACGTGTGGATGAGGTCCCAATATAGAGACAGTATGTTATGTAAGTACCCTCCTTGCGGGAAGCCCTACATCGTGGGAACAAGAAGGGGCCTCTTTGAACAGGACTCCCTTGGAGTTACATCTCCTGTAGCTGGCGTACTGTACAGCTGGCAAAAGCTAGGAGACATTGGGCTTGGTTCCTGTCTTGCTAGTAGAGGAAAGAATCTAGATCCTGGCTCTAGAGAATACTGATATTTTATTGCAGTTTATGGCAGAGATGAGAACAAATAGCTAACCACTGCAATTCTATAATATGTATTGTCCAGAACCATTCTCTGAAATGCGCATGTATGGCCAAATGTTGTCTTTCAGTTGCAGAAACAGACAGATAAGAGATATGCCTATCTGAAAAATCTGTATAAGTATGCATTAACAAAAAACATAATACAATCTCCCAGATGTTGTGTTGTGTCTTGTTCTGCATCAAGAACCTTACCGTTCATGGACATGAATCACTAAGGCGCCCATTTATCATTGTATATTTGCGGTTTAATCCCCCAAAACACACGTTTTCAGGGAGTAACCACAAATATTAAGATTCCCCCCAGATGTATGAAGGAGGGATAACTCTGATACCTGCTGCGATCCCTCCCTCCATAGGTTTCTATGGGGGATGCGATTCTGCCAAATTTACCAACTTCTGGAATGCAATGCACTATAGAGATTGGGCCCCCGCAGCTAATGCCTGAAGATGGTGTTAGCTGCTGTAGCCTACAGGCTACACTTCACATAATTAGCCAGCAGAGGGTCGCCTCGCATGTGCAGTCAGTGTGACTGCACAGGTGCAGTAGCCCCGACAGCACTCCGGACACATCACAGGGACGGGCTCCTTTCGGACCGCCTGTCCCTGCATGTACGTTTAATACATTCCACCTGTATGATCGCATCTTGCAATGCGATCATATTGCAAATATGATCATTAATAAATGGGCCCATAAGTAACACAGCCTTAAACATATATTTAGTCCCTTCCAATCAAGTGCAATAAGACTCAAACCAAAGGAAGGTGTATCCCAAATGATTGATGTGTTTAGTAACTAAGTGTACAGCCATGGCTAAAAGTTTTGAGAATGACACAAGTATTGGTTTTCACAAAGTATGCTGCTTCAGTTTTTATGATGGCAATTTGCATATACTCCAGCCTATCATGAAGAGTGATCAGATGAATTGCAATTAATTGTAAAGTCCCTCTTTGCCATGACAATGAACTTAATCCCCAAAACAACATTTCCACTACATTTCAGCCCTGCCACAAAAGGACCAGCTGGCATGTCAGTGACACAGGTGAGAGTGTTGACGAGGACAAGGCTGGAAATCACTCTGTCATACTGATTGAGTTAGAATAACAGACTGGAAGCTTTAAATGGAGGGTGGAGCTTGAAATCATTGTTCTTCCTCTGTTAACCATGGTTATCTGCAAGGAAACACGTGCAGTCATCATTGCTTTTCACAAAAAGGGCTTCACAGGCAAGGATATTGCTGCAAGTAAGATTGTACCTAAATCAACCATTTATCGGATCATCAAGAACTTCAAGGAGAGAGGTTCAATAGTAGTGAAGAAGGCTCCAGGGTGCCCAAGAACGTCCAGCAAGCGCCAGGACCGTCTCCTAAAGTTGATTCAGCTGTGGGATCGGGGCACCACCAGTGCAGAGCTTGCTCAGGAATGGCAGCAGGCAGGTGTGAGTGCATCTTCACGCACAGTAAGGCAAAGTATTTTGGAGGATGGCCTGGTGTCAAGAAGGGCGGCAAAGAAGCCACTTCTCTCCAGGCAAAACACCAGGGACAGACTGATATTCTACAAAAGGTACAGGGATTGGACTGCAGAGGACTGTGGTAAAGTTATTTATCTGATGAATCCCCTTTCAGATTGTTTGGGGCATCTGGAAAAACGCTTGTCCGGAGAAGGAAAGGTGAGCGCTACCATCAGTCCTGTGTCATGCCAACAGTAAAGCATCCAGAGACCATTCATGTGTGGGGTTGCTTCTCAGCCAAGGGAGTGGGCGCACTCACAATTTTGCCTAAGAACACAGCCATGAATAAAGAATGGTACCAAAACATCCTCCAAGAGCAACTTCTCCCAACCATCCAAGAACAGGTTGGTGACAAACAATGCCTTTTCCTGTATGATGGAGCACCATGCCATAAGGCAAAAGTGATAACTAAGTGGCTCGGGGAACAAAACATCAATATTCTGGGTCCATGACCAGGAAACTCCCCAGACCGTAATCCCATTGAGAACTTGTAGTCAGTCCTCAAGAGGCGGGTGGACAAACAAAAACCCACAAATTCTGACAAACTCCAAGCATTGATTAGGCAAGAATGGGCGGCCATCAGTCAGTATGTGGCCCAGAAGTTGATTGACAGCATGCCAGGGTGAACTGCAGAGGTCTTGAAAAAGAAGGGTCAACACTGCAAATATTGACTCTTTGCATAAACTTAATGTAATTGTAAATAAAAGCCTTTTACACTTATGAAATGCTTGTAATATTACTTCAGTATACCATAGTAACATCTGACAACAGGTCTAAAAACACTGAAGCAGCAAACTTTGTGAAAACCAATACTTGTGTTATTCTCAAAACTTTTGGCCATGGCTGTAGGCTATTTGTTTTATTTATTTAATTTTTTTTATATATAAATTAAAATAATAGAAGTTAATTATCACCTAACATAAGAAAATAATCAACAATTTAAATGCAATCTAACATTATACATATATCACAGGAAGGTTATGTTAAAAGCTGACAGAGACCTTTAAACCTGTGCCAGCCACTGTGAGAACAGATCCATTACACAGATTTATTACCAGCTGACAGCACCATACGTACTGGCTGCAATGCCACACCTCAAATTGCTAAACTTTGTTTTTCTGCATGGAAAGTTGATAATGTAATCTTGTGAAATATCAGTCTTATTTTTAGGTGTTAAGGAAGGATGTTCAAACACCTTAAAAATAAAAATATTAAACATATTTATATTTTACAGGATATAAAAAATCTATTAAGATGAACTTCCTGATGTGGTACAGTGTGTGTCCTCCTGAAATGGGAGCTGCAAACTGATGTGTAGACAGGTTGTTGTTTCTATCTGATCAGAGTATTTATTAAGTTGAGAAAAGCAGATATGAAGATACAGTTTACACAGGAACTACATAGAAAGGCCCCATAGTTACCTACATTCTCCCCTCTGGGAGAGTCCCCTCCCCTCCCCTAGGGAATTTAGACTATAAGCTCCAGTGGGGCAGGGACTAGTGTGAATGACATATATTCTCTATTCAGCGCCATTCAGTGACACTATATAAATAACTGATAATGTGTTTACTGTTGGAGTGAGGATCTAAAAGACAGTTGGTGTCAGTGCTTGTCATTCCTCATGCTTTCATTTGCTAGATACACACAGATTACACTTACTGACTTTCCAGTCATCCTTTAGGGAAAACTCTGCGATTCGTGGGACTGCGAGGAGGGGTGGGGCTTAACGCTGTGGTTTGCATGATTTAGCCCCGCCCCTCCCTACGGACTCACAAATTCCCCGTAAAACTCCCCATCCTGCCCACTTCACTAGGACGTGGATGGGCTGCGGGAGATCTGCCTACTCTTTTGGGGGTGGGGGGGCAAAATTCGGGAAAAATCGTGAGCCTCCCACAACATCCGGTAGAGTAGGCAGGTATGACCCTTTAGAATGTAAGCTCTCACGAGCAGGGCCCTCCTCCCTCATGTGCTTTTCCTTCCCTTACTATTAACTTTGGTACCTAACCCCTGACTTCTGAGACATACTACTTATTTGAGTGCTATGACTGCTGTTGCAGCAATGTTTATATACCATGTCCTGTACTGTAAGTCACTGTTCTCTTGTTCTGTTCACTTGTTTATGTACAGTACTGTGTAAGGTGCTGCGGAACCCTTGTGGCGCCATATATATAAGAGATAATAATAATAATGATGGAGTTCTTTCTTACCATGTATTTTATAAAAGAAATATAGATATATATTACCCGGCAGCGTGTCCTGAAGGTCTGAACGGCGGCATTAATGGCTTTTATCCAGCTGTCCATCTCCTGAGGACTGTCAGCCTATGAGATAAGAAGAGTGTATGAGCACATATATTGTATGTTACATATGATTCTAAGGTTCTGATTCAGAGATGGACGCTATGCCAGTACTTATGCAGATGGAGCGATTGTTCGCCATTGCGCATGCGTGTTAGCCGCACTGCACATGTGCAGACATTGTTTTGTGATTATGCTCACACAGAGAATTCATTTGCAAAGTGAGTGACAGGCAGTCAGCGTTTGGGGGAGGTAACGGGGTGACTAGGCAAATGCGGGTGTGTCTAACCATTTAAACGCTTTCTCATGGGCGTGCGTAAATTAGCCATTGTGATCTCCTTTGCAGCATGAGAGCTCTGTGCGTGTCAGGAGAGATGCCTGATCTGCCTCGATGTTACCGATGTTTATGCTGGTGTGTGACATCGGATGTATATGAGAAGGTCCCTATGCGCGGGGAAGATGTGGAAACATTAGCATATTCTCACAGCTGCTTTCCGTTTGAAATCACAGATGTATTTGCATTATAGTAAATCTTTGATCAGGCCCTAAGGCCCTTCCTTCTTTCATGTATGACATGCCTTCATGGATGACAGTATGATGCTAAGTAATATCATGTGGGCATGGCCTGCTATGGTGGCTATAGCTGCCTGTGTCTGACCTGCTGTCACAAGCATCCCCTCTGCAGGTTATCACTAGGGGCTCTATTTACTACAATCCGCATTTGTAATGCAGATTGTAGTGTGATATTACCGACTGAATTCGCATTGCGAATTCAGGCAACATCACAGGGATTTACTACAAATCCCTTGCAGGGACAGAGCTTGCAATAAAGCTCTGTCCCTGCGAATCCCCTCCGCACACTTATCACGGTATTTTCGCAAAAAATACAGTGACAAGTGCCGACGCATGCGCCAACCGTCGCTCCCGACTCCGACCCCCCTACCTTAATTACACTTACCTGCAGTCAGCGGTGCTCCGGGGATGTTCTCCATGGCTCCGGTCAACTGACATCCCATACTGCACTGGGACTCAGTCAGGTGATGACCGGGCCCCAGTGCAGCATGGGAGACCAGCTGACCGGAGGGAAGACATCATGGGAGCCCTGATCACCGGTCCCTGGACTCAGGTAAGTTTTTTTTTTTTACTTTTTTTTTCTCTTTTTTTAGCAGTGATCAGCGTGTGGTCTGTTTAGACCACACAGCTGATCACTGGGGCCGGCTCCCGGCTCCGTTAGAGCAAAGCAGGTGTCCGGTAACTAGGTGGCGTTATTATCACGGGACTTTCCCCGGTATTTTTTCACATTTTATTTTTAGTAACTTTTCCCAGATCACATTTCCCATTACAATTATGGGAAATGCGATCTGCTTACTAAAAATAAGTGATACTTAGGGCTTGGAGTAGAATTTTACGAATTCTACTCCAATTGCCCTGTAGTAACTTTAGGTGATACTAAAATAATGTGAAAAGGGTGTGAAAACACCCTTTTTCACTTTATTTTAGTAAAAATAATGTTAATTAATAGAGCCCTAGAGGAGCACATGAAGAGAAAAGCCTGAGGTTCATAGAGAAGATATTTGTGAGAGAACAGTGAGCCAGGACTTATAAGCAGAATAGTCTCTATATGCAGTTCTCAAATCCTGTCATAAAAGTCTTTATGTGGCTCAGAGATTAATGAAATAACCCGTGTTTCCATGTTTCCATTTAAATGTTTCAGTTTTTTCTTAAATAGCAGCTCTTCCAATAAACCAATAAAAGGTCAGCCAAGAGAAACATCCAATATTAGGTCTAAAATGCTTTCTACTCTATGCTGAATGTGAGCTTGTTCTGGACATCTCATTTCATAACTATTTCATGGAACCAGGTAACATAAGCAATATCTACCTACCAACGGGCTCACAGGCGGGGAGATGTATCAAGCCTTTGAGAGAGATGATGTAGAGTAGTTGCCCAAAGCGTAGGTCTGAAATACTTATATAGCACACCTATAATGTTTGTGAGCTGCTTCCTTTCTTCTTATAGTTAAATAGGAAATTCAATTCTTTCAGTGTGGGAAGTGCTATGTGTTATGGTATGTGGATATGTGATAAGCAGTGGGGAATATACTAGTTTGAATAGGTATGAAGTGTATAGTTTGTCAAAAATAGGTAAAAGTAATTTAAATCGGCTAGAAATTAGTGTAAATAAAACTGAAGAAAAAAAACAACAAAAGGTAAAGAAATAAAAAATATAATAAATAATAAAAAACAAAAAAATATATAGAATATAAAAAAATTAAAAACAATTATAGATACAAAAAAAGTGAAGAACGGTGACCAGGTCGATAGGCAAGTGAAAAAATAAAACTATATTCACCACTGCCAATCACATAACCACATACCGTAACACGTAGCACTTCCCACACTGCACAGTTGCCCAAAGCAACCGAATAGCTTTTAACTGTCGTATCAAATACTGTGCTGGATAAATGACAGAAGCTGATTGGTTGCTTTGCCCAAAGAAACCAATCACCTTCTAGCTATTATTTTAAAGAATGAACATGATAAATGTTAGCAGGGCCACAATCAGAAGATGCGGAGCCCAGTTCAAATGTAACAGACGAGGCCCCCCATTTTCTCAACCACACACATACTACCACCACCACGGTGGATGCAGAGGTGCAGCATGCAAGTGCATGTTATAAATTCCCTCCAAAATGCAGACGTTTCCCCAAAACCTCCCCACATGCCAGCAGACCACCCACTCATAACAATATATACAGTCAGGTCCATAAATATTGGGACATTGACAGAATTTTCATATTTTGTCCTCTATTCACCACCACAATGGCTTTGAAATGAAACAAACAAGATGTGATTTAGCTGCAGACTTTCAGATGTAATTTGATGGTCATTACATCCAAATCAGCTGAACGGTGTAGGAATTACAAAAGTTTCTATATGTGCCTCCCACTTTTTAAGGGGCCAAAAGTAATGGGACAAACTAAACAATCCTAAATCTAACTTTCACTTTTTAATACTTTGTTGCAAATCCTTTGCAGGCAATTACAGCCTGAAGTCTGGAACGCATAGACATCACCAGACACTGGGTTTCATCCCTGGTGATGCTCTGCCAGGCCTTTACTGCAAATGTCTTCAGTTCCTGCTTGTTCTTGGGGCATTTTCCCTTCAGTTTTGTCTTCATCAAGTGAAATGCATGCTCAATCGGATTCAGGTCAGGGGATTGACTTGGCCATTGCATAACATTCCACTTTTTATCCTTACAAAACTCTTTGGTTGCTTTTGCAGTATGCTTCGGGTCATTGTCCATCTGCACTGTGAAGCGCTGTCCAATGAGTTCTGAAGCATTTGACTGAATATGAGCATGTAATATTGCCCGAAACACTTCAGAATTCATTCTACTGCTTTTGTCAGCAGTCACATCATCAATAAATACAAGGGAACCAGTTCCATTGGTAGCCATACATGCCCACGCCATGACACTACCACCACCATGCTTCACTGATGAGGTGGTATGTTTTGGATCATGAGCAGTTCCTTTCCTTCTCTTCTCTTCCCATCACTCTGGTACAAGTTGATCTTTGTCTCATCTGTCCATAGGATGTTGTTCCAGAACTGTAATGGCTTTTTTAGATGTTGTTTGGCAAACTCTAATCTGGTCTTCCTGTTTTTGTGGCTCACCAATGGTTTGCATCTTGTGGTGAACCCTCTATATTCACTCTTGTGAAGTCTTCTCTTGATTGTTGACTTTGACACATATACATCTACCTCCTGGAGAGTGTTCTTGATTTGGCCAACTGTTGTGAAGGGGGTTTTCTTCACAAGGGAAATAATTCTTCTGTCATCCACCACAATTGTTTTCCGTGGTCTTCCGGGTCTTTTGGTGTTGCTGAGCTCTCTGGTGCGTTCTTTCTTTTTAAGAATGTTCCAAACAGTTGATTTGGCCACACCTAATGTTTTAGCTATCTCTCTGATGGGTTTGTTTTGATTTTTCAGCCTAATGATGGCTTGCTTGAACTGATAGTGACAGCTCTTTGGATCTCATATTGAGAGTTGACAGCAACTGATTCCAAATGCAAATGTCACACCTAGAATCAACTCCAGACCTTTTACCTGCTTAATTGATAATGAAATAACGAGGGAATAGCCCACACCCGTCCATGAAATAGCTTTTGAGTTGACAGTCCCATTACTTTTGGCCCCTTAAAAAGTGGGAGGCACATATTGAAACTGTTGTAATTCCTACACCGTTCACCAGATTTGGATGTAATTACCCTCAAATTAAATCTGAAAGTCTGCAGTTAAAGCACATCTTGTTTGTTTCATTTCAAAACCATTGTGGTGGTGAATAGAGGCCAAAATCTGAAAATTCTGTCAATGTCCCAATATTTATGGACCTGACTGTATAAACTGATAGATAGATAGGTAGATAGATAGATAGATAGATAGATAGATAGATAGATAGATAGATAGATAGATAGATAGATAGTCTTGCTCTGCTGATGTCCACACACATGGAGGTGATTCCACTACCACATAAGCCGGTGTGGTATGAAAAGTCAACATGTCCTTACTGTCAACATGGAAAAAGGTCGACAAACAATATGTCGACATTTAACAAGTTGACACCGAAATGTTAATATACAGTTTTTAACATATTTTAGCCTAAACCTAACCTTAACCCTAAAAATAACACAAAAATGTACTGTCAACATTCTGCTGTCAGCACTCTGAATGTCAGCATTCTAACCAAATACCCATAAGTGTGGTAAGTGTAAATAAGTAGGCATGAAAAAGGCATCATGGGCAGCACACTGGAGGTGTTACTGTACAATTCACACGTCACAGTGTGCAGTATGATAGAGTGGCTTGGCCACGTGGGAAGCAGAGGGGAGGAGTGGTAAGAGTATGGTAGACAGCTGCTGACTGGTTCCAGGGTAGTAGACTGCCTCTGTAACCAGCTCTTGCAGACCAGGGTGCTGGGTGTTGCACAGCTCTCCCTGCAACTGTAAAACTGTGACCCCACTCAGAAGGAGTGAGGGCCTCAGCAGGACGGACAGTAGCCTATAAGCTTCCTCATCACACATTTTTTTGGGGAGAGGCCCTCTTCAGAACCCTCTCTATCTGCCCCCGATGGGCACAGGTCGTACATGCATGGACCCGGAAACACAGTTATAGCGATAATTTTCATTACTGCATTGTAAGTCGAGGCGTAATTATGACGTCACATAATGTGGTTGGTGATAAATGCACCCCCTAGTCATGTAATGACATATATTGATTTGTGAGGCTGTCATGCATACATGCCTACATTCCAGGAATGTCCTGGAGACTCCTACATAACAGGGAACTATCCCAGGAGAGTGGACAACCCTCCCACTTACCACTTACCATCCACTTCTGCAGTGAAGTGGATGGGGTGAGGCCCTGGTGACGCAATTCACTGTTAATTGCATCATCGTGGCTCCAAATACTTGTGTGCCCTGGACCTGCCCATCTAGGATCTCTCAAAGGGGAGAACAGCAAAGTTGGCAACTATGGCCCGTATTCAGTTACCTGCAAATAGTCTGAATCCGCGAAAAAGTATTGCGGATGATGTAATTTCGCCAGGCGGAAAAGTATTGCCGTATTCAATTACAAAGACTTTTCGCGTACGCGGAAAGTCAATGCAATGTAATAGGCGAAAAAGCAGGCGGAAAAAAAGTGCAGAATTGAGGTTTTAGGGTGCAAACGTCGGGAAACCCCCCTGCACCCTTGGGACAGTCCTCCAAAGATGAACTGTGTCAAAAAAATAAATAAAAAAGACTTTAGAACACCCCAAAAAAGAACTTTCATTTTGGGGATGAAAATCTGCAAAGTTGGGGGACAAACTTAAAAAGTAGCGAAACAGACTTCTTGGGGGTCCCACAGTATGGGGCAGGTGTTTTTTAGATTGCAGGACATTACAACAGGTGCGTTTTTTTACACTTCAATTTACGGACTTCAAAGTATGCTTATACCCATTTTCAAGTACCCCAATTTTGACAGGACTACTTATTTTCACCAAATGACACTGCTTAATGCTATTCTTTACCACTAGTGAAAGACACTAATTAAAAGAAATTGACACACCTTAAGTACCCCAATTAGCTTTATTAGGGCTATTCAGGGGCATCTATATTGATCCCCAACGTTAGTGCATTTTTTGGGGGTGTCAGGTTGATTTCTCCGTTTTTGACAGCACTTTCCGCCTGTTTGAGTTTCGCTGGGTTCCGGTTTTGCGTCCTTTGGAATTGAATACGGCGAATTGCGGGGACACGCGCGATAAGTTTTGGCACCTAAAACATGCGATGTAGGCGAAAAGTCTGTTAGGTGGAAAGGTATCGCGGGTGCGAAACTAATAGAATATGGACCTATGTTGGGATATCATCTGTAATACTGCCATCTGTTGTTATATCTGCACTTGTAATATTGTTATGTGAGTTTTGATACAGCTAATTTTTCAAAACCCTTCTTACATCATACCTTACCACACATACATATTGCAATATTTAAAAATATAATCATTTTACCTGGATGTAGAAGGTCCTGGGACCAGTAATGATTTCAAACAGATTGTCCCTCATCAGTAAATCCCTAAAAGAATATAGGCATTTTATAAACAATTATTTAAAATATGCATTCATAAAAAATACAGTACAGTACCTGTCAAGTACTTTCCCAGTGAAGGCAGCCATTTTGTAAATCAAACCAATATTAATATTCCTGAGAATGCTACAGTTCAATTCACAGGCTAGTAAGGACATACTGTAACTGATACTCAGGGGTAATTTTACTAAGAATCGAGATAGGTTGAAATTACCATCTCGGGTGATTTTTTCATTTTTTTCCTGCTTGTAAATTTACTAAAGGTAAAGTGAGGTGAGTTAGAGAGAGAGTTAGAGAGAGATTTCTCTCATCTCACTCGTAAAACTCGGGTGAGATAGCAATCTGGAATCAAATCACCATCGGGCCAAATTGGAAGTACTTTTCACCTAAAACATACATCTATCAAATTTACCAAGAATCGGGATGACAAGCTCGGGTGAGATAGGAGCAAACTCTCTGTCAAAATCACTTTTCAAACTCTCAACCCCCTGAGCTGCGAGATGGTCAGAAACATACACAAATCATTGTGATTTGTGTATGTTTCTTTCTGTAAATGGTTAAAATAGGGTTTATTTAATTTAAAAAATGGCATGAGGTCCACCCCCCAAAAGACTAACCAGCCTCGGGCTTGCCAGCCAGTCCTGATTCTTAAAATTACAGGGAAGAAAATGTGTAGGGTTCCACTGTAAATTTAAGAACCAGCACCAGACAGCAGGGACAGAGCTGGCTTTAAATATACGTAGAAAAAAAATGACGTGAGGTTCCCCTGGGCGGTGGGTGGCGGGTTGATAGTGTATGTGTAGTGTAATATTAGAATTAACAACATTGTCTTTACAGTGGAACTACAGGTCCCAGCAAGCCTCCCCCGCATGCTGGTACTTGGAGAACCACAAGTACCAGCATGCGGGGCATTAAGGGCCCACTGGTATGTGTAGTTCACCTGTGAAGAAATGTGTAAATAAACACAACACACACCGTGAGAGTAAAGTTTTATTACATACATACATACACACACATACTTACCTGCTGCCAGATGTTCAGGTCCCCTTCTCAACGTAAAGTATCCATTCGAAATACCTGAAAAAAAAAGCCAATACTCACCTTTTTGTCCCTCGATGTTCTCCGCAGTAATCCTTTTAGGTGGCTGGACACTCTGTAACAATATGTATCCGCATGGTATAACAGTATCGCGAATGACTTCAGTGTCCCGGCCGCCAGCCAATCAGCGGTGGCTTCCATTAGCATTGGCTGGGACCCACGTGGACTTAGCCAATGAGCGGCTTCTCCACGTGGGTCCCAGCCAATGAGCGACCGCTAATGTTCAGCCGCCGCTGATTGGCTGGTGGCCCAGACACTGAAGTCATTCGCGATACTGTAACACCATGCGGATACATGTTGTTACAGAGTGTCCGGCCACCGGCCTGGTGCTGGTCCGTAATTTATAGTGGAACCCTACACATTTTTTTCCCTGTAAATTAAGAACCAGGACAGGCTGGCACGTCCGGGGCTGGTTAGTTGTTTGGGGGAAGGACCGCACGTCATTTTTTTTAATAACATTTAACCCTTTTTTACAAGTCTTAACACACAAGCAGCCAACACATATCTCACTGATATGTGCTGGCTGCTAGCTCGGGAGAGATTTGCAGAGAGAAAACACTGCAATCTCGGGTGAATAATCTCCTGCAAAACAAGATACTCGGGAGAGATATCTCGTTCTGCTTCACCATCGGCTAACTCGTTTAGCCTCAAATCGCCTGTTGGTAAATTTGGTAAAAAAAAAAGGGATTAAATCACCCGAATTTTGGCGAATTCCAGCGAGATAAATCACTTTGAAAATCGGGACCATCTCGAATCTTAGTAAATTTACCCCTCACTGTTTGTATAACACAAGCATTAGTTGTGTTTATACATTACATACTCAGTGTAGTTATATTATATAGTACATTCTGGCATTGTCGATGAAGTTAAACACATGAACTTTCTTTGATACGAGCCCCAGCTTCCATGTGACCAGTTCTCTGTGCTAGACATGACCTCATTAAGATGGGAAGTAATTATAATGTTCCAGTAATTATGTTTAGCAGTTGATGTGTGACGGCTGTCCAGCTGCTGGCCTGAACTCAGTATGTGTGAGGGCACAAACAAGACAGTGTCAGGTCCTGCACACTATGTTCACACATTTACACCACCCACATCCACACGTCACGTCAGTGGTAGGCTAAACATCTTTACCTGCTCACTGAAACTGTATTACATAAAGCAGTATAATCATACTCAGTGATCATTGTGTAACACAGGGTCTACTCAGCATCTTCATAATCAGTGTATGGAGAGCAGGGCCGTAGAGAGTAAAGGAGGGCACAAGTGAATGGAGGATTGTGGCTAATCCTGGGGATGTGGCAGATCTGTTGGAACAAAATTAATAAAAAGTACTATGCATTCCAAAGAGAGGGCATTCATCCCCCTGCACTGCTGGGTAGGGCCCCTTAGACAAGCCCGGGCCTGGGTAATTAGTACTGGTGTCCCTAATAGAGATACTCAATTCAGGAGTCTGGGAGATTGCTGAAATCTGGGCATATCTCATGCAAGCATGGCTGGAACTAGTAGTGTGTGAGCTGTCCTGCCGCATAGAGCACAGAACGGCCACTGCCCCATGGTTCCTGCATCTGGCTACTGCAGCCTATACACCCCCTGGAGCATCTTGAGTATGCTCCGGGCACTGCTGTTTTTCTGGGCCCTTGCAGCCCCACCCCATCGGCATGACATCATGCACTTGTGGGTGTGGCCAGCACAGGATGCCGTAACACCCAGTTATGGTGCTGCATGCCAGAGTAGGATACGGTACAGAATCTCTCTTGTGTTGCTTATGAAGTGGGCGGGACACAATTACAATATTCAGTGCAAATCACATTATCGAGCACTCTGACCCGCGGTCTGATTTCCAGGAATGTCTCCAGTAGGCAAGTACAGTATGCTGCAATGTCGCAAATTGCTTTGCACACCTCATACACATGTCCTATGGAACGCCACTCTGGGATCTACAGGGACGGCGGAGATCTAAAAACTAGGTAGTGAACATAATGGCAAACATTATCTACTGTACTCCAAACTGCTGGATAACCAAAAAGACACCTCTGTTCATTTTATGCCTAATAGTACTGCCCTAGATACTTTCATCCACCAAAGTAGTTTTCCAGTTCACATTATGCCACACAGTGCACCCAGTTCATATGCCACATTGTAGTGCCCCCATTTCACATTATGACTATGGACAGTAAGATCACTATTATAGCACAGAATCAGAAGAAAGGTCAAACGTGGCCAAAGGTGAGGGGCACAGGTACAGGTTCAGATATGATGGGCTAGCAAAATGGTCGGTGTAACAGGCACTGGTCAGCATGGAGGGTAAAGAACAGGTATCAATCCAGAACGGATACACACACTGGCGCTGGAGATAATGGCCTGATATTCTGACACTGAAATCTAGTTGGTGCAAAAACAACAACTAGCTCCTTCCGCTAATAAAACAGGTGTATAAATAAAACAATTCAAGCTGCTAGTCCAAATTCACCAGTACCACCTGGTCTCAATAAAGTCACCCACAAAAAGATACAAATAAGGACTGCGCTATAAAATATAATATCTCATATATATCGCTTGTTTGAAATGAATCAACGATAAAGGTTCCTGTAAATATAAAAAACAAATTTATTCACAACCTACAATAGATAAATCACTCGTGACATGCACATAATCATTCCACATAAAGCTTAGTGCATCAGCAAATGTCCTGATGGAAAAGTAGATGTCTCTCCTTTAGTTGGTATATATCTGTCTGTATAAGCGCTTATCCATCTGCATAATATCGGTTAAAGTAAGTTTTTTCATGCACTGTGAATGCCTTTAGTAGCTAAAGGATGCTCTCACCACATGAGTTCAAAATGTACAAGTAGCTGAGCGATGCCGTCTGCCTGTATTCAACAGCAATCCTGGGAGACCGCGGTGTGGTGAAGGGAACGCGGCCGCTCTCACACTGGATATTTCCCTTTGTGTACAGGAGTCTCCTGGTAGGTTAATGCAATCTTTTTCCAACCGCACTGGATAGTAGCACAAGTGGATGAACAGGTAAGTACACAGGTAGGTACACGAATCACAGGCAGGGTCACAAGTGGATTTTAAAACCCCATGAATGTATTTTATATGTAAAGGAGCCTTGATCGTTGATTCATTTCAAACAAGCCATATACTGTATATGAGATATTTTATTTTATAGCGCAGTCCTAATTTGTAGCATTTGTGGGTGATATTCTGACAGCCAACAACTGCCTGAGAGAAGTATAAATAGGGAGAGCAATTTTGAAACTCGCTGTGTGGTGACGTCAGTTGTCAGCTGACGGTCACAATGTATCCCAGGAAAATGCTCTGTAGTCGCCCCTAGGTGGCACACGGAGCACATATGTTAGATGAGAGAGACGCTGGAGCTGACCTGTGTGTACACACTATGTGTCCGTCGCATCTTCTGATCTGTCGTACATACTACTCAATCTGAAGATGTGACCAAGGGGCAGATTGGGAACTAAATTTGGCCCTGGAAAAATTTCTAGAAGTGGCCTCATGTTGGCGGCACCAACTCAACTGTAGGCGGAACCAACACCAAAGTGGGCGGGATTAGTACATCACTACACCTGTGTGGAAGCTGAGTGACAGAACATAGCAGGGATGGTATAAAAAAAACTAGCGTGACAAAGTTGTATGCACATACAAACATCAGACAAACTACCACATGCAGTTCATGAGCACATTCATACATTACACATGTACTATTAATTTACTCTTACCCTCATTTATACCTAGTCTTCTCTCTCCTATTCCGGATACCCTCCTATCTACTCATTTCCCTCTCTCCTGTTCTCGATTACCCTCCTATCTACCCATTCCTATCTCTCCTATTACCGATTACCCTCCTATCTACCCATTCCTATCTCTCCTATTACCGATTACCCTCCTATCTACCCATTCCTATCTCTCCTGTTCCCGATTACCCTTCTATGTACCCATTCCTATGTCTCCTATTACTGATTACCATCCTATCTACCCATTCCTCTGCCTCCTGTTCCCGATTACCCTCCTATCTACCCATTCCTATTTCTCCTATTACCGATTACCCTCCTATCTACCCATTCCTATCTCTCCTGTTCCTGATTACCCTCCTATCTACCCATTCCTATTTCTCCTATTACCGATTACCCTCCTATCTACCCATTCCTATCTCTCCTGTTCCTGATTACCCTCCTATCTACCCATTCCTATCTCTCCTATTACAGATTACCCTCCTATCTACCCATTCCTATCTCTCCTATTACCGATTACCCTCCTATCTACCCATTCCTATCTCTCCTATTACCGATTACCATCCTATTTACCCATTCCTCTGCCTCCTGTTCCAGATTACCCTACCCATTCATCACTCTCTCATATTACCGATTGCCCTCCTATCTACCCATTCCTCTCCCTCCTGTTCCCGATTATCCTCCTATCTACCCATGCTCCTCTTTCCTGTTCCCGATTACTCTCCCTTCTCTCTCTCCTTTTTCCCTTTTGTTTTTCTCCTTTCATCTTCTTTCCTGTTCTCTCCCTGATCCTTCCATCTCTCTGTCATGTGAATATCTCTCCTCTCTGGCTGGCCTCCCTTTGCTCGCACTCCAACTCTCAACAGTCATTTCACCTCTGACCCTGTACTATTGCTCTCTTTACTTTCTTTTGCTCTCTACAATTTGATCTGGAGGTCAGGAACAATATAGGGTATGTAGCCCATGCTATATTGTCCTTTCCAGGAGCATTTGAAGCCTATTATGGTCTTCAAATGCTCCTGCATAAACACTATCCATTTACTGGACGATCAGCCTGATAATTGGCTTAACTTGTTAAATCTGGTCTTCCTAACATACTGAGGAGCTTTAAAGAGGTTCAGGGTTTGCGTTGAATATTAAAAAATCAGTAGCACTTTATCTAGATTCACAATCCGCATTGCCGTAGGTTCCAGAGAGCATACAACTTTGTTGGGCTAGAGATCAGCTTACATACTTGGGAGTTACAATACCCCATTGTCTGGCAAATCTTTACTCTTTTAATTAAACACCCATGATCAAGAAAATCTCAGATGAGCTGGAGAATTGGAAGGACTTGCCGCTGTCATTTTTGGGACGTTTAAGTATGATCATGATGATCTCCTTTCTGAGACATCTATTTAATCCAAGCCCTTCCCCTGCTTATCACAATTAAAAACGTAACTAATAATATTTTTAGAACATTTATATTGCACGGAAAAGGCAGAAAATAAGTCTTTTAAAGCAACAGCAATCTAAATTGAACGGGCGGATAGGGTTTCCTGACATTTAAATGTATAAAAGGGCAGCAATGGTCAGGTATCTATCCGATTGGGTTCATGGAAATGATAATTATGCAAATACATCCCTAGAGAGGAAGTTTCTGGAGCAGTAAAGTCTACTTTTGTTTCTCCATTTCCACGATCAGGAAGTCTCACCGTCAATACAGGACAATCCATTATTATGGAACACAAAGAAAATATGGCAGATTTTAAGACATAAAGCGTGTTTGAACTCTTATATATCATTATTCCTTCCATTCTTGGGCAATCCCGATTTCAAAATGGCTTAGCGGCTTACCCATTCACAATTTGGCGGGCGGGAGGTGTTGTTGATTTGGGTTGCCTGTTAGACAGAGGTTTGCACCAGATACTATTGTTTACCAAAGCTGTAAAGAAATACGTTACTTTATCGGGTTATCCCCTGGCTTTCCTGCAAGCAAAACATTATATCACCTCCGTGATTCGAGCGTTTTCAGATGGTGATTGGGAGAATCCAATGGATACTCTTTTGTCCCAACCTCCTTTACTAAGGAAGGCTATTTCAATAAATTACCAACAGTCAAAGAGAGTATGGACCATACGTCCTCCTCTAGGGGATTATCATAATGGTTATTCAAATTTCCTGCATATGCGGTTGAGGACCTCATAACTGCTCTTAATACTTCATATAAACCCTTACGTCATCCATGTATACGGAAATGTTCTTAAACATATTCCACAGAGCATATCTGTCCCCACATAGAAGCTTCCTCATGGGGCGCTCTATATCACATTCCTGTTATGGATCAGGGGAGGGTTACTCAGATATATATCACTGCTTTGGTCGGGCCCATTAATTAGAAGATTCTGGCTCCAAGTAAAGAATTACACAGAGACGTCTTTGATTAACTATATCCCCTTTACGGCAGAATGGGCAATTTTTTACCTTATTCCAGCTGATATGAGGGCTAGTAAGGGGGGTAAATGTTTACTGCAATTAGTGTAGCGGCCCAAAAGACCATACTGCATGAATGGATTAGATCATCTTCTCCGTCACTCTCATTATTCAAGTCTAAATTATTTATTCTTTTCCGTATGGATTGGAATATTGAGGTTATACTAGATAAGGAATCCAAAGTAAAAAAAAAAATGTCATCATGGGGGAGAGCTATATATCAACTTCGTCTTTGGAAATGAGGTGTCAAATTCATGGCTGTATTAAAAACACATCTGGTACTTACTTTGTGTCTTGGGTAATGATCCCCCCAATAGTTAGAACTCCTGACAACACTTGATAGGTTTTGTGGGGGCAGGTGGTTCTCAGGGGCTGTGGTGCCTCTGGGGGGGGGGTATGGGAGAGAGTGACTCTTTTCTCTTTACCTATTTTCCGAATTATTATTATTATCATTTTATTTATTTTTTTATCATGGGCTGTATACGTTGCTTTACAAAATCGAGGTAATTGCTGTTTTTTTTAATTTGTTAACACACTATATGATTGTTATTCATTTTTAAAATCGCCAAAGGCAATGAAAGGTTGAATTTGTATTATAAAGCTGATCTAATCCTATGTTCAGAATACAACACTTCTATGTCATAATGATTTCCAATGTGTTTTCATTGGTGATTGGATGTTTATTTGTACAAAGCCTCAATAAGAATATTATTTTTAAAAAAAAATCTGGTCTTCCTCATCTTTTCAGCTCTCCAGCTTTAGCTTTCCCACATCAGTCTTCCTATTTCTTATTTTCAGCTTTCACCAATACACTTCTACCCCAATGTAAATGTTTATGCTCTTTCCCCCAACTCATCCCCCTTCCTCCTGCACAAATGCCCTAAAGCCCCTCTTCTTCATGCAGTTGCCCTCCCATGCATTTCCCCTGTATCACTCCCCTTTACAATACCCATACTAGGCCCCCTTGTACCTGCCCCCACCCCATGTTGATTCCTTTACGTCGTCCCATGCAGACTTTTTCATGCCCCACTTGCCCACTTCCCCTCCTTGCAATCATCAGCTCTGCAGTTTGCATATCTCTATTTCTCCAATACGTTCTCCATTCTGATAACATCCCTTCCCCTGTTCTCCTGCCCCATCTCCCACTGATCTCTTTCCCAATACCCAGAGCCGGCCCTAGCCAATTCGGTGCCCTAGGCAAAATTTTGGCTGATGCCCCCTAGCATGTAGTATTTTATATATATATATATATATATTAGGGATGAGCGGGTTCGGTTCCCTGAGAACCGAACCCACCCGAACTTCGGGGATCCGGGGCGATCCGAGCCCAAGCTCGGATCTCCCTGTCTGCCCCGGATCCCTCTCCCGAGGCAAAACCTCGAGATCTGCTGTCGGATCTCGAGGTTTTGCCTCGAGCGGCCATTTAAAAAAAAATGCCTTTGCCTTTAATGGGCAAAGTGCTGATTGGCTGACAGAGCCGTCTGTCACGGCTCTCAGCCAATCAGCATTATGGTGCTCATTTGCATGTAGTACGGACTCGTGAGATCCGTGCTACATGCATCTGTGTGATTGACAGTGACACAGAGCACAGATGGGTCAGTGAGACCCGTCTGTGCTGCTGTGTATTTCAATGACACAGATGCACGCACGGACCAGGAGATCCGTGCTACTTGCATCTGTGTCATTGACACAGAGCACTAACGGGTCCGTGAGACCCGTCTGTGCTGCTGTGGTAAATATAAAAAAAAAAAACCTGTGTAAAAAGAGAAAAAAATGGCGTGCCCCCCCCCCCAAAAAAAGAGCAACCAGCCCCGGGCATTAGTGACCCAGTGCTGGGTGTGCTTAAATACAGGGGACAAACGACATAGGGGTCCCCTGTACTTAAACACAACCAGCACCGGGCTAGTCAGAACCAGAGCTGGTTGCCAAAATACGGGGGACAAACGACGTAGGGGTCCCCCGTATTCTGCGCAACCAGCTCTGGGCTCTGATCCGGTCCTGGTTCTGGAAATACAGGGGAAAAAAATGAGTAGGGTTCCCCTGTATGTTCCAGAACCAGCACTGGACTTTTTCTAGCGGGGGGCTGATGCCACAGCCAGGGGAGCCCTTTCACCGGGCCCCCCAGCCGCAGCATCAGCCCTGACCGCTAGTCAGCCCAGGCCGGGGATCCCTGGAGAGCTGGGGACCCCCCCAATAAAGGGGTCACCCTCTCCAGGGCACCCCAGGCCCAGGCTGATAGCCAGGGGCTATCCCCGCCACCCCTGGTGGCGGTGGGTGGCGGGTTGATTGTGTGGTGTGGTGTAAATAAAGAATATCAAACATTGTCTTTACAAGTAGAACTGCAAGTCCCAGCAAGCCTGCCCCGCATGCTGGTACTTGGAGAACCACAAGTACCAGCATGCAGGGCATTAAGGGCCCACTAGTACCTGTAGTTCACCTGTAAAAAAATGTTTAAAAAAAACACAGGACACACACACCGTGACAGTATAAGTTTATTAAACATACATACACACACACACACACACACACATGTACACATACTCACCTATGTAACCCTGTAGCATCGGTCCACTTGTCCGGTAAAGTATCCATAGGGGACCTGTGAAAAAAAACATACTCACCATCTCCTATGCGAGGTTCTGTCCTCTTCGTTCCAAAGTAGGCATCCCCGGACTTGGCAAAAAAAAAAAAACGAAAACGCGATCCACGAACTTAGTACCGTTCTATAGAACGGTACTTCCCGAATGAGAGCTTAGCGGCGGGGTATCACCATGGAAACCCCGCTGCTAAGCGTTCATTGGCTGAGAGAGGCCATCTCCCGTCTCTCTCAGCCAATGAACGGCTCCCTCCATTGTAGTCAATGCTGGGAGCCGCAAGGTTATTAAAGTTTACCCTGCGGTTCCCACCATTGACTACAATGGAGGGAGCCGTTCATTGGCTGAGAGACGGGAGATGACCTCTCTCAGCCAATGAACGCTTAGCAGCGGGGTTTCCATGGTGATACCCCGCCGCTAAGCTCTCATTCGGGAAGTACCGTTCTATAGAACGGTACTAAGTTCGTGGATCGCGTTTTCGTTTTTTTTTTTTGCCAAGTCCGGGGATGCCTACTTTGGAACGAAGAGGACAGAACCTCGCATAGGAGATGGTGAGTATGTTTTTTTTCACAGGTCCCCTAGGGATACTTTACCGGACAAGTGGACCGATGCTACAGGTTACATAGGTGAGTATGTGTACATGTGTGTGTGTGTATGTATGTTTAATAAACTTATACTGTCACGGTGTGTGTGTCCTGTGTTTTTTTAAACATTTTTTTTACAGGTGAACTACAGGTACTAGTGGGCCCTTAATGCCCTGCATGCTGGTACTTGTGGTTCTCCAAGTACCAGCATGCGGGGCAGGCTAGCTGGGACTTGCAGTTCTACTTGTAAAGACAATGTTTGATATTCTTTATTTACACCACACCACACAATCAACCCGCCACCCACCGCCACCAGGGGTGGCGGGGATAGCCCCGGGCTATCAGCCTGGGCCTGGGGTGCCCTGGAGAGGGTGACCCCTTTATTGGGGGGGTCCCCAGCTCTCCAGGGATCCCCGGCCTGGGCTGACTAGCGGTCAGGGTTGATGCTGCGGCTGGGGGGCCCGGTGAAAGGGCTCCCCTGGCTGTGGCATCAGCCCCCCGCTAGAAAAAGTCCAGTGCTGGTTCTGGAACATACAGGGGAACCCTACTCATTTTTTGTCCCCTATATTTCCAGAACCAGGACCGGATCAGAGCCCAGAGCTGGTTGCGCAGAATACAGGGGACCCCTACGTCGTTTGTCCCCCGTATTTTGGCAACCAGCGCTGGTTCTGACTAGCCCGGTGCTGGTTGTGCTTAAGTACAGGGGACCCCTACGTCGTTTGTCCCCTGTATTTAAGCACACCCAGCACTGGGTTACTAATGCCCGGGGCTGGTTGCTCTTTTTTGGGGGGGTGCACGCCATTTTTTTCTTTTTTTACACAGGTTTTTTTTTTTTTTTTTTACCACAGCAGCACAGACGGGTCTCACGGACCTGTCATTGCTCTGTGCCAATCACACAGATGCATGTAGCACGGATCTCCCGGGTTCGTGCTACATGCAAATGGGCACCATAACGCTGATTGGCTTCCTGTCTGCCACTGCAGTGCCACTCCTAGATGGGCCACGTGTTTGTGCCGCCCCCTTGTGTCGCTTAGCATAGTCATCCAGCTTCCTCGGTACAACCTTTTGGCCTAAAAACAATATTGTGAGGTGTGAGGTGTTCAGAATAGAGTGGAAATGAGTGGAAATTAATGTTATTGGGGTTATTAATAGCGTAGGAACAAAAAAAGGCCCATTTATGTGATTTTAGCGGTTTTTTTTTATTTTTTAAGAAAAAATCCAGATCCAAAACACAAAACCCAGAACCCAAAACACGGAAGGGTGGTTTTGGCAAAACCAATCCAGATCCAAAACACGAAGAAAGATCCAGATCCAAAACCAAAACACAAAACACGAAAAGTGTCCGGTGCACACCCCTAATATATATATATATATATATATAAAATCTATCCATCCATCTATCTATCTATCTATATATATATATATATATATATATATATACACGTAATAAAAGGCCGGCACCCCACCTTGCAGTTCCACCAGCCCCATTCCCCCAGACCTAGTGAGTGTCTCAGCCCCATTCCCTTGTCTCTCGGCACCATTCCCCCACTGTGTCAGCCTCATTCTCCCCCCAGCCCCAGGGTGTGTCAGCATCATTCTCCCCTTCAGCATGTTTCCCAGCCCCAGTGTATCAGCCTCTTTCCCCCCACCCCCAGAGTGTCAGCCTCTTTCTTCCCCCAAGCCCCAGAGTGTGACTCAGCCTTGCCTTCTCCCCCCAGCCCCAGTGTGTCTCAGCCATCCCCCCGAGCCCCAGTGCATGTCTTAGCCTCCCCCCCTGCCCCAGTGCATGTCTTAGCCTCCCCCCCCAGCTCCAGTGTGTCTCAGCCTTCCTCCCCCCAGCTCCAGTGCGTGTCTCGGTGGGCAGCGGCGCTGTCGGATGCAGGCGGCCACGGGTCCCTGCACCACAGCAGGCCCCGGTGCAAGGCACCGTCTGCACCGCCGCTAGTTCCACCCCTGTCCTGTAGCCAGAATGAGCTTCTGTGCAGAAGCTCAGTCTGACCGGTCAAAGTCACCTGACCGGCTGACAGGTGCGCTGCTAGGTCGGAGCGGAGCTCCGATCGCGGCAGTGGCGTGTGGGAGGCAGCGGCAGAGCCTTGAATGCCCCTAGGCAATCAAGTCGCCCCTAGGCATTAGCTTATTATGTCTATGCCTAGGGCTGGCTCTGCCCTATCTGCTTGGAGCCCGCTAACCAGGAGGGGGCTGACTCGCCATGTTTGGCACATGCTTCACTGTGCATCTGCGACTCCCCTGCACTTAGTCAAGTGGTGAATAACATCGGACTCAGGGCCTGATTCAGACCCGGTCGCAAACGCCGAGCGCTCGCAACCGGGTCGATGGTGGCCCAGAGCGCATGCACACGACAGAGCCGCCTCCGTCATGTGCATGCGTGATACCCGGATAGCGACGGGCAAGCCGTCGCTCCGGGTCTCGCACCAAAGGGGGCGTGCTGTCGATGTCCCATGAGAACGCCTACCGTTTGGGGGCGGCCCCACTGACATCACAAGTGAAGTCAGTGGGAGAGCTTTCGGCTCTGCTTGAGCCGAAAGCTCTCTGGGGCTTGCGGCCACGAGACCCTACCACAAGGGTCTCGTCGCAAGCCCAATGGTCGCGATGGTCTTGACCATCGCAACCATCATCCTGGCTGCTCGCATTAGCTGTGGGTGGTAACCCACAGCAATGCGAGCGGCCAGGAGGCCGCTCCATAAAAAAAAAAAGACGCCCTTGTTCAGAGCGAGCGCTCTGTCAGAGCGTCCGGCTCTGACTCAGGGCCTCAGAGCCTTCAAACTGCCTGTCATACAAGAAATTAAGAAGGGGCCGGGGCCACATGTCAAAATCCTTCCCACCTTATCTCCTTTCTGTCAGGACAACAACGAATAAATACATAATGAAAAAAAATAAAAATAATGAGGAATTATTTTTTTGCATCTATTTTTTATATAAATTGCAGAAAGCAACATTCTCACCCCCAGCAAAGGATGTTTTGTGTCTTCTTCGTGGCACCACTCACAATGTGCTACGCTGCAACTTTAACCACACAGGAATTCGTTTTAAACACAAAGTCACAGATGAAGCGCAACAGAACTTGGTGTGAGAAAAAGCCAACACATCTGTAGCTGAATCCATGGCTTCACAGCTGTTGGACACGAAGGCGGCGATTTAAATGCCCGGGAGCTATTCAATTAATTCCTGTGACTAGTCACGAGGATACATTTATCGCATTAAGTAGGGCTTGGGGGCTGGTCACGAGGACACTGTAACTGCATCGCACGATGCACTTAGCACGGTAGAAGCTGAGTAACGCAGATCATCACGCGCATTCTCACACAAAATATTGGCAGTCGTGGGAAGTAATTGAATAGCTAGCTCCCGGGCACTTAGGTGAATGCATTTGCTACCAACCCCCCAGAAACGTTGAATTGCTCTTGGGCTTGCAGCAAAACAGAATGTTAATTATTGGGGGCCCTATAGTGTGCTGGTTGTAATAGAGCCCATGGCCCCCGACACTCTGTGGTAGCCACGCTAACTGCTGTGCCTCGGTACCATCATGCCACCCTATAAGAGGTAATCTACCCGTACTGTAAATCATAACTTACCATTAAAACAAAGTCACCAAAAGTTCTATAACTACATAAATGCGCAACACTGAAGTGTGTTCTAAAATCCAGGGCCGTAACTAGGGTAGTGTGACCAGGCACCGCAGGGCAGGGGGCGCTATTTCAGCCTGTCAACTTTCTGTTTATTATTATTATCACTTGTAGCTTCCTCTTCTTTTATCCCCAGCAGCTCCTGGACTCCCCTATCTCTTCCTTGGCCCTTCCCCATGAGGCCTTGGCCCTTTTTTGGGTGTGTTTCTTATGTCCCTATTGGAAAAATAATAGGGGAGGGGTGTTGCGCCAATGCTCTTTCTGGTACAGGGCACCAAAAAGTCTAGTTACGGCTCTGCTAAAATCCATAATATTTTATTTCATGGTTGATTATTCCTTATAATAAATAAGTTTCCTTAATATAATGCACTGAAAGGATGATGTCAGATGTCAGAAATTCTAAGCAATGACATAAAAAACTTCATGTATATATTTATACAGATCTTATTTACAGGAATTCAAATGTAAGTTACCAATAAGTTCTGAGACCATATAAAAGAATGTGACCGCAAGCTTTTTGCTGCTTTAAATCTTGCAACTAAATCGACAAAATCTCTGCACTTGCCGCAATAGTAGCTATTATTTTGCCTAAGATCGGTATATGCTCACTTTAACAATCAATATATGTCAGTTTGCTTTTTGTGCCACTAGAGGGCATGCGTTACTTTATTATATGTAGGTTCCATATCAGAGCGGAAGTTAAAACCTCCTTTCTGTATATTTATATAACCTAGATCAGCAACTTTGTTACTGGAGAATCGGTCAATCATACCATCTCTGTAAATTCATGCTCAGGAATCCCTATAACACAACCAACCTCAATTCAATGGGGACTAATCAATGCACATTAAGAGGATAAATTATTTAAGATTAAGGAGTAAATTTACTAAGATTTGTGTCTGATCAAATTTTGCCTATTAGAAACTTAATTTGCATCGCTGAAACTCGGGTGATTTTAGGCTTCTGAAACACTCACATTTACCAAGACCCCTGTTTAACTGAGATCGTGTTTTCGATGGTGTATGTCAGAGCCGGCCCTACGCATAGGCATGATAAGCTAATGCCTAGGGGCGACTTGAATGCCTAGGGACATTCAAGGCTCTGCCGCTGCCTCCCACACGCTGCTGCCGCGATCGGAGCTCCTCTCCGACCTGGCAGCGCACCTGTCAGCCGGTTAGGTGACTTTGACCGGTCAGAATGAGCTTCTGCACAGAAGCTCATTCTGGCTACAGGACAGGACAGGGGCGGAACTAGCGGCGGTGCAGCCGATGCCTTGCACCGGGGCCCGCTGTGGTGCAGGGGCACGTGGCCGCCTGCATCCTACAGCGCAGCTGCCCGCCGACCCGTTCCCATTATTTAAATGGTTGGAGTTGGAGCGGGCCCGCTTCGACAGCTCCGGCTCCACCAACATAACAGCCACTCGCCGCGGGCCGGCCCCTTGTTATGACACGGCGCGTGTGACGTCATGCGCGCCGTGTCATAACAAGGGGTCGGGCTGCTGGAAGGAGAGTATCGAGAGGAGCCGCGGAGAAGAAGCAGCCAAGTGGCGGCGGCTGCGCTGGTATGGGATTGGGAGGATGCAAGGCTGAGACACACTCTGGGGCGGGGAGGCTGAGACATGCACTGGGGCTGGGGGGGAAGGCTGAGACACGCACTGGGGTTGGGGGGGAAGGCTGAGACATGCACTGGGGCTGGGGGGGAAGGCTGAGACATGCACTGGGTCTGGGGGAATGGGGCTGGTGGAACTGCAAGGTGGGGTGCCGGCCTTTTATTACGTATAGATAGATAGATAGATAGATAGATAGATAGATAGATAGATAGATAGATAAAATAATACATGCTAGGGGGCATCAGCCAACATTTTGCCTAGGGCACTGAATTGGCTAGGGCCGGCTCTGGTGTAAGTAATCAAGATTTCGCCCCCGAGTTCCAAGTGTCTGACCGCAGCCAAACTCTCCCAAACAAGAAGCCTGCATATATCAGTGAGATATGTGAAAGCTGCTTGTGTGTTTTTAATGTAAAAAAACGATTAAGTGTGAAAAAAAGTGACGTAGGGCCTCTCCCCCGATAAAAAAGCATAACCAGCCCCGGGCGCCTCAGCCAGTTCCTAAAAATACGGGGTAAAAAATGAGAAGGGTTCCCCCGTGCTTCAGGAACCAACACTGGGCTGCTGAGCCAGTCCTGGTTTTAAAAATAGGGGAGGGGAAATTGCGCAGGGTTCTCTGTATTTTTAAAACCAACACTGAGATCAAATATGGCCGGGGTCTAATGCCACAGCCAGGGGACCCCTTTACCGGGTCACCCTGGCCAAAGGATTATCACTCCAATCCGGTCAGCCCAAGCTGAGGATCTCAGGCGAGGTGGGGACTCCTCTAATAAAGGGTTCCCCCCTCTCCCGAGCACCCCAGACTTAAGCAGAAGTCTAGGGCTCTTGCCTGCACCCCTGGGTGGTGGATGCAGGGATAATAGTGTTGAAAATATTATTAAACTATTGTTTTTTACATAGAACTACAGGTGCCAGTGTGCCTGCCCTTTGGCACTTGTGGAACTACAGGTGCCAGCAGGCGGCCAGCACCCGAGCTCCCACTATAAAAAAAATAGTTAAAAAACCACAAGACATACACACCGTAGTAAGTAAAATTGTATTACATACCTACCACACTCTCATACTTACCTGCTGCCAGCTGTTCGGTCCCCTTCTCCAAGTAGTAATCCAATGGGTTACCTGTAAAACAAATTCCTATACTCACCTGTCTTGATCTCCGTAGTATCCGGGTTTTTTTTCAAAATAGTAAAACGACACCCGGACCAGTTCGTACTGTAGTGATGTATGTGTGACCACATATACTGCTACCCAGCTAATGACTGGAGATCCCACGTGAAAACTGTCAATACCCGGAGCCGCCAGCCAATCAGCGACGGCCATCACCTTCCTGGCCAACCCCCCTCCATTTGGCCACCTCCCCAAGCACCTTCAGTCACATCCTCTTTTATTTAACACACACATTTCAAAATACTGTCATACCCGGGACTCAAACCTATGACCTTAAGTACCTTTGCCAGTGAGTTCAGCTGCCCGGTGCAGGGTACATACATGAACCTCCCTGATATTTGCTGCATATACACTACAAGCAGCACTCTTTCTATACCTTCAGTCGGTGATCTACACTGCCAACTCCAGGCTTGTGCACGGCTGTTCTGATGCACAAATCCTGCTGCAGGTGCAGCTTCACCAGCGCTCTCCTACCTCTACAGCTGGGGAGTTATACTGCATTATTATTGTGTATCATCACTGCAGTCATTGGATACACAATGTATTTGGCAGTGTCAGCTGGATAACAGTGGTACAACTGGATTGGTACCCCTTCATTATCATGCAGGACAAATCATATTTGTCATGCCCCTTCCCCTTGAGGCCCCACCCCTTTTTCAGGCAAGCATCTTATGTCTCTATTTGACAAATGGGTGGGGGGTGCCAATGCTATTTCTGGCCCAGGGCACCAAAAAGTCTAGTTACGGCTCTGTTATTTCAAGTTATATGAGGTTATATGAAATTTGAAATACGTTATTTAAGACATCGAAATTTTGCATTTACATAAACTTAATGCGTGATGTATCTTTGCGCTGGATGATAACCTGCAGGTTACACATTTACTAAACATCATATAATGTCCCACAAAAACTAGTACACAGTGTAGAGAGTGGTCACTGGTGACAACATCAGATCTTTCCCCATATCTCATTGCACAGAATCACTGTGGTTTTCCTGGCTGGGGATCCCCACACGTCACCACTAGATGGAACGTGTGACACTGACTACAGTCCATTCACAGACTCTAAGAGACATTTGATATTTTGGAAAAACTGCAAAAGAACAGACCCATTAAAGCAGTGTCATCATTTAACCCTTTTGCATCCAGAAGTCTTAGCCTTAGCTGGCTAAGTCATAATTTGCCAGACATAGCTTATTTATTAATGACTGTACAGTATTTTATGTGTGGTTGAAGGTAGTCACCAGATGTGGCTGATGAGATGCAGGACCCTTAGCTGAGTCGTACCAGTTACGTATATACATTTTTATTGTCAGTACATTCAGTGAGGGTTGGCAGCCATGCTGGGTGTGGCCTGGCTGTCTAGCGCGCTGCTGAGGGTTTGGGTTTCTCACTGGTACAGAAAGGTGAGGAAGTTCCGCTGTGACATCCGGTGTGCTGTGGTTTATATACTGACATGAGAACTGTAGAGAACGAAAGCTCCATGCTATACGTGTTCATTGTAATGTAACAGCAATGAATCTTCCTACGGTGTAATCGCAGAAACTGATAGAAAATATGCTGACACACATATATATATATATATATACATATATATATATATATATACACATAGGGTCCATCGAGTCGGCACTCCCTCCTCCAAAGGTAAAGACCGGGGTGCCAGCGAGAAAACAACAACATACATCCATTGACAGCGGCACTCGTCGGAATTTGAAAAGGTAAATAACGACACACGGGTGTGTCTCAACGTTTTGGGTTTATTCCAACCCTTCATCAGGAAGGGTTGGAATAAACCCGAAACGTTGAAATTCCGACGAATGCTGCTGTCGATGGATGGCTGGCTGTATATATATATTAGGGATGTGCGCCGGACCATTTTTGCCGGATTTGGATTTGGTTCTAATTCGTCGTCCGGATTTGGATTTGCCAAACTGCGGTGACTTGGATTTGGATTTTTTTACAAAGATTGACAAAAAAAGCTAAAATCACATAAATTGGTCTTTTTTTCTTCCTAGAGTATTATTAACCTCAATAACATTAATTTCCAGTCAATTTAGAACACCTCACAGCTTATAATATTGTTTTCAACATTATTGGCCAAAGGTTGCAGTGAGCTGACTGGTTACCAAGCGGCAAAGCAGCGGCACAACGACACAGACACCACAGTATAAAGCACATCTATGAAACATTGCCACACAGCAGTGACAGAAATAAAAAGTAGTGCACCCACCCAGTGGGGTACGGCCAGCAGAGTCACAGTACTTGTTTACATAGTGGGCTACGGCCCAAGGAGTCACAGTGCACAATCTTATTCACATTAAACTGCACATAGTGCCCCTGATTCACATTACACCATAAAGTAGTGTCTCTTATTTATGTCATGACACACAGTAGTGCCCCTTTTACACAATGCCCACAGTAGTGACCCTTTTACACAATGCCCACAGTAGTGCCCCTTTTACACAATGCCCACAGTAGTGACCTTTTTACACAATGCCCACAGTAGTGCCCCTTTTACACAATGCCCACAGTAGTGACCCTTATACACAAAGCCCACAGTAGTAATGCCCCTTATACAATGCCCACAGTAGTAGTGCCACTTATACAATGCCCACAGCAATAGTGTCCCTTACACTATGCCGAGATGTTTTAAGAAGGCAAATATTGTTCCAGTTCCAAAAAAGGGGGTAGTAAAATGGGGGGGTAGTAAAATGCCTTAATGATTATCGCCCAATTGCACTAACTTCATTGATAATGAAATGCTTTGAAAGGCTGGTATTAGGACATATTCAATCTTTTGATGATGCGGTACTTACAGCACTTCACTCTATTTTAGCTCATTTGGAAGTGAGCGATTCTTATGTTCGGATACTCTTTGTTGATTTTAGTTCTGCTTTTAATACGGTTATTCCCGTCTCACTAACATCTAAGTTGTTTGACTTGGGGTTAAGTGGGTCTATTTGTAACTGGGTTTTAAACTTTTTAACTGATAGACCACAAGTAGTTCGAATTGGAGGTGCTGTGTCGGGGGAAGTGTTGATTAAGACTGGTGTTCCCCAGGGTTGTGTTCTCAGCCCCCTATTATACTCGCTATTTACCCACGACTGCGTGTCGACTTCTGATTCTGTGAAAATCATCAAATTTGCTGATGATATTGCAGTCGTTGGGTTAATTAGCAGGAATGATGAGTCCCATTATAGGAAAGAGATCAAAAATTTGGTTTCTTGGAGTGGTGATAATCACTTGCTCCTAAATGGTGACAAGACAAAAGAACTGGTAATTGATTTTCGTAGAAGATGTTTAGAGCAGAAATTGCCAGTGTCTATTAACAACCAGGATGTTGATATAGTTGAGTCTTTTAAATTTCTGGGTATCCAGGTTGTGGCAGATTTGACATGGTCTTTAAATACACTGTCCCTAATTAAAAAGGCGCAACAGCGTTTGTTTTTCCTAAGACGTTTGAGGGCCTCGGGAGTTAGCAAAGTAACTATGCTAAACTTTTACAGATGCTCAATTGAGAGCATTCTGACGTTTGGTATCATTATCTGGTATGGCAACTGCACAGCGAGTGAAAGAAGTGCACTGGAACGGGTTGTTAGGACCGCCAGCAAAATCATTGGCGTGCAGTTGCCAACTATTCATGATGTTTATGGGCTTAGGGTTCTAAAGAGAACCAAAGGTATCATATCGGATCCAAGCCATCCATTTCATGAATTTTTTGATAAGCTCCCATCTTTAAAGCGGTTTAGAGTACTTCGGGCACGTACGAGTCGCTTGAGGGTTAGTTTTCTTCCATCTGCTGTGCGCATGTTGAATGCTATGATTGTATCTCTTTAGTTAATTTTAATTTTATTATTTTTGTGAAATTGTTTGTGATAACCTTTACCATGGATTGCTATTCACTGTTTTAAAAAAGTGCAATGTAATTTCGTCTGTCAAACTTGTTTTGCTGATGACAACAATAAATACAATACAATACAATACAATACAATACAATACAATACACAATGCCCCCAGCAGTGGTGTCCCTTACACAATGCCCCCAGCAGTGGTGTCCCTTACACAATGTCCCCAGTAGTGGTGCCCCCTATGCAGTGCCCCAGTAGTAGTATGCCCCCCCAGTAGTATGCCCCCCATTAGCAGGCCCCCAGTAGTTTGCCCCCCCAGTAGTATGCCCCCCATTAGCAGGCCCCCAGTAGTATGCCCCCCCAGTAGTATGCCCCCATAAGCAGGCCCCCAGTAGTATACCCCCCCAGTAGTATGCCCCCATTAGCAGGCCCCCAGTAGTATGCCCCCCAGTAGTAGGCCCCCCCAGTAGTATGCCCCCATAAGCAAGCCCCCAGTAGTATGCCCCCCAGTAGTATGCCCCCCCTATTAGCAGGCCCCCAGTAGTATGCCCCCATAAGCTGGCCCCCAGTAGTAGGCCCCCCCCAGTAGCAGGCCTCTCCATTAGCAGGCCCCCATACATACATGAAAAAAAAAAAACCTACCTGTATCTCCGCTCCAGCCGCCGTCCGCTCTGCTGCCACGTGACGAGGAGGGAGCTGGAAGCTCCAGCCGGCTCCCTCCGTGCAGCAGCCAATGAGAGTCTGTGTGAGTCTGTGCTGGCGGCTGTGTGTTTGTTCTGTGTAGAGCAGACCGCTATCACAGCGGTCTGCCCTACACTAGCGAGAATCCGACATCAGGCGGCCGCCGCTCGGCCCCGAACGGGGAATCCGAGTCAGGCGGGGAACACCCGAACAGGGTTTGGGTGGACTCGGATCCCCTATGTTCGGAGCGGTTCGGATTCCACAGAATCCGAACTGCTCATCTCTAATATATATATAAAAAAAATTGTAAAAAATTGGGTGCACTCACCAGTCTTTTGAATAAAAATCCTTTATTATAATTTATGACATAGCAGGTTTCACATCATATCGACGTTTCGGTCCCAAGTTTGGACCGAAAGTGAGTGCACCCCATTTTTTTTAAATGTTTGTCTTTTATGGGTGTTTATGTGACTCCCTTTTGGGTAAGCTACCCCAGCAAAGTGTTTGTGAAGACGTGAGTGTGGACCTATTCGGAATTGTATCATGTTTTATATATATATATATATATATATATATATATATATACAGATTTATTTAATCACTTTGTGATCCGGGTTAATAATGATGAAATACTTTATATTGAGTACCTGTATACACCATGTGTACTAGCTGTGCTAGTGAACAAACTATCTATATACAAGGTAATAATCCAGGGCAACATATCCCTTCCATGCCTGCGGCTCCCAGCCCCCCTCACCCCAATTACTCCCACCACTGGAGTCTGAGACGATACGGACCAGGAGGAGAGAATCTTGCAGCGCCCGGCTGGCGTATGACTGGTGCAAAACTGCTAGTACTTATAATGATGCTGAGTTTTCCTATACAGTAAGCAAATTGATAATGAACATGCAACATACCACACTAAGGTATCAATTTATAAAGACCCTGCGCAAACTGTAATTCTGTATCACCAGTTTTTGCTGCAATACAGATTTATAGAAAAGCTTTGTTTTTCGTCACTTGCTAAATAGTGAAAAAATGGGATTGGAGGAAGGAAGGCAACTGATCACCGAGATTTCATTACTAATGAATACACTGCACTGGATAATGATGCTCAGGGCAGCCGAAAACTGAACGAGGCCGGGTGCTTGGAGGCGTGGCCAAACCCAGGAGGCGTGGCCAGCCTCGCACTGGGAAAATGTAAAAAAAATACTATGCATAGCGCTCTGCCATTTCAATTCTTATTTAACAAGGTACATATATGGTGGTACGAGAACTCCTGCAATCCTCCTTTAACTACTGCACCTTATGATGGCAATAGCGAAAAATATCATAGACAAATATTTATACTGTATATTTAAGCCAATCATTTTTCTCTTCAGAGTGTTTAATAAACTATTTTTAATTATTGTATTTTTCCATGTGCAGGTATATCACGTCTGGCCGCCGAAGCAGTAAGACTAGTTTTACCACCCCACCCCAGTAAATTGCAGTGATAACTAATTTTCTATGGTTGCGATATACTATGTCAGAACATCTGTGCTATCACCGCACAATAATAAATAGGGGCCTAAGTGTCATGTCTGAATGAAGCAGCAGAAACTCCCCTCAGAACAGGTAACATGCAGCTGAAATTAAACACCGGGAAAATGGCGCAGCTGCTGGAGATTTGCATATGTGCAGTAGCGATGTCACCGGGAACATGGTGTGGGCACCATGTTTCCGGAGACCTGCACATGCCAGAGTCTGCTGCGTGGCAGAGAGGAGACGTGCCCACACAGAGCCTGCACATGGGCCCCCTCCTCTCTTAAACCTCCCCTGCTTGCAGTCTACATACAGTGCTCTTTATACATGAGCTACATGGTGTGACGGTGACGTGCACGTTAATCCATACATGCCTACTCTCCCTGAAGTCGCGTGAGGCTCCTGATTTTTCGGGTAACCCCCCAAACCCCTGGTAGAGTAGGCACTTCTCCCGCATTCCTGCACATTTCCTATTGAAGTGGGCAGAATGGAGAGAATTTTCAAGGCAATCAGTGGTCTCCAAGTAGGGGACGGGGCTCAATGGAGTGATTCTACAAGAATTGTGTCATTTGGCTCCGCCCCCTATTTAAATATGCGCTATTCACAGTGATTTACCATGAGGGGCAGGGCTTAATGACACAAAAAAAATCAGGCCCGCCCCCATCGCCACCCACCTGCTTCTCCTCCCGGGGAGAAAAATGAAATGTAGGCCAGTATGCTTTAATCACCACCGTACAGAGCACTATTTAGGCTTTATGATCATGGAACTAGTAATATATAAAATAGTCTGTACTTACCCAGACTTTACTAGACATTCATGGGTCTTCAAAATATCCCTAAGATGTATACAACGTAGAGGTTCCCGGTCCTAAAGAGAATGTATAAGAACTTACAAGATACTATTGTTCACAACCACAGTTTGTTCCATTATAAGGTGCTGAGAATGAGTAAATATATTTTTCAGGTATTTTCCAAGCATTAACTTTAATGCCAGCTTATCTGGATACATTACAGTACATCATCCAAAATGTAAAGGTACGAATGAGCCCAAGGGGGAGAATAGGATGGAATGAAGTCACTATGGGGCCTTTCTATCCCCTGAAAAGAAACATTACTTGTAGCTTAATATAGTGGTGATTTGGAATGCTATATTGGGGCAATCTATAATTGGGCCGCCGAAGGGACACGGACTTCGAGAAGAACTCATCGCTGAGTTGAGCATGATGTAAAGTTTGGACACGCATGCGCACAGTGTCAGCTCCTGGAGCCGGCCAGGGGATGCGAGAAAGTGATTGTAAGATCTCTCTCCTGCTCCTGGAGCCTCCATAGGCTCAAAGCAGTTTACACCATCTGAAGTTGGTGTAAACTACCGGGCTATACTCCAAAGAGCTTAGCTTTTTAGAGTTTAGTACATAGGGGTCAGATCATAGTCCCCATTGATAATAATGGGGGCTGTGATCTGCAGCTCTAATTAGCACTTTGCCTGAGCGTTCTGTGAACCCTCCTGCATTGTGCTTTTAGTAAATAAGAGCAATACATCAAATTCAAACCTGCAGTTTCTGCATAATTTTATGTATCAAACAGCTTGATACCACAGGAATTTATCAAAAATCCCTTTCAGGAACAGAACTTGAGATAAAGCTCTGTCCCTGCCATAGGCAAACGCAGGGGGGGGTTCCGTCTGCCTGGAAACCCCCCTCTACCCAGCCCACACAATGACCACAATAGATAATAGTAATAGAATAGAATTTTACTAGTGCTACATGTTCTTCACAGTATCACAAATTAAATAATTAACACCACCTGTGGATCTTTTAACATGTATCAGTCAGTGATAAATAACCTGTGCACCAACTAGGAGATCTGGAAAACATTCACTGTTAGGGATATGCTGCTATAGAGGCCAATATGTACATATATGTCCAGGGCAGTGCTAAATTATTCTGCTGCTCCCCCAGACTCCCGGACTTGCTCTAATGCTCTGGAATGGTGACACATCTGAAATAAAAAGATTCAGCTCAGGCAGGATGGCCCTACTGCCGCATATAATGGCTTACTGTGATTGCTGGTCCTGTATTTGCTGGAATTATGACACAGATATATCATGTGCATCTGCCGGTGTGTATCCCCTCCCAAAGCATAACCAGTCCCGGGCTCCTGACCAAGTCCTGGTTCTAAAAATCCGGGGAAAAAATGTGTAGGGTTACCCCATATGTTAGGAACCAGCACTGGGCTCCCAAAGCCAGTGCTGGTTTTAAAAATAGGGGAAACATATATTTAAAACCATGACCGGGCTCAAATCTAGCCAGGGTGTAATGTCACAGCCAGGGGACCCTTTCACTGGGTCTCCCCGGCCAAAGCATTAACACCCCAAGCTAGTCAGCACAAGCCGGGGATCTCTAGGGAAGTGGGAACCCCCCCTCAAGAAAGTGGTCCCCCCTCTCCTGAGCACCCCAGGCTTACGCTGAAGCTCGGGGCTCTTCCCTGCACCCCTGGTCGTGTGAAAATAAGAATTATACTATTGTTTTTTATTGTGGAGTTATTGTTGATTGGCTGACAGTCAACAGCACATGGGTCACAGCCAATCAGCTAACTGTGGAGTGGCCTCTGATTGTCTTGCGGGCCCGGAGAATGACAGAAGCCTTCCGGTCTCTGTCACTTACCGCAGTAGAGCCTCATGAGCCCGGGGCTGGTTATGCCGTTTCTTTAACAACAAAAGGCAGAAACATACACGGATCACACTGATCTGTTTATGTTTCTACTAGACACGCTGCTCAGGAGGGGGGTCTATTTGTAAGTTCTATCTTTACACCGTGTTTGGTGTTATTACACCCTGTGATTCTAATTTTTTATAAGTTCCTGTATTGTATTCCTGTCCTGTCTATGGAAAGTACTGCCGTGTTCAGACGTCGGTGTACGTATTCATTTCTGGTTATATTTTTGGGTGCATTTAACTTCACAATCGTCCGTGATCACCTCTAAAGATACAGAAAATACCCCTGATTTTTTCTTAGTAGATTCCTGTGTTTGGAAAAATTACAATTTATCCCCATGTTTGCAATATCGGACCAAAACGATTCTTAATAAATTTACCCCTAACTCTCCATATTCCTTTTAAATTATACGCTCTCAGGATTAGGGCTCTTCCCATTGTTTCTCTCTGCATAATTATGTATATTGCAGACTTTAATTATATATTCATGCACCCATTATAGACACGCCACTGACACGCCACATGTCTATGGCATACTACACGTCATACTTGCCAACTCTCCCTCATTGTCAGGGAGACTCCCTGGAATAGTAGCAATCTCCCTGTCTCCCTGAAGAGTCTAGTAATCTCCCTGATTGCACCTTAGCCCCATTATGAAGCTTTTATATTAAAAAAAACAGAGATATATACATTCAAATGGAATCATTAGTATAATTTCCCTGCATTGGTTATAAAGCACAATGGTTACATGCATTTTCTGAAAAGTATCAGTGTGTTTTCATCAACAAATAGATCTTACTAACTGCTTTTGGGCTGGTTTACATGTGGATATAAGTCAGATTTATGACACGCCTCCCAGATGTAGCAGTACACGCCCACTGTACCGCCGCGCTCATAGGTGTTGCTTTCTCAATCTCCCTGAAATGCTTTTTCAAAGTAGGCAAGTATAGTTCACAGTAGTATACCTCACAATGATTTTGGAGAGACAGTCGCATTTTTTGGACTTCAAAAGGGAAACTGTCTTGGAAGTGGGCGATGTTTTGCCAAAATGTTGGAGTCTGTTGGTTTATTAGGGGAAAGAAATGAGTGGATTGGGGGTTGGCTTTTTTGTGTAAATGTGAATATGAAGCATATGTGCAATATGAAGTAGTATGTTCTTTTCACATGTGTCGTCTGCAGCCGGCCCCATATGTAACCACAAAGTTTTTCCAAGGAGGATACTTGGACGATAAGGAAACATAAATTACCTTTTCACATTTGTAGTAGTTAATAGTAAAAGCGCTCAAGACAAAATATCTTCTTTTCCAGTTTTTCCTCTGCAAAAAGAGAAATAAAATATGATTTATTAATGAATATCTGCATTATAAATCCTATCTCTTCAGTAGCGGCGGTGTGTAACTACAAATGGGGCCTATTCATCATCGGAGGCCGTATGGCAGGCAACGGGTGATAGATTACACCGGAGCAATTAATCATTGCTCTGGTGCTGGGACAACTGCTCCGAAAAGCTGCTGGCCCCTCGGTTAGTATCGCAGCTACAGTTGTAGCTGCGTTACTTACTGTACCTCCTCCCCGGTGGGCGAGGCATGCGCATAGATGGGGAGGAGTCCATGAGAAGGAGGCGGAGGGATCCGCTCGAATCTCTCTTCGCATCCCCGGAACTCCTTCCCATAGAAAGAAGCGGGACTACGAGAGCAAGCGCTGACTGAAACTGGCAATTGTTCTCAGAAGCAAACTCCGAAAACTTTCATTTTTCAAAGTTTGCTGAATATCAGGGGGTCCTATCTGACCCCTGATGATGAATGGCCCGGTAACTAAAATATGCGGAAAGTGGAAACTAGTGTTTCTGCATGGTTAGCGGCCATTTATCAATGATGAATAGGCCCCTATATCTTATATATAATAATAATTGTTCTGTTTGGTTATTTGTCTGTCCAGTTATGCATTCAGACATCCCGGCACCAATTGGGATAAAACCAGTGCAAGGTGGTCCAGTTGGATCCTGGCCAGGTTTTAGGGTGGTTAGGGTACCGGTCGGACCTCCCGTTGGTGTACCTTGGGCAGAACTTTGACCCGTGGAGCCTGTTCTGGGCCTTCCACTGGATGGATTTTGATGAAAACTTCACAGAGGGGTGGCAATTGGTCTGGGATGCCTAATGGAGTGGTTGGGGTCCTGGTTGGACCTCACGGCGGAGTGCGCCGGGCAGAACTTTGACCCATGGAGCCTGTTCTGGGTCTTCCACTGGATGGATTAGGCCACCATCACATAATAAAACTTAATAACTTGAAGATTTAAACCCGGGCAACGCCATGTACTTCAGCTAGTTTTATTATATAATTTCCATCTTACTCATCTAAGACAAAATATTCATATGAAATAAGATATTTTCCCATTACTTTGTTCGTTATTTATGGCACAGTAAAATCTCGCTCATTATTTATTGCACAGTAACACGTCACCCATGATTTCTGGCATATTAAGACGTCGCCCATTCTTTTTTGCACAGTAACACCTCACCCATGATTTATGGCATATTAAGACCGCACTCATTATTTATGCCACAGAAAGCCCACTCTCACTCATGTGACTGTAGTATATTGTACCATTGCTTATGGCACAGTAAGACTGACGTCACTAATGACACAGTAAAGCTGTCCGTACACCAGACCAACTTTCCTCCAACCATCCAGCTAGTTGGTTGGTTTGTGGAAAGTCTGTCTGGTGTATGGCCAGCTTAACACCTCACTAATTATTTATGCACAGTAACACCTCACTATTTATTTATGCACAGTAACACCTCACTCATTATTTATGGAACAGGAACACCTCGCACATTACTGTATATGCTGTACAGCATTACAAAATACCTCATTCAATCTAAACACTATGGCACAGTAAAACCTCTCTCATATATGGTACAGTAACACCTCACTCATTGTGTATGGCACAGTGACATCTCCAGGTTTGGATTAAGAGCCACATGGGCTGGATCTGAAAATGTTCAAGAGTCTATACTAAGAAGGGAAGGAGCTGTGGCCAGTTCTGTGTGGGTGTGGCTAGAGCCGGGCAGGATTAAGGCTTGTGGGGGCCCTGGGCAACTAAGTTGTGGGGGCCCCCACCAAGCCATACGGGGCCTCGGCAGGGTCACACCAACCCTGTGTGGGCAGGGGCAAAAACAGGATTTTCTGGGGGGTTCTAACAAATAGGAGATCTTCCTTTAAACAAAGGAGGCAAACAGAAAGGGAAAGAAAAAACAGACAAAGGTGCAGAAGAATCGGTAGTCAATCTTTCTTCTTATAAATTGAGTGACAATGAAATTAGTGTCCTTTCGAGAGGCTTGTCATTTGTCCCCACCACAAAATTCAATGACTTTAGGTGGGCTGTTGATAAATATAAATTTACTCACAAGTTGAGACTAAAAGAGTGATTCTCTGATGATGTTGCTTGTGATGATGACAAAAATGTAACATTCAAAAAAGAGTAGTACTTTTGATCCGCCCTCACAGAATTCGAGTATCAGAACATTTTCCAGGTTAATAGATGGGACTATTCATAATTCAATTGCTAAAGTGGCACAATATGTGGATAGTTTCCTTCAAGTTTGTGTAAAGAATATAGGGAGTTACCTTAAGGATACCAATGATTTTCTACAATGCATTGATACACTACCTATGGTAGAGAATGGTATTTTGGTGAGTATGGATGTTTCATCCTTATATACAGTTATTCCACACAATGAAGGTATCGCTGCTGTCAGAAAGGCTCTAGCAACTTCTCATTCTGGCTCACCACCTACGTAATTTCTTGTTAATCTATTGAAATTGATACTTACATGCAATTATTTCAGATTTGGGGGTCAATACTATTTCCAGACACTGGGGACAGCGATGGAGAGTTTCATAGCCCCATCTATGCTAATTTATATATGAATGTGTATAAGACAACCCACATCCTCCCGCTGTTTGGAGATAGTATTGTATTCTATTGTCATTTTATCGATGATATATTTTTGATCTGGATAGATATTTAATTGCACAGTAACGTCTTGCTCTTTATTTATGGCACAGTATAATTTCACTAGTTATTTATGGCACAGTAACACCTCACTCATTACTTATGCAAAGTAACATCTAGCTCATTTATGGCACAGTAACTCTGTGCTCATAATTCAATCATTATTTATGACAGAACAAGACCTTTATGGCACAGTAAAACCCTCACTCAATATCTTTAGCACAACAATATCTCACTAATTAATTATGGTACATAATTATGTATTCATACTACAATGACATCTTGTTCTTTATTTATGACACAGAAACACCTCACTTATTATTTGTGGCACATAAACACCTTGCTTATAATTTGTGGTACAGTAAAAGCTCACTCATTATCTGTGGCACAGTAATACCTCACTCATTTATGGCACAGTAACACCTTGCTCATTATTTACGGCACAGTAATATCTATCTTATTATTTATGGCAAAGTAACACCTCACTCATAATTTATGGCTCAGTAACTCCTTGCTCATTACGTATGGCACAGTAACACCTATCTCATTATGCATGCTTGTTATTTATATTAAGCCAGGTTATTTATGGCACAGTAAACCATTATTTATGGCACAGTAACTCCTCACTTATTACTAACACCTTGCTTATAATTTATATTGTAGTACAATAATACCTCACTCATTATTTATGGCAGAGTAACACATTGCACAGCAACACCTATCTCATTATGCATGGTGTTGAAACACCTTGCTTGTTATTTATAATAAGTCAGGATAATAAGTCAGGTTATTTATGGCCCAGTAACCCATTATTATGGTACAGTAACTCCTCACTTTTTACTAAAACCTTGCTTATTATTTATGGTACAATAATACCTCACTCAAGGGGCTATTTACTAAGCAGTGTTAGGAGATAGAGTGATAAGAAAGAGATAAGGTGCCAGCCAATCAGCTCCCAACTGTTATTTTTTCAACACAGCCTGTGAGATGACAGTTGGGAGCTGATTGGCTGGCACCTTATCACTTTTTTATCACTTTTCACTCTGTCTCCTAACACTGTTTAGTAAATAGACCCCTCATTATTTATTGCACAGTAACACTTCACATGCGTCACTATGCACATACCAAAACAATATTCTCCCCACCTGGGTCTCTCTCTCTCCCTGCTCTCATTAGAGTCATGTGAGTAGCACGTCTGAGCATGCATGGGGGAATTAGACGGGAGCTGAGCTTTTGGGCAACTGGCATTGCAGGGCCTCCATGTCCTCCAGGCTCTATTGCCACTACATTCCCTATCGGGGCACCCATAAGCACAGTATTCCCTTCCCTCACTTATGGAATTGACATTGCTGGTTAATTACTCATGGCACAGTAATACCCCTTTTCCACTGCTGCAATAACCCGGGTTATTGCCGGGTCTACCCGGGTCGCGGCTCAGTGGAAAAGGGTCCCTGAAAAATAACCAGGGTCAGACCCTGTATGAGCCCGGATAGTGGTGGAAACATTGCGACCCGGGTAAACGTTGTGACCCGGGTTATACGACTTGGGTCATGCCTAAAATAAGCTGGTTGGTGGTTGTGGAGCAGTCACCTCTCACTTTTTATGACCGCAGTTTAGCAGGGCAGACCAAGGTTCAGTGTGAACGGGCTGACCTGGGAATAGCCCAGATCAAAGGTACAGTGTAAAGGGGTCTGACCTGGGTTGGGACCATTTCCGAAAAACCAGGTCTGACTCGGGTTTTTGCTGGAAAATGGGTATAACATTCTGCTCATTATTTCTGCCACATTGAACCCTTTGCTCATTATTTATGGAGCAGTAACAGCTCATTCATTATTTATGGCACAGTAACTTCTTTACTTATTAGTTATGGCACAGAAACACCTTTTCTCATTATGTATGGCACAGTATCAGCTCAGTAACCACAAAATCTAGAGAGAAGAAAAATGACAGGAAGGCCTAAACGCTATACACACCCAGCCACAACTTATCCCTGACATATAATATCTGACATTATCCAGATTTCTCTTATTGTTTATTAAATATACTCAGAAATATTTGTTGTAAAGGAGACTTACAACAAGAAAGGTAGAACCTTTTGTGGGGGTGCAGCTTTATATTTATCTTTAGAATACAGATTGTATGAAAAATGGTATACAGTGCATCTGGAAAGCGTTCACAATGTTTCACTTTTTCCACATTTTGTTATGTTACAACCTTATTCCAAAATGGAATAAATTCATTTTTGTCCTCAAAATTCTACACACAATACCCCATCATAATGACAACGTGTAAAAAGTTTTTTGGAGATATTTGCAAATTTAATGAAAAAAGAAATCACATGTACATAAGTATTCACAGCCTTTGCCATGAAGTTCAAAATTAAGCTCAGGTGCATCCTGCTTCCACTGATCATACTTGAGATGTTCCTACAGCTTAACTGGAGTCCACCTGTGGTAAATTCAGTTGATTGGACATGATTTTGAAAGGCATACACCTGTCTATATAAGGTCCCACACTTGACAGTGCGTCAGAGCACAAACCAAGCATGAAGTCCAAGGTCCAAGGAATTGTCTGTAGACCTCTGAGACAGGATTGTCTCGAGGCACAAATCTGGGGGAGGGTACAGAAAAATATCTGTTGCTTTGAAGGTCCCAATGAGCACAGTGGCCTCCATCATCTGTAAATGGAAGAAGTTGGGAACCACCAGGACTTTTCCTAGAGTTGGGCGGCCATCTAAACTGAGCGAGCTGGGGGAGAAGGGCCCTTGTCAGGGAGGTGACCAAGAAACCGATGGTCACTCTGTCAGAGCTACAGCATTCCTCTGTGGATAGAGTAGAACCTTCCAGAATGACAGCCATCTCTGCAGCAATCCACCAATCAGGCCTGTATGGTAGAGTGGCCAGACGGAAGCCACTCCTTAGTAAAAAGCACATGGCAGCCAACCTGGAGTTTGCCAAAATGCACCTGAAGGACTCTCAGACCATGAGAGACAAAGATTGAACTCTTTGGCGTGAATGCCAGGCGTTATGTTTGGCGGAAACCAGGCATCGCTCATCACCAGGCCAATACCATCTCTACAGTGAAGCATGGTGGTGGCAGCATCATGCTGTGGGGATGTTTTTCAGTGGCAGGAACTGGGAGACTAGTCAAGATAGAGGGAAAGATTAATGCAGCAATGTACAGAGACATCCTGGATGAAAGCCTGCTCCAGAGCGCTCTTGACCTCAGACTGGGGCGATGGTTCATCTTTCAGCAAGACAACAACCCTAAGCACACAGCCAAGATATCAAAGGAGTGGCTTCAGGACAACTCTGTGAATGTCCTTGAGTGGCCCAGCCAGAGCCCAGACTTGAATCCAATTGAGCATCTCTGGAGAGATCTAAAAATGGCTGTGCACCGATGCTTCCCATCCAACCTGATGGAGCTTGAGAGGTTCTGCAAAGAGAAATGGGCGAAACTGCCCAAAGATAGGTGTGCCAAGCTTGTGGCATCATATTCAAAAAGACTTGAGCCTGTAATGGGTGCCAAAGGTGCATCAACAAAGTATTGAGCAAAGGTTGGGAATACTTATGTACGTGTAATTTCTTAGGGTTTTTTTTCTATGAAATTTGCAAAATTCTCAAAATAACTTTTTACACATTGTCATTATGGGGTATTGTGTGTAGAATTTTGAGGACAAAGATGAATTTATTCCATTTTGGAATAAGGCTGTAACATAACAAAATGTGGAAAAAGTTAAACGTTGTGAATACTTTCCGGACGCACTGTATAATAAAAATATAGTTTTTAATCAGTATAATTAAAACATATGAAAACAGGAGCACTTCTATAAAATAGTATTTGTAATTAACAATTAATTATTCGACTGGGTGAAAATATTGATTCATAAAATATCAATATTGGTGAGATGAGATTCAATACTTGGCGAGAAATCGTATATATATATATCATAGGGAGACAAATTGTCATACCCTAATCGCTAACCTACAATCATTAATGATCATCAATTATCACTAATGATCATCAATCAATTGATGATCATTAGTGATTGTAGGTCAGCGATTATGGTATGACAATTAGTGTTCCTATGATATGATATGATATAGAATGTAAGCATGCAAGCAGGGCTCTCTTACCTCTATGTCTGTCTGTTATTATTACCCAGTCATGTTATATTACTGTTGTTCGCAATAGTAAAGCGCAGCGGAATATCCTGGCGCTATATAAGCAGCTGTTAATAAATAACACAAGACATAGGGGCTGATTCTGAACTGGGAACAAAGCAAAAAAAGCAAGTACAGCTGGGGACATTAAGGATATGATAGAAGATTGTATAATGTGTACGCAGGTGCAGTCCCCTTTTTCCCCTGTTAAGTTGACTGGTACTTATTATCACACATCCTGGGAGTTCATAAGATGCGATTTATCTGGACATTATACCATAACGTTTCCTGCTTCGCCTTTCCCGAGGTAAAGCAGGAAGCACTAACGATGAGATGTATGAACATTTCATCAGCCGGAGCGTGGGAATGATAACTCCCGCCTCCGGCGATCCCTGCTAAGAGTCCACAGCGCAACAGTCTAGTCATAATGGGCTGTGTCCCAGTCCCGGCCAGCTCCACTGAGCATGCGCGGGATATCACAAGTATCGTGAGATCCCGCGTGCAGCCCTGGAGCCGGCAGCCCCCGCAGTGCTGTCCCTGCTGTGAGGATAGGGCATCGCCAGGCTGCAGCTGTCGATAGTGACAGCTGCAGCAGACGGAACGGTCAGATGAACTGACCTTTCACACATGCCCTGCCGTTCGGCGCTGCTGTCTTGTAGATAGCAGTACCGATAATGAAAGGGGAGTATAGTACCCCTGTCATTTACCGGCCAAACCCCCAATCATACATGGTGGAGAAGCGGTATCAGCTAATACATCTACCCCAATATTAGATGTTGGGACGGGTAGTTATTCAATCAATCTGGGTTCCGCCGGTCTAATAACTACATCCCAAATATACAACTACAGTATAAATAAAAAGCAAACAAACAGCAATATAATTACCACTGAACTATACAATACAAAAGGATTGTGCAATCTTTAATCAAAACGTTACACAAAAGTAGTGCAAAAAGTGAGTAAAATACTTAATTCTGACTACATGTAGTGTTGTTTTACAGCCATCTCGCCTTGACTTTCTTGCAGCAAATTCATCTATTACATCATCATAAGATAGTTGTCATGAGACTACACAATTTATACTTATGGCAAGTCCACTGAGACATTGGTCCATGATCGATCGCAGATAGTTTTGAATAAGTTTGAGCTTAGAGAAGCTCTGTTCAGCAGCAGCCACTGTAACAGGAAGAGTGGCAGAGATTCTAGTGCTACCCACATATTGGGGTACATTTTTGTCAACTTTTCTATCCTGCAGGAAAGTCAACATACAGTATGTTGTGATGGCATATGTGGGAAATTACCTTTTCTACTGCAAGGTCTGTGCCATCAATATCTGGTTGTCCAACAAGAGTTAAAGCAGTGTTCAATGCTTGACATTGCTCTAACAACTCTGTTTTTGTCAAATTGCTAAAGTTTACAAGCATTCCAAATGGTTCATTAATCACACCCAAGGTCTGGAATTTCTCATCAAGTGAAGAGAGGGTTGCATCCTCTAAGACAGGGGTGGGGAAGCTTTTTTCTGCCGAGGGCCATTTTGATATATATTAGGGGTGTGCACCGGCCACTTTTCGTGTTTTGTGTTTTGGTTTTGGATCTGGATCTTTCTTCGTGTTTTGGATCTGGATTGGTTTTGCCAAAACCACCCTTCCGTGTTTTGGGTTCTGGGTTTTGTGTTTTGGATCTGTATTTTTTTTTAAAAAAGCATAAAAACAGCTAAAATCACAGAATTTGTAGGTTTTTCTGCTCCTATGCTATTATTAACCTCAATAACCTTAATTTCCACTCATTTCCAGTCTATTCTGAACACCTCACACCTCACAATAGTGTTTTTATGTCCAAAACGTTGCACCGAGGTAGCTGGATGACTATGCTAAGCGACACGAGTGGGCGGCACAAACACGTGACCCATCTAGGCGTGAAACTGCAGTGGCAGACAGGATGGCAGTTTGAAAAACTAGGCCCCAAACTGTACATAATGCAAAGAAAAAAAAGAGGTGCAAGATGGAATTGTCCTTGGGCCCTCCCACCCACCCTTATGTTGTATAAACAGGACATGCACACTTTAACAAACCAATCATTTCAGCGCCAGGGTCTGCCACACAACTGTGGCTGAAATGATTGGTTCGTTTGGGCCCCCACAAAACAAGCTGGCAATTAATGTGTCCCTGCACAAACTGGCTCTATGGAGGCAAGATGTCATCCTCATCCTCCTCATCCACCGATTCCTCACCCTCTTCAGTGTGTACATCCTCATCCTCACAAAGTATTAACTCGTCCCCACTTGAATCCACCACCACAGGTCCCTCTGTACCTTCTGGAGGCTGGTCTCCCTGGAAGAGCTGATAATTCATTTTGATGAACATCATCTTCTCCACATTCTGTGGAAGCAACCTCCTACGCCTTTCGCTGACAAGGTTCCCGGCTGCACTAAACACTCTTTCGGAGTACACACTGGAGGGGGGGCAACTCAGGTAAAATAGAGCCAGTTTGTACAGGGGCCTCCAAATTGCCTCTTTTTCCTGCCAGTACAGGTATGGACTGTCTGCCATGCCTACTTGGATGCTGTCACCGATGTAATCCTCCACCATTCTGTCAATGGTGACAGTATCATATGCAGTGACAGTAGACATGTCAGAAATTGTTGCCAGGTCCTTCAGTCCGGACCAGATGTCCAAACTTGGTCCTGCCTGCCCTGCATCACCGCCAGCGGGTTGCTTAGGATACCTAAGTTTTTTCCTGGCAGCCCCAGTTGCAGGAGAAAATGAAGAAGGAGCCGTTGACGTGTCACGTTCCGCTTCAGCTGACAGTGTGTTCACCAGCAGGTCTTTGCACCTCTGCAGGCTTGTGTCGGCCGGAAAGAGAGACACCACATAGGCTTTAAACCTAGGATCGAGCACGGTGGCCAAAACGTAGTGGTCTGATTTCAACAGATTGACCACCCTGGAATCCTGGCAAAGCGAATGAAGGGCTTCATCCACAAGTCCCACATGCCGAGCGGAATCGCTCCGTCTTAGCTCCTCCTTCACTTTCTCCAGCTGCTTCTGCAAAAGCCTGATGAGGGGAATGACCTGACTCAAGCTGGCAGTGTCTGAACTGACTTCACGTGTGGCAAGTTCGAAGGGCTGGAGAACCTTGCACAACACGGAAATCATTCTCCACTGCGCTTGAGTCAGGTGCATACCCCCTCCTTTGCCTATGTCATAGGTGGATGTATAGGCTTGTATGGCCTTTTGCTGCTCCTCCATCCTCTGAAGCATATAGAGGGTTGAGTTCCACCGCGTCACAACCTCTTGCTTCAGGTGATGGCGGGGCTGGTTCAAGAGTGTTTGCTGGCGCTCCAGTCTTCGGCACGCAGTCGCTGTATGGCGAAAGTGGCCAGAAATTTTTCGGGCCACCCAAAGCGTCTCCTGCACGCCCCTGTCGCTTTTCAGAAAATTCTGCACCACCAAGTTTATTGTGTGAGCAAAACATGGGACGTGCTGGAATTTGCCCAGATGTAATGCCCGCACAATATTGGTGGCGTTGTCAGATATCACAAATCCCCAGGAGAGTCTAAGTGGGGTAAGCCACTGGGCGATGATTTCCCTCAGTTTCTCTAAGAGGTTGTCGGCGGTGTGCCTCTTACTGAAACCGGTGATACACAGCGTAGCCTGCCTTGTAACGAGCTGGCATTTCTGAGATGCTGCTACTGGTGACGCTGCTGCTGTTGCTGCGTAAGGTGATACATCTACCCAGTGGGCTGTCACAGTCATATAGTCCTTAGTCTGCCCTGTTCCACTTGTCCACATGTCCGTGGTTAAGTGGACATTGTGTACAACGGCATTTTTCAGGACACTGAGGACACTTTTTCTGACGTTTCTGTACAGTCTCGGTATCGCCTGCCTAGTGAAGTGGAATCTAGACGGGATTTGGAACCGGGGACACACTACCTCCATCAATTGTCTAAATCCCACTGCACTAATGGCGGATACCGGACGCACGTCTAACACCAACATAGCAGTCAAGGCCTCAGTTATACGTTTTGCTTCAGGATGACTGCTGTCGTACTTCATCCTCCTCGCTAAGGACTGTTGGAGGGTCAATTGTTTAGTAAAAGTAGTGGTGTTCCTACTTCCTCTCTGGGATGATGAACGACTCCCAGCAGCAGCAACAGCAGCAGCGGCAGCAGTAGGCGTAGCAATGCAGGATCCTCCAGAGGAATCCCGGATAGGAGAGTCAGTCATGCCAGTGACATGGCCTGCAGGACTACTTCCGATCCTGACTAAGGAGGAAATTGACGAGGAGGGAGTTGACGGTGTGGTTTGCAGGCGCTTGGATACAACAGGACAACGGGATTTAGGTGTCCCTGGACTGCTTACGGTCTTAGCCAAAGTTTCTGAACTTGACAGTAACTTTTTATGAACGCGCTGCAGGTGCCGTATAAGGGAGGATGTTCCTAGGTGGTTGACGTCCCTACCCCTACTTATTTCACCTTTACATATGGTACATATGGCAAGACAGTTGTTGTCCGGATTTGGATAGAAATATTGCCAGACCAAAGAGGTGGAATGTTTGGTCTTCTGCCCAGGCATGACCGTGATGGGCTTTTTCATCCCACGGACAACAACTGTCTCCCCCGGAGCCTGATTTAAACAAACCACATCACCATCAGAATCCTCCTCGCCAACTTCCTCCTCAGCGCCAGCTACACCAGTATCCTCATCCTGTTGTACTTCAACAGTGACATCTTCAATTTGCATATCAGCAAGTGGACTGTGGGTGCTCCTTTCAGCACTTGCAGGGGGCGTGCAAATGGTGGAAAGAGCCACCTCTTCCCGTCCAGTGCTGGGAAGGTCAGGCATCGCAACCACCACCACACTTGGACTCTCCTTGGGGATTTGTGATATCTTCTTAGAAAGCACAGTTCTTCGCTGTGCTTTTGCCAGCTTAACTCTTTTGATTTTTTTAGTGGGAGGAGGGCTTCCATCGTCATGTGAAGCTGAACCACTAGTCATGAACATACTAGGGATCGACCTTAGCCGTTCCTTGCCACTCCGTGTCGTAAATGGCATATTGGCAAGTTTACGTTTCTCTTCAGCTGATTTAAATGTCTTTTTCAAGGTCATTTTCCTGAACTTTGCCATTTGGGATTGTATGTGCCCTCTACTATGACATTGGGCATCGGCCTTGGCAGACGACGTTGATGGCATGTTATCGTCTATGTCATGACTAGTGGCAGCAGCTTCAGCACTAGGAGGAAGTGGTTCTTGATCTTTCTCTATTTTATTTTTATCGGAGAAAGTTTGGTCCTCCATTTATGTTATATCGATTTGATATATACGTGCGGCTAAACACAGAAAATAATTTTTTTTTGGTTTGGACTGGAGTGTACTTTGTGGGTTACAGCACCCTTTAACGGTCAAGCCAGCCGGCCCTTTACTTATGACACAGGTGCACGCTTGGCACTACTTTGTTGATGCACGTGCGGCCACTGCGCACACAATTCACAAACACAGAAAATATTTTTTTTTGGGTTTGGACTGGAGTGTACTTTCGGGGGTTACAGCACCCTTTAACGGTCAAGCCAGAAAGCCCTTTACTTATGACACAGGCGCACGCTTGGCACTACTTTGTTGATGCACGTGCGGCTACTGCGCACACAATTCACAAACACAGAAAATAATTTTTTTTTGGTTTGGACTGGAGTGTACTTTCGGGGGTTACAGCACCCTTTAACGGTCAAGCCAGCCGGCCCTTTACTTATGACACAGGCGCACGCTTGGCACTACTTTGTTGATGCACGTGCGGCTACTGCGCACACAATTCACAAACACAGAAAATAATTTTTTTTTTGGTTTGGACTGGAGTGTACTTTCGGGGGTTACAGCACCCTTAACGGTCAAGCCAGCCGGCCCTTTACTTATGACACAGGCGCACGCTTGGCACTACTTTGTTGATGCACGTGCGGCTACTGCGCACACAATTCACAAACACAGAAAATAATTTTTTTTTGGTTTGGACTGGAGTGTACTTTCGGGGGTTACAGCACCCTTTAACGGTCAAGCCAGCCGGCCCTTTACTTATGACACAGGCGCACGCTTGGCACTACTTTGTTGATGCACGTGCGGCTACTGCGCACACAATTCACAAACACAGAAAATAATTTTTTTTTTGGTTTGGACTGGAGTGTACTTTCGGGGGTTACAGCACCCTTAACGGTCAAGCCAGCCGGCCCTTTACTTATGACACAGGTGCACGCTTGGCACTACTTTGTTGATGCACGTGCGGCTACTGCGCACACAATTCACAAACACAGAAAATAATTTTTTTTTTGGTTTGGACTGGAGTGTACTTTCGGGGGTTACAGCACCCTTTAACGGTCAAGCCAGCCGGCCCTTTACTTATGACACAGGCGCACGCTTGGCACTACTTTGTTGATGCACGTGCGGCTACTGCGCACACAATTCACAAACACAGAAAATAATTTTTTTTTTGGTTTGGACTGGAGTGTACTTTCGGGGGTTACAGCACCCTTAACGGTCAAGCCAGCCGGCCCTTTACTTATGACACAGGCGCACGCTTGGCACTACTTTGTTGATGCACGTGCGGCTACTGCGCACACAATTCACAAACACAGAAAATAATTTTTTTTTGGTTTGGACTGGAGTGTACTTTCGGGGGTTACAGCACCCTTTAACGGTCAAGCCAGCCGGCCCTTTACTTATGACACAGGCGCACGCTTGGCACTACTTTGTTGATGCACGTGCGGCTACTGCGCACACAATTCACAAACACAGAAAATAATTTTTTTTTTGGTTTGGACTGGAGTGTACTTTCGGGGGTTACAGCACCCTTAACGGTCAAGCCAGCCGGCCCTTTACTTATGACACAGGCGCACGCTTGGCACTACTTTGTTGATGCACGTGCGGCTACTGCGCACACAATTCACAAACACAGAAAATAATTTTTTGGGGATTTGGACTGGAGTGTACTTTCGGGGGTTACAGCACCCTTTAACGGTCAAGCCAGCCGGCCCTTTACTTATGACACAGGCGCACGCTTGGCACTACTTTGTTGATGCACGTGCGGCTACTGCGCACACAATTCACAAACACAGAAAATAATTTTTTTTTTGGTTTGGACTGGAGTGTACTTTCGGGGGTTACAGCACCCTTAACGGTCAAGCCAGCCGGCCCTTTACTTATGACACAGGTGCACGCTTGGCACTACTTTGTTGATGCACGTGCGGCTACTGCGCACACAATTCACAAACACAGAAAATAATTTTTTTTTTGGTTTGGACTGGAGTGTACTTTCGGGGGTTACAGCACCCTTAACGGTCAAGCCAGCCGGCCCTTTACTTATGACACAGGCGCACGCTTGGCACTACTTTGTTGATGCACGTGCGGCTACTGCGCACACAATTCACAAACACAGAAAATAATTTTTTTTTGGTTTGGACTGGAGTGTACTTTCGGGGGTTACAGCACCCTTTAACGGTCAAGCCAGCCGGCCCTTTACTTATGACACAGGCGCACGCTTGGCACTACTTTGTTGATGCACGTGCGGCTACTGCGCACACAATTCACAAACACAGAAAATAATTTTTTTTTTGGTTTGGACTGGAGTGTACTTTCGGGGGTTACAGCACCCTTAACGGTCAAGCCAGCCGGCCCTTTACTTATGACACAGGCGCACGCTTGGCACTACTTTGTTGATGCACGTGCGGCTACTGCGCACACAATTCACAAACACAGAAAATAATTTTTTGGGGGTTTGGACTGGAGTGTACTTTCGGGGGTTACAGCACCCTTTAACGGTCAAGCCAGCCGGCCCTTTACTTATGACACAGGCGCACGCTTGGCACTACTTTGTTGATGCACGTGCGGCTACTGCGCACACAATTCACAAACACAGAAAATAATTTTTTTTTTGGTTTGGACTGGAGTGTACTTTCGGGGGTTACAGCACCCTTAACGGTCAAGCCAGCCGGCCCTTTACTTATGACACAGGTGCACGCTTGGCACTACTTTGTTGATGCACGTGCGGCTACTGCGCACACAATTCACAAACACAGAAAATAATTTTTTTTTTGGTTTGGACTGGAGTGTACTTTCGGGGGTTACAGCACCCTTTAACGGTCAAGCCAGCCGGCCCTTTACTTATGACACAGGCGCACGCTTGGCACTACTTTGTTGATGCACGTGCGGCTACTGCGCACACAATTCACAAACACAGAAAATAATTTTTTTTTTGGTTTGGACTGGAGTGTACTTTCGGGGGTTACAGCACCCTTAACGGTCAAGCCAGCCGGCCCTTTACTTATGACACAGGCGCACGCTTGGCACTACTTTGTTGATGCACGTGCGGCTACTGCGCACACAATTCACAAACACAGAAAACTATTTTTTTTTGGTTTGGACTGGAGTGTACTTTCGGGGGTTACAGCACCCTTTAACGGTCAAGCCAGCCGGCCCTTTACTTATGACACAGGCGCACGCTTGGCACTACTTTGTTGATGCACGTGCGGCTACTGCGCACACAATTCACAAACACAGAAAATAATTTTTTTTTGGTTTGGACTGGAGTGTACTTTCGGGGGTTACAGCACCCTTTAACGGTCAAGCCAGCCGGCCCTTTACTTATGACACAGGCGCACGCTTGGCACTACTTTGTTGATGCACGTGTGGCTACTGCGCACACAATTCACAAACACAGAAAATATTTTTTTTTTGGTTTGGACTGGAGTGTACTTTCGGGGGTTACAGCACCCTTAACGGTCAAGCCAGCCGGCCCTTTACTTATGACACAGGCGCACGCTTGGCACTACTTTGTTGATGCACGTGCGGCTACTGCGCACACAATTCACAAACACAGAAAATAATTTTTTTTTGGTTTGGACTGGAGTGTACTTTCGGGGGTTACAGCACCCTTTAACGGTCAAGCCAGCCGGCCCTTTACTTATGACACAGGCGCACGCTTGGCACTACTTTGTTGATGCACGTGCGGCTACTGCGCACACAATTCACAAACACAGAAAATAATTTTTTTTTGGTTTGGACTGGAGTGTACTTTCGGGGGTTACAGCACTCTTTAACGGTCAAGCCAGCCGGCCCTTTACTTATGACACAGGCGCACGCTTGGCACTACTTTGTTGATGCACGTGCGGCTACTGCGCACACAATTCACAAACACAGAAAATAATTTTTTTTTGGTTTGGACTGGAGTGTACTTTCGGGGGTTACAGCACCCTTTAACGGTCAAGCCAGCCGGCCCTTTACTTATGACACAGGCGCACGCTTGGCACTACTTTGTTGATGCACGTGCGGCTACTGCGCACACAATTCACAAACACAGAAAATAATTTTTTTTTGGTTTGGACTGGAGTGTACTTTCGGGGGTTACAGCACCCTTAACGGTCAAGCCAGCCGGCCCTTTACTTATGACACAGGCGCACGCTTGGCACTACTTTGTTGATGCACGTGCGGCTACTGCGCACACAATTCACAAACACAGAAAATAATTTTTTTTTGGTTTGGACTGGAGTGTACTTTCGGGGGTTACAGCACCCTTTAACGGTCAAGCCAGCCGGCCCTTTACTTATGACACAGGCGCACGCTTGGCACTACTTTGTTGATGCACGTGCGGCTACTGCGCACACAATTCACAAACACAGAAAATAATTTTTTTTTGGTTTGGACTGGAGTGTACTTTCGGGGGTTACAGCACCCTTTAACGGTCAAGCCAGCCGGCCCTTTACTTATGACACAGGCGCACGCTTGGCACTACTTTGTTGATGCACGTGCGGCTACTGCGCACACAATTCACAAACACAGAAAATAATTTTTTTTTGGTTTGGACTGGAGTGTACTTTCGGGGGTTACAGCACCCTTTAACGGTCAAGCCAGCCGGCCCTTTACTTATGACACAGGCGCACGCTTGGCACTACTTTGTTGATGCACGTGCGGCTACTGCGCACACAATTCACAAACACAGAAAATATATTATTTTTTTAGCACTTGGGGGGAGCACCCCTGATGGACAGAGCACCCCCTGGACAACACTACAGCACTCCTTTAGGACTGGGACACTGCACAGGACTTTGGAGTGGACACAGCCCCTATGGAGAACTGACTGCACAACACAGTCCAGCCAGCCCCTATGGACTTTGAAGTAGTGGACACAGCCCCTATTAACAACAGCAGCACAGCACAACACAGCCAGCCCCTATGGACTTTGAAGTAGTGGACAACAGCAGCACTACACTACACTACACTACACTACACTACACTACACAGCCCTAACTCCCACCCTCCCTCTTCACTGTCCACAGCCGAGTGAGAAAATGGCGCCGACGCGGGTACCTTATATAGGATCCAAAACCCGCGAGACTCGGAAGGCGGGATGATGACGTTTTGCCTCGATTTCAGATCCGAGTCAGGCGGGAAAAGTCGAGCCTGACTCGGATCGGACTCGGATCGGGGGGGCTCGGGGGGGTTCGGATTTCAGAAATCCGAACCCGCTCACCCCTAATATATATATATATATATATATATATAAAACATTATTCGTGGGCCTGGTGCAGACCACGCCCCCTCCATGTGACATCACACGGCGGCGGGGTCACAATCACCGGTTATTACAGCAATCCCCGGAGCATCCTCAGGATGTAAGGGCAGTGGTGTGACTGCCTGAAGCGTCCTAAGGACGCACTAGACGGTACTGCTGCATAGATTCTGGCTGGGGGCCATTCTAGGTACCCTGCTAGCCAGATGAGGCTAGCAAAAAATAGCTCTGAGGGCCAGACCAAATGATTCTGAGGGCCTTATACAGCCCCCGGGCCTGAGGTTCCCCATCCCTGCACTAAGACATTTAAAAAATTGTTGTTCCATTTTTCTTAACCCTTTCCCAGCGCAGCACCCCTTATCCAGCAGCGTTCATCCAGCACAGCACCCCTGGCCTCATCCAGCACCTCTTTCCCAGCACAGCATCCCTCATCCAGCTGACTACTCAAGACTCTTAACAGTCAGGGCCCGGGAGCCACTGCTTGTTTTTTCTGGCTCCTTGCTGGACTTTGTCGGACAACATATCAGGCACATTGTCTACTGTGTACCCTCAATGTCATTGACGATGCGCTCTCCCGCGCATCATCAGCGGCATTGCCCATCCTTTTTTATACACTTTATTAAAGAAAAGAGTAGGTAACATCAGGGTGCTAAGGAACTTTGGTATAGCGGGCAGTATATCAAGACGCTGTCATGAGAAATTATCTCTGGAGGATGGGTGCAGGTGATATCAGAAACCTCTATATTATGAAAACACTACACTCAGAAAGTGGGCACCATGTTTGCTATATATCAAAGGAGATTAATGCTTGCATATTGCCAGGAAACACTGGCAAATATATTTTAGTCATTCATAAAGCAAGAAAGAAAAATAAGACAGATTTGGTGAATTCACAACAACTAAGTGCAGCATAGAAATATAAACTCTCTTTGTGGGGGGCACTCTTCACTGTGACCGTTAAAAAGTAAGTTTTAGGGCGGGATGCATGACGCACGTGATTCATCCCACCACCCTTCGCATACATGCTGACGTTAACAACACCGGTATGCATGCAGAACTCTGCAAAGGACTGCTCTCTCTGTAAGAGCGGTCTTTTGTGATGAAATAAATTGCCCAGAAGCCCCTCTGGCATCCATCTGCGCATGCGCAGAAGGATGCACGTGCCGCAAGGGGGTGCTGGGAGGGATCCGATTGAATCCCTCTCACAGCACTCTCCCAATAGACGCCCATAGTCTTCTATAGGGTAACACCATCAGGAGATGGTGTTACCCACTGCAACCAAGTTCCGGGGCTTGGTGCATTTTCGGGGTTTGACCGCATTTCTACCTTTGCTGCATCCTGCCCACAATGAACTCAGAATAAAAAACACACTAATATCTCCAAAGCACTAATAAAAATGTAGAACATACCAAATGTAACTGATAAAATGATCAATGTTGTAAGAATGATCAAATACTTTTGCTATATATTTGTGCAAATACACTGATACTAGGTGGCAATAATATGTCAACAATTAACAGTTATAACAGGTTCTTAATAATGTTATTATTTGATAACACGGACTCGTGATATAGTGGCCAAATCAACAGTAAGCAAGTACATTATTGCCATGGGTCAATTATAATACATATAGAGATACCTATATTTTAGGTAATTGTAGTCAAGTGCTGAATGACTTAAACAATATGTTCTAGATATCTGCTTTTCACTGTGTGCTAAAAAGCAGTGAACGATGAATGAGAGTATCATATTACACATATACTGTAGGTATAAGTATAACAGAAGGGTCTGCATCTACTTGCGGCTAGACTTACTAATTTAGTATCCAGGATCACAGAGATCCAGCCGATGAAAATACAAGAAAAGAAGAAGAAAAGTTCCTGTGGTGGCCAATCTTGCAGCTACTGGAGATTTGGGTCACGCAGTGAACACAGCAGGATTCCCCTGTATGATGCGCAATTCCCCTATCTTGCTTGTACATAGTCACAACAACTTTATATAAATAATAAGGAAATTAATTAAACTGTCAACCTTCCTTCCAGGCAAATAAATCCAGTAATGATCCAAATAAATCTAAATTGGGAATGATACAGAGGATGTTTAAAAGTAGAATAAAGTAGACACATGGTTGCCAACATTCGGCACAGCAAGAGGCATGGCTTGGTAAAGGAGCGGTGCAGGGCAGCGTGATGGTACGAGCGCATCACCATGAGCCGCCACCACTTTACAATGCTAAGATTACTGGCATTGTAATGCGGGGAGCGTGCCTGAGAAGACGAAATTCATTCATCGCAATTCATTAATTGACCACTCGGACCACCAATTTACTCGGAAAGTGGGCGGCATTGGGCAGACATGGCGGGAGACTTGAATACTCTTCCGGGTGGCAGGGAGCAGCACCAGAGAGTAAGCAGGTATGCCTATAGTGCTGTCACTTAGTTGCACCTAGTTTTGGAGACAAGATTCCATTTTGTGGAGCACGAATATTAATCTGACATAAATGTGTGGAGAGTGAGATTTTTGTTGGTGTTCATTGATTTGCTGGAAGATACGTAGTGATCTATTTATTATAATGCAGTGATAAAGCTGATTTTCATACACTGCTTATAGTGACAATAGAAAGTGACCTGCAATCTATCAGTAATGTATCACCTGGGTTTGCTGAGTAATACTCAGGTACCTCAGCGATATTGATGGGTTAATTTACTTCTCAGAGATGAAGGTTGTCATGTCCCTAGGTGTTCTAGATGGCAATTTCTGCTATGTATCCTGTGCATGTTGCAAATTACCTTCTTATTTTGTTTATTTAGCCTAAAATAGTATAGTACAAAAACTGGAATGCCGTAAATTGTGGCTATTGCTTCTGATTGCATAACAGAGCTACTAGAAATGCACGCATGTCCGATTGTTCAAATCCAAACGCTGGAAGACCGGCAGTGAAGATCCTGACAGGTAAGTATTTTAAGTATTTACCAACATAACCCCCCCTAACCCTCCCTTAGGGGTGCCTGATCCTAACCTAACCCCCCCCCCTGTAAGTGCATAAACCTAACCCCCCCCTTCCCCGCAGCCTAAACCTAAGTCTCCCGTGGGGGGTGTCTAACCCTAACCTCCCCCCGGGGGTGCCTAACCCCCCTTTCCCCTAGCCTAACCCTAACCCTCCCGGGGGGTGCCTAACCCTAAGTCCCCCCAGGAGCCCCTAACCTAACCCTCCCCCGCCGCGCCCCTGTCCGCGATCACCACACGGCTTACCCCCGCAGCTATCCGCGCCCGCCTCCCGGCTTACCTACGAACGTTATGCCGGGCGTCGGGCTCTCGGCGTAGGTAAAATGACAGGCATCGGGATTTTGACGCCTGTCATTAGACTTTTGCCGGGATTAGACAGTCGGGAAGCCGGTGGTCGGCATTTCAACAGTCGGCTTCCTGACTGCATCCCTACTGAAGCACAAACCTCCACTGTTATGTAACCAAGTGAGAGGAACACACATGTTATCCCTGTACACACAGTCACAGACCATCGCCACTCATGGGCCATCCTATAAAGGAAAGCAACTGACGTAGCTACTGTATACTTGCAGGATCTCACAGTTGGGCATTGACCCTGTACAATCACCTGGAATACAGGGCAGTGCCACTAAAAATATTTATACTTGGCTGCATGCCCTCAGCACTAGAACTAATGAATGGAATATTTGAATAGTGATAACCACCCATAAGCTGTAATTAAAGTTCCAATGTAAATAAGACCTTTTTCATTTAATAATTACAGTTAACCATCAGGTCCCAGATGCTTCATGTAGAGGCTGAGCAGTGCAGAGAGAACTGCAGAAACATAAATGTTTTGTCAGATGATGCTACAGTATATAACTCAGATCCACCGGAAAATGCAGCTTCCTATGAGACTTATTTATATAATCTATTTAGTCTGTAATAACATTACGCAATTGATGCTATAAACTATTTCAACCAATATCTGTATAAACTCCTGTAAATATTTGTTATAAATAGTGAGTTCTGATGTACAGTAATTGCTTCAGGGTGCATCAGGAAAGCGTATGTATTATATAGGATAATGAATGCTCTACTGTATATTATATAGATATTAGACGTCACCAAGGAGTCTGTGACCATAAATAAGTCCAAGGTTGTAAAGATAGGCATCGAAATCCCAACACCTATCATTAGCCCCACTACTAAATCTCAACACCCGGCTTACCAAACGAAGGTAAACCGGGTGTATTAGCGTCTAGCCGCAGAGGGGGTAAGGGTTAGGTTTAGGGATCCCCTGGGGGGGGGATTTAGGGTTAGGTAACCTCCCGGGATGGATAGGGCAGGGAAAGGGGGTGTTAGGGATAGGCACCACTAGGGGGGGTTAGGGTAAGGCACCCCCCCAGGAGGGTTAGTTTTAGGGTGTGGGGAGGGGGAGTTAGGTTTAGGCACTAACGGGGAAGGTTAGGGTTAGGCACTAGGGGGGAGGTTAATGTTAGGCACCACTAAGGGAGGGTTAGGGTAGGGAGAGGAGAGGTTTAGGGTACTTACCCGCTGCAGTCGGGATTTCGATCACTCGGGGTGCCGCTGTCGGTATTTGATCCAGCGGCTAAACAGACGCCGGCATTAAATACCGATTCCATTCCAAAGTATTACAGCTGACCAACCATGTCACAGTTCTCCCATCTGGTCAGTCCCTACACTGACTCTCTAAATATGAGCATTGCTCTGCCACATTTGGCTCCAGCTACCACACAGCTACGGCACAGATTACCCCACAACACCTGCATGTGGCATGTATGGTGCCTGGAATGGCACCCTGCAGCCAATAGCCCCTGAAGCGTCCAAGGGATGCTATCAGAAAGCACCCTACAACCTGTAGAGCTGCCTGGAACATCCTTAGGACACCTCGGCAGCACTCTTCTTCCCTGCTCCCTAGGCGTGACGTCATGACATCACAGGATTAGGGTCTGGGGTTGGCACAGGGCGCACTGCTGCTCTGTTACGATGCTGTAAGCTATTGCTGACCTCAGCTGTGCCTCACCTTAACTACTATCCTGTTGTGATAAGCCTTCACTGCCTGAGATTATGTCATGGCGGCACCTGAGTACCTGCGAGCATGACTTGCTCTACGGGAATAGGCACTTGTTACAGGTGAAGTGCTCTCAAACACAGAGATAGCTCAGTAAAAGGTGCAATCTATAGAAACTAGGACAAAACCATAACGTGACAAATTCATGCAAGCCAATAATTGTAGTGACATTACCATTCACCACTGGTAGTAAAATGATAGGCACTGCCTAGGTACAATACAGCAATCTAGGTACACTTACCATATTTCCTTGTTTGACACAATATCCACTCTTCAGAACAGAAGGAAAAGGCAATGGCTTTTTCACAGGTAACGGTATGTGGCTTTGACTGCGCCTGAGTACAGAATGAGAGGCCACTTCACTCGGTCTCACTTCCGGACAGTCTCCTCCATTCTAAGGAAGGCACAGACAACGTTAGAGTGATTACAAAGCAATTTAATAGGCAGAAAAGATCTTTGTTTGAACTCTAATATGCATGAGGAGGACATATTCCTATTTAAACTTGCTGAGCCTCAGAAATTAGAATGAAGCTTTAAATCATGGACTGTGAAATGTACCTGACTGAGGGGGGTTTGCACGACCACTCCACCAATTATCTCTGTCTTGTATGCGGTCTGGGTTTTCTTCTCCTGAGCAGCAGTGGATCCTGTGTCTGGTATCTGTGCAGCACCCGGCCTGGGGACCTGAAGACACAAACAATGGAGGAATAAGACTGACTGGTTCATACCACCAATGTCTTTTATGTTCAGAGTACATTTATATTCAGTATATAGCACTAATGGGGGAGAGACAACTAGACCACTTATTATGCTCATTTAGCATCACCATATAATAACACTTTCAAGGGAATATTTTATCACATCAGTCTCTGGGCCTCATTCAGAGCCGCTCGTAAGCGGCCGCTCGTTCATTATGAGCGATGTTTGCACAACTGCGCATTCGTACAGATCGTAATACGCATGCGCGAACCAGTCAGTGCGGCCGAAAATCGTTTATTCACTAAATAGCGAATGCCTACTATTTTGAGTGACAGGAGGAGGCGTATGTGGATGGTAACAGGGGAAGGTGCTTGAAAACGGGGAGTGGAATTCAGAACGCAGGCATGCTTAAAGGTCAAAACGGGCGTTTTAAGGGTGTGCATAATTAAACCAGCAGCGTCATTGACCACGTCACTTGGTTGTTTTATAGGCAGAACTGCTCGCAAGATAGCGGTAGGAAAAACCAACCACAAGAATAGCGAGCAGTTCATACGCTGATCGATGTACTCGATTAATCTAATAAATAGCGGACATGACGTATGGTGCGAGCGGCCAGGCGGCGTATTTTTCTAAATTACGACCGCAAGTTTTGTTCGCTTGTTCAGACATAGAGGCGTCAACAGACCGCAAAGAGCGAACGGTTCATTTGAATAGCCACCCCTTTTTTGTGAACGAACGACCACAAATAGCGTCCGGCTCTGAATCAGGGCCTCTGTCCCATTTGGAACTTACAACTGACACAAACACAAGGAAAACATACAAACTCCATACGGAGCCTTTGGTTGGAAATTAACCCTGTGAGCGGGACTGGCGCAAGCCCTGGAGGCTCCCATTCCTTTCCTCAGCAGTGGTTATCTCCACCTCTCCATGGCTTTGTGCCCCCATCCCCACTGATAGTTACCTGAGAAGGGAGTTGAAGCGACATTCTCTGCTCCTCAGACTGCTCTATTGTTGGTACTTGATTGACATCACAGCCAACTGTTTTTCCTTCATGGCAGCACCTGGTGCTCTGTTTGCGGCGCTGCAGGGGGCATTAAAGATCTGGAGGAGTGACATTATGTCACCCATTTAGTGTTTTAGTACCCCTCTAACTCCTAGTATCTTAGACAACTGGGACAGAGGGCCTTATTTATCAACGAGTTTTATCATTGACAACGAGTGATAAAACGCGTTGCATATGATAACTGGTGCTCCAGCCAATCAGCTCCCATCTGTCATTTTTCAAACAGATGACAGGAGCTGAATGGCTGGAGCACCGTTATCATCCACAATGAGTTTTATCACTTGTAGCGAATGATAAAACTCGTTGATAAATGAGGCCCTTAAAATGTTATAACATTTTCGGGTGACACTGGACATAGTAAAATGATTCGTCAATAGTAGTCTATGTATGACTGTATATTTAGTCATATCTGATAGAAAGATGAATATTCCCCTCCCCAGTGGTATGAATCCAGCATGAAAGTCAATAAACAATGGACTGAAACAGACAGTTACAGGAACTCAGGTCATATGGCCGGGTTAAACCATTGGTTTCATGGCCTTGAAAATGCACAGTGAAAGAATTTGCCTTTGGCACATTTTCTCCCTTCTTCAGCTCCATTTAAACAAAGATGTGTTACTCACAAATGGCTGGGCTCCTATTCCAGACAGCAGTTACACAATTTTGGATGGCGGCCCATTTCTCACAGTATAATTAGCTGTATCGGAGCATTGCTGAGGACTGTATGCCCTGCAGCACCCCTGCCACCCACACACACGCACTCATTAATGTCTTATTTCAATCAAAGCCCTCACCCTGACACATCAGTACTTACTCTCCTCTCATGTGTTTTACATGGTGCATTGTATGATTAAAGGAGGATTTGTGCTTGTTCGAGAAGAACTGTAATACATACATGTATTTATAATTTTATATACATATAGTATCACATGATTTCCAGAGGTCATAGAGCACTTATACAGAAACAGCCTAAATAACTCTACAGTCCTGTCTGCTTGCGTCCACCGGTCTCATAACTACATACCTTTCCAGCAGTATGGAGGTTATATAATGTTGTGGGTGCTGGCATGCTTTGGGTGCAATCATTTCTTTAGAAGGCAAAGTCAATACTAATGCCAATCGTAATGGCACTGAGTGATCATCTTCAGCCCATGTTGCATCATTTCTTCTCTTATGGCAGCAGTTTGATGAACATGACACAGCAGTTATCCATACGTCGTGGTATTCTCAGACACTAGATCATATCACAATCGAACATTTACTGGATATTTTGGAACAACACCTGAGATAGTGTTTTTAACCAGCAACCAAACATCAGTTGGGCCACAGGTGATACATCCGTCCAGGAGTGGAGAGGGGGGACAGTGGAGGGCATAGGCAGAACAGAAGTGGAAATGGGGTACAGGGGAGGGCATAGGCAGAGCAGGAGCTAAGAAGGGGGACAGGGGAGGGCATAGGCAGAACAGAAGCGGAAAGGGGGTACAGGGGAGGGCATAGGCAGAACAGGAGCTAACAGTGGGGACAGGGGAGTGTATAGGCAGAACAGGAGCAGAGAGGGGGGACAGTGGAGGGCATAGGCAGAACAGGAGCTAACACGGGGCAGGGGAGGGCATAGTCAGAACAGGAGCTAAGAGGGGGGACAGTGAAAGGCATAGGCAGAACAGAAGCGGAAAGGGAGGACGGGAGGGCATAGACAGAACAGGAGCGGAGAGGGGGGGCAGGGGAGGGTATTGGCAGAACAGGAGAGTATAGGGGGACAGGGGAGGGTATAGGCAGAACAGGAGTGGAGAGGGGGGGACAGGGGAGGGTATTGGCAGAACAGGAGAGTATAGGGGGGACAGAGGAGGGCATAGACAGAACAGGAGCAGAGAGGGATGACAGGGGAGGGTATAGGCAGAACAGGAGCATAGAGGGAGGACAGGGGAGGGCATAGGCAGAACAGGAGCAGAGAGGAGTGACATAAGAGGGGACACACGGAACAGAAATAGAGAGGCAGGGCAGAGGAGGGTATAGGCAGAACAGGAGTTCAGAGGGGGGGACAGGGGAGGGTATTGGCAGAACAGGAGTTCAGAGGGGGGGACAGGGGAGGGTATTGGCAGAACAGGAGAGTATAGGGGGGACAGGGGAGGGTATTGGCAGAACAGGAGTTCAGAGGGGGGGACAGGGGAGGGTATTGGCAGAACAGGAGAGTATAGGGGGGACAGAGGAGGGCATAGACAGAACAGGAGCAGAGAGGGAGGACAGAGGAGGGTATAGGCAGAACAGGAGCAGAGAGGCAGGGCAGAGGAGGGAATAGGCAGAACAGTAGCAGAGCGGTAGAACAGGGATGGGGAAAGGCAGGACAGGAGAGGGTATAGGTGAAATAGGAGAGGCAAAACGGGATGGAAGAGTCAGGAAGGGGTGGCTGAGCACAGGCTCAGTAAAGTAAAGGCCCCCGTACACGGTGAGATTCAAAGTTGGTAAGATCAGTTGTACGAATTCCCTTGAAATTCTTCTCTTGAAATTCTTCATAAGATGTGGTCAAATGGAGTATGATTGATCATTAAGATCATGGGATAAGATGCATAGAAGTGTATCACATCGTACACGATCAGTTGAGATCTCTCTGCAAAACCATCTGATCTGCGATCCAACTAGATGACGGCAGGGACGCGCATCGGGGTCGCAGAAGACTCAAAATACAACTATTTTCAAACGATTGGTCTGTCCAACCTGTAATCGTGTTAAAAATCGGCCCGTGTATGGCCACCTTAAGAGTATGTTAACTAAAATAGATCTGGATGCACACACAGAAATTACTGGCAGATAGACTTATCTCTTGCGGGTGCTGGAGGCTGGTGCAATAATATGCAAAGCTAATGATAACGATTAGCAGCATTAACCAGCCTTCTTCTGATTGGATGATTAAGGACTGCCATCTAAAGCCTACAGTACTTACATAACACTGTCAAGACAATATTGACTGTTGTGTATATGACACTTTATTACATCTAAATATGGTAATGCTTCTTTCAATTTACTACCACACCACATGTCTATGTTATCCTGAGGGAAACGTGGTGCATATGCTGGTGTTGTACACCTGTACTAAGCATTACACTTCAATGCAATTTTGCATTAATGTCTGTGTCCAACTTTGCATGCTCCCTGTTGCGTGTATAGTTATTCCTAAATGGGGTAATCAAATCATAACAGAAACTACCACAGAAAGGAATCTTAAGAGCATACTCATGATACAAAACTATTTTGTGGAGAGCCTACTAATACAATAGGTAATAATACAATAGGTAATGCAGTATATACTAACACATGACATATAATAAGGCAAGTATTTTAGAATCACAACCATCATCGTGATTGCCATCGGGACATTTAAATATCTTGCGGCTCTGGTTAAAGACTGTTCAGTTCTCTGCAATGGGTAAGTGGATTCCTCTTCTTCAATCATAAGTGGAGATGTGATTGCAAATATTCATCACTGATACCAGCATAGGCCTGTTCCAGAGCATGCGCAGAGCGAAAACACGCAAGATAAGCTCCGCCAACAGGCGCTCGTTCAGCTCTGCATGATGCCCTTTCAGTACATACGTATATAATATTTTTCTCAATTCAGCTCAAAACAAAATCAAATTAGTAGCAAAGACAAGAAAGTGGGCTGGGATTTGGTTTGTTACCGTTGTATTTTGAATACTTATTTTTGCTATTAATTGAAGCAGAACATGAACAAAGAAAAAAACAACAGCTGGCGCGGGCGTACAGTGACGGGTTTATAGGGCTATGGGTGTTTCTAGAGGAAGTGCTGCTCACTGGAGCACTACGGGCCATTTCCATATTAAAGACTTGTATATTTTGTTGACTAACAGGTGGCTGCATATAATGTCCACTCATTAACAGTGAATCATGGTTTAAGACCAGATTATGGTTATTATAATAATGGCCATGTCCAATCATGCAATGATATCATCTGTTCTGTTTATGGTTTATCTCTACCTCTTGACATATTGATGGTAATCTACAGTAGCATATCTAACAACCTACATATCTGATTGAGGTTGCTCAGAGTGCACCATGATGGGCACTGATAGCACACAGGACTTGGATCCAACACAAAAATAAATCTGCATACGGTTTACGGCTTTCCCATGTTTGAGTTGGCTTTCCATGTCTGCTCTGGTTTTCTCTTATGACCCAAATACATCATTGTAGATAATTGGCTTCTAATGGAACTGGCCCTGGTGTGTAATTTTATGTACTGTATGCGTGGGTGAATTCAAAAGTTATCACTTCTGGGTCAGGGCCTTGTGTACATGAGTATCAATTACCTGATCATACATCAGCTTGGAATATGTTGTTACTATATTAAGCATAATAACAGTAAGCATAAATATATTAATAATCTCTTTATCCAGTTTTTTTTTTTAAATTAAATCCAGTCCAGGTTGTTGAATTTACGTAGACCTCGCAGCCACATGATCCAATGGAAGAATGCGGTTAGAATTATTTATCAGACTAAGGGGTCTATTTACTAAGCAGTGTTAGGAGACAGAGTGAAAAGTGATAAGAAAGTAATAAGGTGCCAGCCAATCAGCTCCCAACTGTCATTTGTCAAGCACAGCCTGTGAGCAGGGAGAGAGAGAGACCCAGGTGGGGAGAATGCTGTTTTGGTATGTGCATAGTGACGCATGTGAAGTATTACTGTGCAATAAATAATATTTACTAAACAGTGTTAGGAGACAGAGTGAAAAGTGATAAAAAAGTGATAGGGTGCCAGCCAATCAGCTCCAAACTGTCATCTCACAGGCTGTGTTGAAAAAAATAACAGTTGGGAGCTGATTGGCTGTATCACTTTCTTATCACTTTTCACTCTGTCTCCTAACACTGCTTAGTAAATAGCCCCCTATGGGGTCTATGTACTAAGCCTTGGAGAGAGATAAAGTACCAACCAATCAGCTTCTGTCATTTTTCAAATAGAGGGGTCTATTTATCAACAAGTTTTATCACTCAAAACGAGTGATAAAACTCGCTGTGTATGTGTGATAAATGTTTGAAAAATGACAGTTGGGAGCTGATTGGCTGCAGCACCATTTATCATACACAGCGAGTTTTATCACTCGTTTTGAGTGATAAAACTCATTGATAAATAAGGCCCACAGCCTGTAAAGTGACAGGAGCAGATTGGATGGCACTTTATCACTCTCCACTATATCTCTCTACAAGGCTTAGTACATAGGGGTCTATAAGGGGGAGATGTAACGAACCTTATAGACAGGTGGAGAAATCTCCCATAGTAGCCAATCAACTTCTTCCAATAAATTTATAGACTGTACTTGATAAGTGATAGCTATAAGCTGATTGGTTGGTATGGGTAACTGCTACACTTGTTCTCTTTAGAACGTTTCATACACCTCCTTAGTGTCACAATATTTCCCCAGATTTGTTTTTTACACTGTTTTGGGTTGTAACAATGTGACAACTTATTCCCTCATATTACGATGTTGGTAGTAATTACATATCAGGTGCTTGAAAGATTTATGGATTTTAAAATATATACATTGTGAGTAACTAAACAGACCACAAGCACATACATGTCATAGTCAGGTGAATCCACCACCCAGATAAGCCGTGGAAGCCAATGCCGCTCCCAAACACCTTACAATAGAATACAATACACCTGAGCATTCATTTAGAACAACAGGATATTGGGCCTGATTCAGACCCACTCGCGAGCGGCTGTCCGCTCGCAAGTGGGTCGATGTTAGGCACTGAGCATGCGCACGACGGAGGGAGCTCCGTCGTGCGCATGCGCCAGACGCGACGAGCGAAGGAAAGTCCTTCGCTCGTTGTGTCCGATCAAAGGGGGCGTGCTGTCAATGTTGATTGACAGCACGCCCCCTTTGGTGGGCGTGCCGGGGGCGTGCCTCCCTGACGGGGGCGTTCCCACGGGAACGCCTCCCGTCAGAAGCCGGCCCACTGACATCACTAGTGATGCAGTCTAAATGCCGACCGTCGGCATCCCGACTGTCTAATCCCGGCAAGGGTCTAATGACAGGCATCAAAATCCCAACGCCTGTCATTTTACCTACGTCCTGATCGAAGGTAAGCCGGGCGTGGACAGCCGCGCGAGGGGGGGTTAGGTTAGGGGCTCCTGGGGGGGACTTAGGGTTAGGCACCCCCGCGGGAGGGTTAGGCTAGGGGAAGGGGGCGTTATGGTTAGGCACCCCTGGGGGAGGTTAGGGTTAGACACCCACCCGGGAGGGTTAGGTTTAGGCAGCGGAGAAGGGGGGGTTAGGTTTAGGTCTAACTTGCCAGTAGTCCTAGATGCCTACTGCATCATGATCCCTAATAAAAGAAGTGCGCACAAAGCTTACTCACACATGTGATATCACAAAGGCAGGTGAGCCAGTCCTGTCCATTCGTCATGCCATATGTGTGAGTTTTTACGTGTTTTTTGACAGGCATTGCATTCAGAAGACTTCAAGCTGTCACTGCTCAAGGCACTGTAAGTGAATATGGCATACATTAATAATTGTGCTTACTGTATATCCATCAGCCTAACGTCCCCTCCTCCCCTACTATTGTGTTGGTCTGTTCCCCGTCAGCTATCAACTAGCCTCCAGGAATCCCAATGATGTGCTTGCTGAGTCTGTCCCTCACTGTGTTATCCCTTATCTGGCTGATAATGAGCTAGAGGTTTACTTCACTTTATTATGAGCTGTGGTTATATACACTAATGATTCCATGACAAATTGTACATATACGTGCACAGACGTAAGTCAATGCAAATGACTGGGAGTCCTTAATATTTATGGTTTACAATGTAGAGGATTATTAACGCACTAAAATAGTAACATATACAGATGCAGGACTTGTTATCTTGAAAGGCATTTGAGTTAACTTGAGTCATCTTCCTCCAATGCCACCAAGGAATGCAGCTTATCAACAAGACCTGAGCTATCTATTGTGGATGGGCTGAGATACCTCCTCATAGTAATTTTCACTACATATGTAAGATTTTAGGTGCAAAATTAGCACTGAATCACAGTAACCAATCAGAAATTAGATTTTATTTGTATATTGCAAGTTAGGCAATAAAACAAGTGCCTGACTGGTTATTAAGGTTTACTGTAAACTTTATATAAATGCGAGTTTAGTAAATGAGTTCTGGTTTATCAGTAAGTGTAAAATATCTTTGTCCATATTTACCTATTGTTTTATTTGACGTCTATGGGATTTGGGGAGGATGCTGTTGGATCAGGAGAAGCGTTTGCACGGCCCCTTCCCCCGCAGACTAATGCCACGATTTGTGGCAGTGCGCCGTTGGGCTGGGGCGATGACAGTTCACAATTAATCCTTTCATTGCGGTCCCCAAGACAGTAGACAACCCTATCAGCTCCCATCCTCTTCACTTAAGTGTTGTTTACTCTCTTGAGAGCCTGAAAGAACTCCCCTAAATCCAGAATCTCCCGGACATTCTGGAAGAGTAGGCAATTATGTTTTTGACATAGATAAAGTATGTCCTACTATGAACACCATAGTGATTTCTTTCACCATTGGCTATTAATGTGTTTACATCACCCTTGTATCTCCATGTATTTACACACTACTCTTGTACCATACGTATTACATACTGTTTTGCTTTTTCGTCACATTTTACACACTCTGCCTTGATTACTATGCTCATGTTACAGTAGGCCATCACGCTTAGTATTAGGCCTTCCCGCTTAGCTTAGAAAATAGTAACAAGATTTCAAAAGAGTGCTAATACTTAGAAAGGGTAGGCTATAGATCCGGGTACTGGAATTCCATGTGTACCGTGTAATGAGTGGTGTAACCTCTGGAAACTTTTCCCATTAAAGGTCAGAAATGACCGGTCTTACCAAAACCCTGACACCTGTTGCATGACCACCAAATCCTGGAAGGAACATCATCAGTGGAAGGGACTTGACCACTGGACAACTGACTGTAGACTCAGAGCCACTGACAAGTGCTCTTTAGGTGGAACCACAACAAGCTAGGTGGAACCACAACAACGACAAGTTAGGTAGAACCACAAAAAGTTAGCAACCAGAAATGGCAGCCTTATGTAATCATGCAGACATAAAATGAGATGCTCTGGTGCACCTGGCTTGGACTTAATTATCAACATCTCCAGTTCATAGCATCTGAACATACAAAATTCTGCACCCAGAGACACCACCATCCTGACACATAAATCTCTGAGCCAAGTTTGTGTTTCCTCACTGAGGCGGAGATGCGCCATCAAACCTTCTAAAGAGGACAAGTGCAGGTGTTTCCCATGGCAACCAATCAGATTCTAGCTATCATTTATCAATTACATTTCCATACATTGATACTTAGAAGCTGATTGGTTGCTATCGGAAACTTCTACACTTGTCTTCTTTAGAATGTGGTTAGTAGGGATGTAGTTAGCATGTCGATAAACACAATGTCAGCAGTCAAAAGGTCAGAATGTCATGTGGAATCTCATGTTGACATGATCAAAATGTGGACACCTGCTAAATGTGGATACATGAAAGGTCAACACAGTCAAAATGTCGACAATGGATATTTTATGATTAGCATTAGGTGTAAAATTAGAAACTGCTGACAGGAATGCTGTCGACATTTTAAACATGTCACCATTTTGTCAACAATTTGCAAGTCAATAACTCATTCTCTAGAGAAAAAAAATGGAAACAATGGACAATGATTTCATAGTAGTAAGTTAAATAACCTCAATACTAAATAATGCACAATCCCATATATGGTATATTGGTTTTACAAATCAGACCCCAGTCCCAGTACTATAGTGGCTTGTTCACACTATCAGTATGACTCTGAGGCGGGAGGTCAGGAAAAAGAGCAAGTAACTGTGCTCCTCAGTAAAACCATGATGCACTGCAGGTTGGGTAGATTTCCAATATGCAGAGATTTTGAATTGGGAGGTGTGTGTCCAAACTCAGGGGCCTATTCATCAACACTAAAATAACGGTTTTAAGGACATTTTCCTTAATTACCGTTATTTTAGTATTCATTAACACACTTACCACAGGAGATATCACTGATATGTCCTAGTTAAGTCCGCCTGCGTTAATTTCCACACTCCCCATATATTAGTATGGAGATATGGAAATTAGGCTATTCATCAAATTCCAAAAATTATGTATTTTCGGAATTTGATGGTGTTAACATACGCCACTGTGAGGTGGTGTACAGGGGGTTATACTTACCTGCTGTCAGCTTGAGCAGGTCCTCCTCTCCTCCCTCCGGCGGTCCCCACTCCCTTGAGACGCTGCATCCAGGACAGACTGGGCGGGGGTTCGAGAGTCCGCACCAGTGGCTACAGCCGGGCGGGAAGGTGGTGAGTGCGGGGGAAATAGGATGGAGGGGAGGGAAGTCGGAGCCACCATCATCTTTGTTTAGTGGAGCGGGCAGTGGGGGAGGGATCAGGTCCTGCCGTCTATGGCAGCCGGGACCCGCCCAGAAAAGTGATGCATGCGGGGGACACAGGATGGAGGGGGGGGGTGCGGCAGGGATCAGAGCCACCACCATTGCCGGCAGATCTATCTTTGCATGCGGGGACATAGAATGGAGGAGGGGTGCGGAGGACATAGGGTACGGGGGGCGGAACAGCCGCCGCCAGATATTTGTAGAGTGGAGCGGGCAGCGGAGATGGGAGGGAGGGGGTCCCGCAACTGCTACATTCTAGCCAGGTTGATCCTGGATACAGTCAGAGGATGCAGACAGTCAGGCAAAAGTATCTATTTCCCGAAAAGCTGTCATCGCAAAAATGACAGCTTTTCGGAATAGATAGTTATGGGGAGGAGGAATGATGAATTCCTCCGGTAATTAAGTAGAACTCCATGCGAGTTCTAAACCTAATTACCTCCCTCAAATTTTTAGTTATGATGAATAGGCCCCTCAGACCTAAATTGCAGTGTACCAATAAAGCTGTCCAGCATTTGTGGGCTACATGCAAAAGCCAGGGCCGGATTTCCCGCTAGGCATCCTAGGCGCTCGCCTAGGGCCCGGCGGGACCCAAGGGGTCCGTGGACGGGCCCCTTGGCCCTTAGTAATTACACAATCACAGTGTTCCCAGAGGAGCACTGCGCGAGTATCGCGTGACGTCATGAAGTCACACGGTCCCGCCTACTCTCCCAGAGAGTCCCTAGCAGCTGTCTCTCTCCTAGTTTCCAGGAGAGAGAGACTGTACGCAGCCCGGCGCCTGCCTGCGCATGAGGGAAGAAGCCGGGTGTGCGTGTGTGCACACTGCACACAAACAGACATTATTATTATTATCATCATTTATTTATATGGCGCCACAAGTGTTCCGCAGCGCCTTACAAAGTACATAAACAAATAGATTGATTTACAGTGACTTACAGTACAGTACAATAAAATACATTACAGGACATGGATAAAATAAATTGCTACATTCGCGACCATAACACCCAGATAAGCAACAATGCAAAGCAACCAAGTGTTAGGTGCCCTGGTAGAGAGTAAGAAGTAGATGAAGGTAGAGTAAGGAGACGCATAAGAGGGTAGAGGGCCCACCGCCCTGTCCCTTGTAGCTGATGATCCATCCATCATCACCCATCTAGCCGGGCCCCACCGCAGCCCGCCCCAGAAGCCACTCTGCCAGCCTCCCAGGCCCGTCGCCGCCCATCGGCAGCACCCAGCAAGGCCAGGCAGGTAGGGCCCCTGATGAGCTGTCTGCAATAAAATCACAAATATATATATAGTGTATATGATATGAAAATGTATATCTCAATGGGAGCAAATTTTCTGTGTGTATATATATATATATATATATATTATTTCTATTATTATTTTTTTTTCTCATCTAGTGACATTGTAAAAACTGCATATATCCAGTAGGCGTCACTAGGTCAAGACTTGACCTGGTGACACCTACTGGATTTATGCACAGTTTTTACAATGTCACTAGATTATATATATATATATATATATCTATATATATAATATATATATATATATATATATATACATACATACATACACACAGGGTGTCTTTGTAAACAATAGACCAGGTGGCACTCATCCGGACTTGTTAAAGTGTAAACGTGGTTTATTTAGGCCGACGTTTCAAGGCTATACATGTTGTGTATCCTGAGGAAGGGACTTTCATGTCCCGAAACGTTGATGATTAAAGCACAAAGTTTCACTATTTTGATGAAAGTCTCCTGAGTGCCAGTATTCTGTTTCTATATATGTATATGTATATATATATATATATATATATATATATATATATATATACAGTTATATATATTTATATATATATATAATTTGCTTGAGTTACTACCTATTGTGTAGGTGTTTTCTTATTTTCTGGTCCCTCACCTTCTCCCTCTGTTCTCCTACAGTCTCACATTATTTTTCCAATTGTCTTCCTCTGTTCATTTGACCCCCTTTCATCCCGTCTCGCCTATCACACTGTGTATGTATGTATGTATGTATGCATGTATACACACACACGCACACATACATGCACACATACATGCACACACACATACATGCGCACTCCTTTCATGTATATATTTGTTACAGGATGATAGATAGTTTATATATATATATATATATATATATATATATATATATATAAACCTTTCAAATAAACAGAGGCACTCGGAGACTGTTGTAAATAAACAACTAGCGAGTAATAAAATTAACACCAACGTTTCGGGACCAAACGTGTCCCTTTGTCAAGGCATTGGTTTGGATGAAATTGTGTACGGAGGGCACCTGAGCAGCTGAATAGGGAGGAAGAGTGCCGGTCCGCAAGAGATTGTATATATGTATATATATATATATATATACTGTAGTGTGTATATATATATATATATATATATATACATAATGTGATCTAGGAAGACTGTAGTAACTGTGCATATAGTACAGTAGATGTTACTGGAGCAAGATAAGGAAAACCTGGCCCTCCCCATGTGGAAAAGAATAGGCGTCATTCTTTTGTCTATTGATCACTGATGGATTAAATACATAGTCAACGTTGCAAGGTCCTAAGACCTTTTCGTCAGGTTTCAAGAGTGCCGCCTATTCCTTTCCACAGTCAGGACAGGTTTCCTTTGGAGAAATAAAACTGTATGTATATTAGAGATGTTAGAGATGAGTGGGTTCGGATCTCAGAGATCCGAACCCACCCGAATTTTGGGGATCCGGGGAGATCCGAGCGCAGCTCAGATCTCCCTGCCTGCCCCGGATCCCTCATCCGAGGCAAAACGTCGCGACCCCGCTGTCGGGTCGCGAGGTTTTGTTTTGAGCGGGCTTAAAGGTGATTGGCTGCGAGAGCCGTCTGTCACGACTCTCAGCAAATCAGTGTTAAGCCCATTGAAAATGCAGTGAGAGAGAAAAAGATGGTGCCCGCCATCCCCCGCCGGCACCCCCACTGGCAGCATCCCCTGCTGCCGACACCACAGCTGCCGACACTCCTGCACTGCTGCTCCACGTACTGAGGACACCGCCAGCAACCCTCACACTGCCGACACTCCCACACTGAGAACACCACCAGCACCCCTGCACTGCCGACACTGTCAGCACACATGCACTTAGGACACCGCCGGCACCCCCGCTCTGCCGACACCGCCGGCACCCTGCATTGAGAACACCCCTGCACTGCCAACACAGTCAGCAAACCTGCACTGAGGACACCGCTGGCACCCCCGCTCTGCCGACACAGCCAGTAAACCTGCACTAAAGACACTGCTGGCACCCCCGCACTGCCATTCCATGTACTGAGGACACCGCCAGCAACCCCCGCACTGCCAACACAGCCAGCAAACCTGCACTAAAGACACCGCTGGCACCCCCGCACTGCCGACACAGCCAGCAAACCTGCACTAAAGACACTGCTGGCAACCCCGCACTGCTGACATCACCGGTACTCTTCACTCAGCACTGCCATTCCATGTACTGAGGACACCGTTAGCAACCCCGCTCTGCCGATACTGCTGTCACAGTAAGTGCAGTATTGGTGTATCCAACCCACACTGTATAACACACTGTATCCATGTTGGAAATTAGAAGCTGAACTGCCACATGTTAGTGCCGCCCACTGTGTCACTTAGCTTAGTCAGCCAGCTAGCTGGATGCAACCTTTTGGCCTTAACTAGATGAAGCAAATAATATTGTGAGGTGGTCAAAATTGATTGGAAATTACTGGAAATAAATGTTATTGAGGTTAATTATACTGTAGGAACAAAAACAGGCCCATTTTCTGTGATTTTAGCTGTTTTTATGTTTTTTTAAGAAAAAAATCTAGATCCAAAAGCAAAACACGAAAACAAAACACCAAGGGAAAAAGACCTAAACCAGATTCAGATCCAAAACCTGGGGAGATCCAGATCCAAAACCAAAACATGAGGGTCGGCGCACATCTCTAATGTGTGCGTATATATATATATATATATATATATATATAAAATGATGCATGTATATAATATGATGTGTGTGTCTTACTCCAGTGACACCTACTGTAATATATGCACAGGATTGTTTGAGGGCGGGGGGCCCTAATCAATGTCTTGCCTAGGGCCCCGTGAGGTCTAAATCCGGCTCTGGCAAAAGCCGCCAATATTTACTGTGCATGCAAAAAAAGAAATGTATTTGCCGCCCTTGCATTGCAACACGGTTTGTCAAAGTAGTCAGTTACTTTACAAGCAGTGTGATCAGGACATGGGAACAGGATGCCTACAGAAGTGCATGGTAACCTAGATCTAATTGATTGCCGTGGTCACTATGCCATTTATACTGTATACACAATAATCCCCCTCACCAAGAACAGAATAATTCCTGTTGTGATGGACTCTTCAGGGACATGCAGTTAGGGTAGGCAGGGGTCATACTCCTGAGATTTGACTTTTTAACTTATAAACATTTTATAGTTAAAGCTCAACAGCTTTGTGGAGATCCCTGGGACTGCAGGGAGGTGAAAGATGAGGCAGCAACAGCTCAGCATTGCCTCTGTATAGTCAGATACTGCATGCAGAGCTGGGGGTGTGGCCATACCAGGGTCAGTAAGCTGCACAGAAAGAGAGCTAATATAGCCATGCTTCTGAGCATGGGGGGGGGGGTGCTTTGAGCACTGATGGACACCTTGGATGTGTCATGTGACCAGTAAGTGCACTGCAGTGTTTAGAAATCGGAGCTGTCAGCAGCAGCTAGAGTGTCACAGTGATGCATGTAGGAGAATCAATGGACACTGCTTAGTGTAGTGATCGGAGAGTTACAGTGAGTAGGGGGTGAGACGGGCTCCCAGCACTTAGACCCTTTTCCATGTGTGCCTTTACAGCCATTGAACTCACCGCACGTCAATTCCTCAGGTTATTATGCACATTACCAGTATTATACAACGCATCCTGACTGCACCTCTTATAAAGCAGACGCTCAGTGTGAATGAGCTCCACCCTGGAGGAGGTCACAGCAGACACTTACAGTGATTTTACTTGCAGAGTTTAAGGCATCCACCCATCCTTGGAGATCCTTCTGGTCACTGGCTTGAAGAAAGTACCGTTGGGATAAGGCATTGATAACTGGTGGGAACATAAAAATATTGTCACAAATAATGCAAGTACAGTATAATGCATATGCAGTAATAGGATGAGTTATACGGGGATAGGCATATAGCTATATAAGGAGAAGTTATATGGAGTAATAGGAAGAGCTATAGGGGGATAGACATATAGATTTATAAAAAGAGGTTATTTGGGGCAATAGCAGGAGTTATATGGAAAAAATATATAGAGTGATAGGATGGACAATAAGAAGACAATCAGGTTTATAAGAAGATCTTATAGTATAGTGATATGTAGTGATAGTAGAAACTCATTATGTAATATAATATAGATTAGTGCAGGGGCTCCAAAACTTTGTCCTCAAGGCACCATAATAGTCCAGGTTTTAAGGATATACATGTTTGTGCATAGATAGTATAATCAAACTGACTGAGGTACTAATTAAGTCACCAGTGCTTAAGTATGGACATCCTGAAAACCTGGACGGTTAGGGTGCCTTGAGGACAGAGATTGGGAACCATTGGATTAGTGTAATAAGAGGAGTTATACAGAGAGGGTGTACAGCAGGGATGGGGAACCTTAGGCCCGGGGGCCGTACAAGGCCCGCGGAATCATTTGGTCTGGCCCTCAGAGCTTTTTTCTGCTAGCCTCATCTGGCTAGTAGGGTGCTTAGAATGGCATCCTACAGCCAGAATCTATGCAGCAGTGTAGCCTGGAACATCCTTATGACGCTTCAGACGGTCACACCACTGCCCTTACAGATCCCTGGAGCATCCTCAAGATGCTTCGGGCATTGCTGTAGTCACCGGCAATTGTGGCCCCGCCCCCATGTGACGTGACTTGGAGGGCCGTGGCCTGCACCCATGTGACGTGACTTGGAGGGCCGTGGCCTGCACCAGGCCCGTGTATAATGCTATATATATCAAAATGGCCCTCGGCAGAAAAAAGGTTCCCCTCCCCTAGTATATATAGTAATAGATAGGATATACTGTATACATAATAGCTACAGGGGTGAGGTTGCCTGGCTCACTGTGGGCTCTATTTACTACAATCCGCATATTGAATGCAGATTGTAGTGTGATATTACCGAGTGAATTCGCATTGTGAATTCAGGCAATATCACAGGGATTTACTACAAATCCCTTACAGGGACAGAGCTTGCGATAAAGCTCTGTCCCTGCAAATCCCCTTCGGAGCCTTATCACGGTATTTTTGCAAAAAATACCGCGACTAAGTGCCCGCGCATGCGCTGACTGGTCGACGCTGCTACCCACCTCCAGGTGGCGTTATTATCACAGGGCTTTCCCGATATTTTTTCACATTTTATTTTTAGTAACTCTGGTCGGATCACATTTCCCATTACAGTTATGGGAAATGCAATCTGCTTTACTAAAAATAAGTGATACTTAGGGGTTGGAGTAGAATTTTACGAATTCTACTCCAATAGCCCTGTAATAACTATAGAGGATACTAAAATAATGTGAAAAGGGTGTGAAAACACCCTTTTCACTTTATTTTAGTCAAAATAATGTTAATAAATAGAGCCCTGTGTAAGTTATAACAGGGTGCCCTGTCTTTGGGCCCCCTTTACTTGTCAGCTGACTTTATATCTCACAACCCTATTACTGGGCACAACAGGGATAAATCAGTGAGGTGCAGCTTACAGATAAGTAAAGGGGAACAGATGCGTGATAAGGAAAGATGTCGGGAAACAAGTGGCTTGTTCTCCTTAGTAGTTAATGCCCAGGACCATTGTATTGGAGGAGTGACAGACAGGCAAAGACCATATGAAGCATGCAGTAAGGGACTGACTGTCATACTCCGACAGTGATATACTGGGACAGTGAGTGACCCAGGGCCAGACCATGCATAGCAGCATGCCCCCACCCCCCCCGCTCGCGACCCGCTAAGCCCCGCCCCCTCATGGAAAGGGGCGTGGCCATAACACCCCGGAGCCCACCGGGGAATTACCCGATTCCCCCGGCAGCCCAGTCCAAGCCTGGAAGCAGGATGAAGTTACAGGATTAGTGATTTCTTACTGCTAATAGGATAGAGGTGATAGAAAACAATACAAGGATATATAAAGCTAGTTCCTCACCAAAGCAGCATGTCAGCTTTGCTTTTTGTTTCACAGCAGCTGAGCCAACCTGAGAAGAAACAGACAGTTACTTACTGTACTCATTAGGGAGCAGGACATTTCTCTCTGTAATAAAACTAGTGACTATTACAGTAATAGAGGTTTGTGCGTGAAACGTATGTAAAAGACAAGGTAATCCCTATATTGTCCTATATACTTCCATACTAACTCAGGCAATAGCCTGTATGAGGCAGTGCATGACAATGACAGCATATACACAGGCAGATAATACTCATCCATTGTATGAACTCTGAAGTGAGGATTATATACTGAACAAACTGGGATTATGGGTCTGATTCATTACGGATCGCTATTGTGATCACATCTCCGTAATCACGCGCAGGTCTGCTGCTAAAATATGTTAGAGAATGAAATTGCAAAGCCGTCACAGACCAACATAAAGACGCCCACTTCCCCTATCTCACATTCCTAATACTTTGCAATCCAGGGAAAACATCGGTACCAACAAGTAACATCGGAGCCTCAGACACAATAACAGCAGGTCAGACCTTACTCAGAAATTGCTAACCTCGTTGCACGCAGTGAGCACTCAGGCTGCGTATGCCATCGCAGGGGCTAATTTATGCACGCCCCTGTAACGGTGTTCAAACGGTATAAACAAAAGGAGTGGCGCAGGGGTACAGAGAAGGGTGTTTGTGTGGCATTCTAAAGAGCTACACGCAGCACTTGGGCATACCTAGCAGTTGGTACAATATAGGTGGGACATTCTGATTCGTAGACCTCAGAAGAGTTTCACACAAAAATTGGTGCTTCATGGTGATGTGTGTGGTTCTCAGGGGTGTGGCTTATTTTTGTAAATTTTGTGTTCCTAAATATTGGCAGGTATTCACTTGGGGGTAATGTCCAGGTTTCCACAGGGGAGATGTATCCCCATGATCTACCGTAGGTGTGATTTATGAACAGTGCAGGCAATAAATAACAGGTTCCATGCAATGCTTTTTTGCATGCCAGCTATCTCATCAGATATTTTGTGGAGTAAACAGTCTGACAAATAGGCTCCTTCATGTCAATGTGATTTTACACTCAGGTATTCTCACTTTTATTCCCCTGTTCCAAATACCTTTCTTTCTTTTTGTCAGTGATTATAGGAAACTGACCGTGTACACATCGTCTTGTTTAAAATCGGAATACATTTTTTCAATAAAGAGAAAAAAAATATATAAAAAAAAATTTGCTAAAATAATACAAATAACATATTATCCACATCCATTCCCATCTCAGTAATCTTCTCACATCCAGCTCATGTGATTTAAGGCCTCACATAATAGCAATTACCAATGCATACCTCCCAACTGTCCCTCATTCAGCGGGACAGTCCCATTTTTTTGGGAATGTCGCGCTGTCCCACCCACGGGCCACAGAGTGTCCCGCGGTGAGGGGGGGGGAGTTGGGAGAAGCATACACTGCTGAGCAGCGGGTATGCAAAGTGAGAATAGATGCTGCATCTATCAACAGTATGTGGGGAAGCCCGGGGGCAGCCCAGCATCTCGAAGATGCTGGGCACGCCCCTTACTGATGTAAACGGGGGGTGCCGCTAGACCACGCCCCCTTTCGTGTAGACCACTCCCCTTTCCGGGAACACACGCGCCTTCGGCGCGCGGATGTCCCGATTGTAGATCTTCAAATGTTGGGAGGTATGACCAATGTCAAATTAATAAACAAGTATTGCCATTTATGACAACAGTAATGATTATATCCACATCCCCCCATGCTATATGACAAGTTCCTATTATACCTGTAGTTTTAATCTTCTTAGTGGTGTAATCATATTTGTCAACTGATTAATTGTATAAATAAAGCTTTGTGATAGAGACAATTACTCACAGACAAGTGTTATGCAGTGCTCAGACGTTTGTATGACTGCGCATAGGTTTGTACGAGTCATACTTGATGACTTTCTGGCTTCCCCCACTTGTCGGCACTATGGATGGACATCGGAAACCGATGGTTAGCAGCCATCAATGTTCTCGTATCGATATAAGTACTTTTTCTATTGAATAGCTGGTTTGAGATTGTTGCCAGCCTGCTTCCAATACCCATCCGATGGCTGACTGTTTAAATTCAACTGCGGACCCTCAGAAGTGGTGTTCGCAGCTCGGCTTGTGCGCATGTGCGAAGCTCTGGCTGCTTCTGTGCACGTGCACAGTATTACCATCGCATATTTTGATGTCAGAAGCCCAGCAACCATTAGAGGCTGGGCTTCCAATGTCTACTCCGAGTTGGCACAGCGGGGGTGTGGAACAGCATAGACGGGCGGTGCAGGGGTGTGATGGCACAATTGCGTCACCGTGGCTCAGCCCCCTAGTATACAGTGGCCAGATTACAGGCATTGTTAAGCGGGGAGCAGGGCTACAATGCCGTAAATCAGCACAAATCGCTGCCCCGTTCTCAGCACCCCCGGCCATAAGGCTGTGAACAATTTATGCAGCTTTATGTCTTCCTGTATTTCTGAGTATATACAGATATTTTAACAGCCCAACTTTGTATATGGTTTGCTTAGTTTTATTTTAGCACAAGAATAACATTGTACACTTGATACATTTCTGCATAATTATTATATGCATATAAATATGTGGCATGAATGAATACAGATATGCCAAAAAAAAGAAAAGCAGCATGAATTCACCATACATAGAAAACAAACATCATTATCTCAATGCTAAAGTAATTAATACAAGTACAGGCATGTGTTGGCCTTATTTCCCAATACAGACATGCTAGCTCATACACTCTCACTTCCTCATGCACACTTCCTCTTCTCCCCCCGCTCAGATGCTTTTCTTCTGCTGATGCAGACAGCCAAGCGTTAGGATTTGTCCAGTACGTGGACCTCACTGGCTGCTGATTCCCCCCAGGCCCCAGCTATTTCATCAGTTATACTATAAAATCTCCATTTACACTTTCGCTATACTAACAAACACATCAATATCAATCACATTATTTGTACAATACAGTTAGCTGTGGGTAACATCTACACCAGGCATGGGCAACCTGTGGGCGGCTCTCCAGGTGTTGTGAAACTACAAGTGCCAGCATGCTTTGCCAGATACCTGATAACTGTCAGGTTGTGCTGGGACTTGTAGTTCCACAACACTTGCAGATAAACTGGTTGCCCGTACTTCCGAACTATGTGGTTATAGGCTGGAAAGTCCCATTTTAAAGGGCTCTGGGCCTAATTCAGACCCGCTCGCGAGCACAGAGCGCTCGCAAGCGGGTCGATGGTGCCCTATTGCGCATGCGCACGACGGAGGGAGCTCCGTCGTGCGCATGCGCGAGACCCGCATAGCGACAGCCAAGCTGTCGCTATGGGTCTCGCACCAAAGGGGGCGTGCTGTCGATGGTGAGTGACAGCACGCCCCTTTTGGTGGGCGTGCTGGGGCGTTGCTACCCAGACGGAGGCGTTCCCATGGGAACGCCTACCGTCTGGGTCCGGCCCCACTGACATCACTAGTGATGTCAGTGGGAGTGCTTTTGGCTCTGATAGAGCCAAAAGCACTCCTGGGCTTGCGGCAGCGAGACCCTACTGCAGGGTCTCGTCGCAAGCCCGATGGTCGCGATTGTCATGACCATCGCGACCATCTTTTTGGCCGCTCGCTATAGCTGTGGGTGGTCGCTCCATTTTTAGGTAGGAGGGCCCTGATTCAGAGCGAGCGCTCTGGTCAGAGCATCCGGCTCTGAATCAGGCCCTCTGTCCCTCCTTCCTGAGTGGGACATCTTTATGTCGTTCCACCCGGCAGTTGGGGAGGTATGCTCAGGGCTGTAGCAGGGCAATAAGGCATCCTTGGCCGGCCCGCCCTCTCTCATGTGACATTATGACAGTGATATGCGGAGAGGTAAATGGCTGGGGAGACACTGGCTAGTATCAGTGCCAGATTTACAGATACATATATGAACCCGAGGGTTCATGTGAGCAATATACAAAGGTGCAGGATTTCTTATGTGTTTTAATCAGGGATGTGTGGAAAAGGTAGACAGGGGAGGCAGTGCCTCACCTGTCATACACTTTTTACTCCAGAGTGTTGACTATAAAAATTATTAGAATAATACAAATAAGATATTTATAATATTTTCTTTACATTCTTCTTATAACTCTGGAGTATATTGAAGTATGACAGGAAAGGCTCTGCCTCAACTGACATCACATCACTGCATTATGATGAGGGGGTGGGGCTACTAGTACCAGGAAGAAGATGAGTGCCGGAATGTCTGCTCTGCGGCTGCTCTTTAGGATGCATGGCATTGTTCCAGACACCCTGCAAGCCAAAAACAGGCTCCATGAGGTAGCAATGGTGCTGCCCCCCACCCTGGGCAGCAGCACCGCTCCCAATTCTCTAGGTACAGCCTGGGGTATTCTCAGCATAGCACAGCAGCTGTGAATGGCTGCATTAGCACAAACAATACTGTTCCCAGCATGCAAATTGTTTTTTATGAGTGAGGAGGGACAGGATAGGGCTAGTCTAACATGTCAGAGCTCTGGACACACCCCTGTGATGCATGATCACACCCCCTTTTCTTGCAGGGACTGCAGCACCAGCGCCTGTTCCCCAACAAAACTCTGGGTCAGTTTATACATTTCTTCATCATTATTAAACTAGATGTAGTATATTTGTTATGCAATGATTAAACGAAGTCATTTATTTTAGTAGAACAACTGAAACTTGCATCTTCGTTACTTTAATACAATTAGTGCAGCCTCAGGAAATATGCCCCAATATATCACCAAATAATTCCCTATGATTATATGGACAACAATTATGTGAAGGTCTGTGTCTGACACTGAGCAATATAGAACAATGATGATCCAGTTAGGTTTATCCTAGTATATCAAGGTCTCTTCATAAAAAGCCTGGACAAACTCAGGACCTGATTCAGACACGCTCGCTAAGATGCATTTGCTCGTAGCTGGCCGATTTTCACATTGTGCGCATGCATCGCAGTGTGAGTGCGCGAACCAGTGTGAGAGATCGGGAAGCGTACGCTCGCTGCGCATAGACTGCCCAGCAGAGTGAGTGACAGGAGAAGCCGTTTGTAGGTGGTGACAGGGGCTGGACATTATAAACGGGGGAGTGGAGGTGCGAATGCAGGCCTCTGAGTGTCTCAACGCCGTTTCAGAGGTGTGCATAATTAAGAGGAAGCGTCATAGTACACGTCACCTGGCTGGTTTTTACACTGAAGTGCTCGCAGTGCTTGTGGTAGGGTATGGTCTGCCTCAAGCGCTGCGATAGCATCCGATGGTACCCGATGTACCGATGGTTGCATACACTTCATGGAGATGACGTGCACAAGTGGACATCTTAAGACAGGCTGGTGGGCGTCTGCATACACAGAGCGATCGCACGCCAAGACATAGTGGGCGTGCTAATGCCTTGCCGTGTGATCGCCTGCCTTGCCGTGGGTTGGCCGGTTTTGCATACGCTGGGTGCATGCGAACACATCTAGCGAGCGGGTCCGAATCAAGCCCTCAGTTCTATAAACCAAAATCTCAGTCTTTCAGGTGCAGCTGCAAAGAATACTAAATATTCATATTAATAAATGACCCTCATTTAGACTTAGGTATTGTATCCAAAAACAGTGTATAAATTACCATCTTCTATTAACTTTCATTCAGCAAATAATAAAACTGCTGGCAATAAGCAGTATCACACAATAAATTGTAAAAACAAATCATTTCTCATCTCCTAAAATTGCCTAATACATCATATATGGGAAAGTCAATACCATGATCTTTCTTTGCACCAACAAGCATAAGAATCTCCAAGCTGAACCTTAAAGTCCAACAATGGGAACATTTAACACTGTACGAATAACTGAATACCCAATAAGGCATCTCATGTCTGTTATGTGTACACTGGCGGAAAATATCTTTAAATTGGTCAATGCCACCTCAGTGATTAGCCAAGACTGCAGGGACACCAAAACAATTAGCAAAATCCAACATCTGCGCTGTAAAAGAATGCCAAAGCCAATCCACATTATCTGACCCAAGAGACTTCCACAACGATCCGACATAGCAACACAAAGGAGAACATCAAGATAGTGAGCTATCCCATGACCACCACAAGAAGACTCCACGCAGCAATGAAGGAAGATGCTAAATCTATTTAAAAAAGCACAAGACACGAAATATCCCATAGGCAAGCACTCGTCTATGTAAAATCCGTCGTCAAATTAAAACCTAACTGAAGCCCAGAAAACAAAAATCGTGCATCCGACCTATTCGGGCACCAGGCCAACCATTTAGCCATGGCTCCCAAATGGACATTGGACGGCATTTCACTTAGCACTGCTGGTTCCTGCTGACTTGGCCGTTTGTTCTCAGTCTGTCAGCCGAAAACAGTATGAAATGGGGTGGGTACCTCTGCAGCGCAAGCAGAAGTGTCGAAAACAATATCGCTACCCTTGCAAACAAGACATTATTAAAAGCAAAACCTTTATTTTTATTAGAGATCTACACAGAAATTTGTCCTGGGCCCAGAAAATTACACCCCGGAGGATCATCGATCACCACATATGAAGGTTGCGTGCGCTCTAGCCACACGGTCATGTCCTTACAACCAAATTCAATAATGGAAAGATCTGCTTACAGCAAAATTCTTGCCGGCCCCCAATCAGAAGGTTTAAACCACCACACTCATGTGTCAATCATTCGGCTTCTCCTCTGATAGGACTTTAACAATATAAGGGTGACATCACATAGGGCTACAAAATGCTTTTGTCTATGTAGAGATGGAAAAGATTCAAGTGGAGATCGAAGATATTGAAGATAGATAACAGCAGGATCTACCAGATTATAATGGAAGCTGGAAATGCAACAATTACATATTTGTTGTCTTTAGTCACAAGATGGAGGCATTTTGCATGTCTGCATGATTAAGCGTGGCATTTAATGACTAAGCCAATGGCTAATATATTAACAATTGGAGATTTAGGGGCCCATTTATCATTGGTGGCAGAGAGGTCCCATAAACTATCATTTGTTATCGCAAAACTATCATTTGTAATTAATTAATTATTTTTGTTGCCAAATTATCAAAATACTTTTGTAGGGACAGTGCCTCTGATAAGATACCTGGCCAAAAGTGAAAGGTAAAATGATAGCATATGCTATCACTTTACTGGGAGGATAGGACCCGCTGACCTCTTGCGAATGCACACCCAGGGTCTGAGGATCCCTCTCTGCGAAAAGGTTGCTGAAAGGCTGACAATGACGAACACCATTTATAGGTGGTATTAGTTACCAGGTGCCAGCTCTGAAAGCTAAGCTTTTCAGAGCTTGGTAAATAGGCCAAATTGGGCACTGCTTTGTGAATTAAAAATGTAAGTACCATTAAGTTAAACAGCCCCAACACTCAATAAAGCAGCAGTCCTTTTCGGAGGATTGACTGCAGTTGTTAGTACATTAATATATAGCCCCTTGACCTACTTATCAATATTGCCAATGTTGCTGTGGGTTTGGGAGGTCTTGACAAAGGCACTGTATGGGCTGAAACGTTGACCAGATGATCATATTACTTTGACTTTTAACATATGAGGTGAATAAAACAATATCTTTAGATAGATAGATAGATAGATAGATAGATAGATAGATAGATAGATAGATAGATAGATAGATAGACAGGCAGACCCATCGCTTTGGATGACTATCATTACTCTATTAGATGTGGGGCTAAATTTACTATGTGGCAGGTTTGGTGTGATTTAAAACCCACCGGATTGACGGCGGGTTTCGTGTTACATAACTAGCAGTCACTAAATTATGGTTTTGATGTCTAAACATTATCTGCCGTTGATCCCCGTTGGATTAGAAATTACAAGCTGCCATGGTGTGTTCTGTATGGCAGCGGTTCCTACTGAAACCACTATGCATTAGAAGCTATTCTATTCATATTAATTTATTTGTGTTTCTCTATTTGTTATAGAAATCATTTAATTGATATCATAGAAACGGGAGGCAATCGGGAAGCCGACTGCCTAAATACCGGCAGCCGGCTTCCCGACTGACTCATCCCGGCAGATGTAGACGCCCGCATTTCCCCGACGCCGGGAGACCGGCGCCCGGCATCATGATCGTAGTGATGGCGGGCGCCGCGAGCGGACAGCCGCGGGGGGGAGGGTTAGGTTTAGGGCTCTCGGGGGGGACTTAGGGTTAGGCACCCCCCCGGGAGGGTTAGGGTTAGGCTAGGGGGAGGGAGGGTTAGGCACCCCCCCGGTGGTTAGGGTGAGACACCCCCGGGGGGGACTTAGGGTTAGGCACCCCCCCGGGGGACTTAGGTTTAGGCAGCGGGGAAGGGGGTGGTTAGGGTTAGGCACTTAGAGGGGGGATTAGGGTTAGGCACTTGGGGGGAAGTTAGGGTTAGGCACCCCTAAGGAGGGTTAGGGTTAAGGGGGGTTAGGTTAGGTTAGTGGATCCACGATCGGGATTTCCAGCGCTGTCGGGCTTCCGCTGCGTCGCACTCTGCTCCTGTCGGGCTGCCATGCGGCCGGCGGTATTACATACCAATTCCCATAGAAACAGACATCTGGCTACTTTCACTTTGTGGGTTTGTGATGAGTCTTAAGGTGGGTACACACTGGCTTGTCGTTCCGATTTGGACAATTGGATGACATATCGTGCAGTATGTGCTGAGGCTTACTCAACTGGCTGACGCCCCAGCGCCATACACCTCGGTCGCAGTGCTGGGATCGCAAATGCAGCAGGGGGTGTCATATACCTTCTGCTGAATTTGCATATTAGAAAGGATGGAATTATAATGCTGGCTGCTTTGCAATTCCGTCCGAAGCTGAATCACCCCCTATATTGTGTAGAGTTAGTGTCGGTTCTTAGAATGTCAGCTCTTTTGGAAAAATAATCCACTTCAAGGCCACTCAATATATTACTTACTTTTGATATATATGTCAGTTTCAATGACCCTACTGTTCCAGTTCCGCTGGGCAGATTCTGCAGATATATAAAGTAAAGGATAAGGATAAGCATGATTATGTGAATGGGCAGTGATGAGACCATAGCATTCATACAGCAAATGACTAGTGATGATGACTCATTACCAGTCAGTGAATATCACTGATAAGTCTGTACAACAAGGTTCATTTATACATGTCATGGAGATTTTAAAAGCTGTCTGCGGTTATTAACAAACAAACCTCTAGAGACAAGCAGAAGGCCCTGTTCATTACTGCTAGATGTTTTATCCAATTTGTTAGATATTGGTGGGGGCCATACTGTGGGCTGAAGGTATGGGTCTGTATTTGTTAGATATTGGTGGGGGCCATACTGTGGGCTGAAGGTATGGGTCTGTATTTGTTAGATATTGGTGGGGGCCATACTGTGGGCTGAAGGTATGGGTCTGTATTTGTTAGATATTGGTGGGGGCCATACTGTGGGCTGAAGGTATGGGCCTGTTCTCAGCCGCACACAGCGCCAACGTTCACGTAAATAAGCAATTTTTTGCAAATGTGCCTTCATTTAAATCTCCAAAAAAATTGCTGTCTATAGGCCATATTCAGTATGGATTGCAATTGCGACCGCAACTGCACAATCGCACCAAAATATGCTAATGCCTGCCACCGCTCAGCCAGCTTAGAGACGCCCACTGCTGCTTTCTCACATCCGAAGGGGACTCCTTTATTGGGGGAGTTCCCAACTCCCCAGGGATCCCCAGCCTGGGCTGACTAGCGGTCAGGAGTAATGTTTTGGCTGGGGAACCCAGTGATAGGGTTTCCCTGGCTGTGACATTACCCCCCCCTCCCTTTCCCTGCTAGAAATGGTCCAGTGCTGGTTGTGAAAATTACAGAGGAACACTACGCATTTTTTCCCCTGTAATTCCAGAACCTGGACCGGATCTGAGCCCAGTGCTGGTTGTGCTAAGTACAGGGGAACCCTACACAATTTTTTCCCTGCACTTACACAACCAGGACTGGCTATGCAAAGTCCGGGGCTGGTTGTGTATTTAGGGGGGACCCCACATCATTTTTTTTTTAAACATTAACTCTTTACAAGATTTTTACAGTAAGATACATGCATGCATCTCACTGATGTATGCATGTATCTGTGTGAAATCGAAAAGATCATGCTAAAAATGAAAGTATGAAGCAGTTAGATTCATTTGGGGCTTTGAAGTTCGTTTTGGAGTGGAATTTGCAAAATCATGCAAACATGCAAAATCGAACAGCAAATCCCTTCTTAAACTGAAACAAGATCAAATTCGAGTTGAAAATCGAAAGCAAAATCTAGTCAGTAAATTTGAGATTTGCTAAGGGATTTTGCTGTTCAAGTTCAATTCGATCTCAGGAGATTTCAGTGATTGATAAAATTAATCTCTAATCGAACTTTAGTAAATTTACTCCTTGGAGACTATTTACACATATGCCCAACTCTGCATAGACCACAGCCCTACCAACATGCCCTCACTGACCCATGTGAGCACATCCTATTACACATCAGTTTCTCCTCCTGAGTGGTTTGCATCAGTGTGATTGAATTAACTCTGCATAAGCCCCAAAAGTACACATTGTTATAAAATCCAAGTGAAACTATTCCAGAGTCCTATGAAAACTTGAACTCAACAGATGTGTTTTCATGTTGACTTACTACTCACCTGAGGATTATCCATGTACCAAAGCAAGTAATTTGCCTGGGTGTCCAGAATAAAATATCTCCGGAGGAATCTCCCACTCTCTGCATCCTCGATATCCAGAAACCCACAGGTTCGGTTCAGCCGATCCACATAAGGCATTCCTAACAAATCCACACATTACCCTGCACGACAGAGGAACATGATCCATGGGAGAGACATTTTGTTACAAACTTACATTACACAATTCATATCTTGCAAACAGGTTGATGAGAAAACATAAAATACTCTGGATAATCTGATATGGTATCCCTGACATATAATCCCAGATCTTGTCCTGATAATCAGAAGATCACTAGACATACAGTATATAAATCCAGTAATGTTTGATCCTGTCCTGATAATATGCTACCAGTAGATCACTCTGCATTATATACCATATAAACAAAGGACTGTGAGATCCTGTCCTGGTAATATGCTGTCAGTAGATCACTGGACATTATATACCATATAAACCCATGACTGAGAGATCCTGTCCTGGTAATATGCTGTCAGTAATTTATTGGCCATTATATAACATATAAGCCCATGACTGTGAGATCCTGTTCTGATAATATACTACCAGTAGATCACTGGACACATTATATATGCTGTCAGTAGATCACTGTACATTATATACAAACCCAGCACTGTGTGACCCTGTCCTCATAATCTGCTGTCAGGAGATCACTGGACATTATATACAAACCCAGCACTGTGTGCACCTGTCCTGACAATCTGCTGTCAGTAGAACACTGGACATTAGGTTGAACTCTTTTACTGTCAGACAATCAATTATCGGCCCATTTATCAATAAATATATAACCGCAAATATTTAGTATCCCCCGAATGTACGACAGAGAGACAGCAGCAGATATGTCCAATACCTGCTGCGATTCCTCCATTCCCACCGGCGGCCGCAGTCCCCATAGGTTTTTATTGGGGATGCAATGCTGCCATATTTACCAACTTCCGGAGTGCAATGCATTCTGGTGAGTGGCCCCCGCTGCTACCCCACAACCTGCTGTAGCTTATGGGCTATACATCGCAGATTTAGCCGCTAGGGGGTTCCCCCGGCAATGGCGGGCCATGCATGTGCATTCGCAGTAGCCCTGGCAGCACTTAGAGCACATCGCAGGGACTGTCCCTGCGGGTGCTGGTTAGTATATGCCACCGGTAATATTGCATCCTGCAATGCCATCTTGGGCGCTAACATTGAACCCACATCACATTGGAAATGTGATTTTTGATAAATGCTCCCCTTATCATCATATACTGATAAAAACCCAGCATTATCTCAATATATCTCTACAGTATAAAGAAATCACAATAAATCCTACCTTAACATGCATGTCCGGTATGCTGACATTCCTTCATTTTGCAGTCTCTAGCTCCCATTAGACACCTAATTGGGGTGTTGTTTTTTTGGGGGGGGGTTGTTTCTTTTAATGTATTTTTTTCAATTCTTCTATTCATACAGTTAATATTAAGTGAACTATTTTCAGGCAGACTGGTTTCCAGAGTCTAGAATTCCATGGCCAAATGCTTCTGTGTTTGTATCACTAGTCGGAAAGTTTTTCTGCAGCCACTGGAAATTCTCCCCTCCTGAACTACAGTCCTAGATCCAGTGCAGTTTGTCTAGATCTGTACACTATCAGTCTCCGGCTCATCAGAAACTCTTGTTCTCTCCTCCTCCTGTATTTGTCTCTCAGTCTGCCCCTGACAATCTGTGTGGCAGGCACGCCTTACACACACCCCTACACACACACACACAAAAGAAACACAAATGTGGGCTGGGTAATGCTAGAGTGCTGTGTAAATCAGGAAGCTAGTAAAGGACACTGTACAGTAACATAGTAACACATACACTCTATGACTCTGCAACATGTTGTCTAATTAGCCAAGAACAGTGAGCGCAGGTGTTTCGGACCTGTCAAGCAAAGTATGTTTGGGGTCTTCAGGATGTTTTCCACTAAAAAAGGGCTCTTGGGTACATAGGAAGGAATGTATCTACTAATCTGCGGCAGTAAAGCTGGGTACACACTATGCCATCCCTCGCACATTATATTATTATGATGCTGATTGGAACGATATATATTGTACAGCTCGTATAGTGTGTAAGCCCGATATCACGTGCCCGCTTCTCATCGTCCTATCTGCTGTGCTGCGCAATACATGTGATGATACGATGAACGTCGCCATGCTGCTAATTGCCGATTCACACATGGGCAGGGGACTGAATATCTCGCTTGGGCTTCCAGTTCAATTTTTCGATAAATAAAAAATGTCTGAGATTAGTAAAAGTTCCTTTATTTAAATAAATTAAGTATTTTATTCTGCTGGCTGTCTATCACCATCCTGAGATGTTGGTAGTGATGAGGAATTGCAGCTGTACTGTATATGCAGGGGCAAATATAGAACTTTGTGGGCCCCATATCAACATTTAGAAGTGGCTCCATATGGTTCTAGAAAGATACCTCTGTCCGTTATGCTACACAGTGCAGCCAGTTAATATTATACCATATTGTAATGGCCCCAGTTCACATAATACAATACAGTGCCCCCCAGTTCACGTGTCACAATTCCTCCTGTTCACATTATGCCACATTATAGTGTTCCCAGTTCTCATTATGGACGAGATGTACTAAAGAAAAAATGGGGTAAAACCCTGTTCTCTGGGTTTTTACCGCATTTCCATATGTACTAAGCCCTGGCCACCTTATTATTATCGGTGAAGAGGGTAACACCAGAAAAACCTGGCATTACCGCATACCACACCCGACACTTCGCCGCCGCCTCACCGCCCAGCAATGGCCCCCACTCACCTGACTCTCCATGGTCGCTGGCCGTGCTCCTCCTGGGTCCTCCGCCTCCTCCTCCTAATCTTCTTCCGGGTGCAGGGAGGAGGAGGAGCCCGATACTTCCTGCACAGGTCACCAGCAGGGAGTTAGCGGGGCTCGGAGGGGACGGGGACCCCCTCACCCGACTGCTTAACAAAGGGCAGCTCTTATCACAAGAGCTGTCCTTTGCGATACTGATCGCATATGTTAGTACATATGCGATTAGTAAGGTTGCGGTGACTGGCGGAATGGTCACTGCAACCTTAGTACATCCCTCCCTATGCCACTGTGACCCCCAGTTGATATTGGCGGGCTCTTGCATATTCCTCTCTTCAACCTCAGTCGCTTTCTTGTGCTTGCTGAACACGTGTTGAAAGGTTTATAATGTGGGTTGATGTATTTGATTTTTGTATGTCCTGATGACGAGATATTAAAAACTCGAAACGTTGATTTCATTTCTGCCAAGCGTCATTGTATGATTTCTGAGTGCCGCATCATGTATGCTAGACTTGGATCTTGAAGTGGATACCTAGGAGGACACCCGCTTTGATTTATCTGTTGCTACGGGAGTGCTGCCTGCTCGGTGAATATATATATATATATATATATATATATGAGTAGAAACAGTCGTAGAGTCTGGGAAAGATGAAAGAATGGTTCACACAATCAGTGACAATGTCAATATTTATTAAGCTTAAAACAATAAATAAAAAAAATAAAAAAAAATTATATATATATATATATTCAACCAAGAGACAGTTACCAAGCACTGTTTATTATGATTATTATTATTAGTTATTATGGTGAGTGCAGAGCCCCTGTGATTTCTATTTAAACAATGTGGTCACATACCATGTTGCACCCCAAATCTAGGAATGGTGAGTGCCGTGGATTAGTGCTTTTTGTTTATTTTGATTAATTTTTATAATTAATCATTTTTGTGATCACATTTTCTCATGCACCCCTTTTAACTAGTATATTTAACTTGTGTCAGCTGTTTTCCTAGGTGCTTTGCAACAGGTGTGCTTGGTAACTGTCTCACATTTAAAAGCAAAGTTGCTGTGAGCTTTAAACCTTGATAGCATACCATGAGTTTAACACTAATGTGATGGCTATGTCCATGTTATAATTCTGAGCAATAGAGTAGGGACTTGCAGTAAAGTGGGGTCCCGTGACGATGGGCTGCAAGCTTAAATGCATTGATCAATTCATGAACTAAAACCCCACTGTTTATTATGATTATTATTATCATTAGTTATTATGGTGAGTGCAGAGCCCCTGTGATTTATATATATATATATATATATATACTTTAGCACGGCAAAGAATTCACGAGCAACAGTTGTTGTTAATTTAGTAAACCGAAGAACGATCTGTTGAATTTCAGAGACATTGGCCCCCACAGGAAAAAAAAAACACAAAATAGCACCAAAAGGAAAGAAAAACCCTGGACATTGTCCCCCACAGAGAAAAAAAACCCACACATTGGCCCCACCAGGAAAAAACATACACACTGGCCTACTCAAAAAAATAAAACACATATACGTTCAATCATTGCTCCCACAGAAAAAAAAAAATAACACATAATTGCCCCCACAGCCAGAGAAAAAAAACGAGAAACAAACATTGATTCCCCCCAGCCCCCTACAGAAGACTGACCTCACCTTCTGAACGGTCACAAATACAGTAGCTGCAGAGTTAATTTCAGGAGACCAGCCTCCAGTCGCTTCAGAAAGTCCAGACCAGTCTCCCTCCAAAGAGTCCACACTTGGTCCTACACCCTCCCTCACACGTGCCCTCAGCACCTCATCACTGTCTTCAGCCCTTGTCACCTTCCTCAGCCTCTCATCACTGTCCTCAGCCCTCATCACTGTCCGCTATCATCACCATGCTCAGTCTTTAGCCCCTCATCACTGTCCACAGCCCTCATCACCATGCTCAGCGCACAGCCCCTCATTTCTATCCTCATCCCCTCATCACTGTCCTTAGCCCTCATCGCCATGCTCAGCCCTTAGCCCCTCATCATTGTCCTCAGCATCCATCACCTTCCTCAGCCCCTCATCACCACGCTCAGCCCCTCATCACTGTCGTCAGCTCTCATCACCATCCTCAGCCCCTCATCACTGTCTTCAGCACCTCATCACTGTCTTCAGCCCTCATCACAATACTCAGCCCTGTAGCGTCTTATCACTGTCCTCAGCCTCTCATTGTCCTCAGTCCCTCATCACCATGCTCAACCCCTCATCACTGTCCTAAGCCCTCATCACCATCTTCAGTCATCAGCCCCTAATCACCATCCCCAGTCCTCATCGCCATCCTCTGCCCCTCATCACCATTCTTAGTTCTCATAACTTTCCTCAACCCTCAGCCCCTCATCAGTCCTCAGCCCCTCATCACAGGGCCGTAACTAGAGAGGTGCGGCCAGTGCCATAGCACAGAGCACTGGATGCCCTGGGGCACCCAGGCCGCCACCACAATCTGTATTAGCCGGGCACCTGCTTCAATGTATGTTACGCAGCAGTGCGCCCAGGCAGCGTCAGCCCTTCTCTCACTCTGGAGCTCCATCTGCTGCCTGTGACAGTCCCGGCTCCTGTGTGTGCCTCCTTCTTTCCTTGCTGCCTTGCCTCCTTCTCCTCATCTCTGTACCGCCTCTCCGCTTTCTGATCCTCTCCGTGTGATGCCTCCTCCATGTGCCTAGCAGCAGACCAGTGTGACTGAGGACACAGACATTGAGGTGAGGGTGCTGGGGTCACAAACATTAGTGAGCAGGATCTGGGGACAGAGACATTATGGTGCAGGAACTGGGGACACAAACATGGAGGTGAGGGTGCTGGGGACACAGACATGGAGGTGAGGGTGATGGGGCACAGACATTAGGGTGCAGGAACTGGGGACACAGACAGATTGCAAGAACTGAGGACACAGACATTAGGGTGCTGGGGATACAGACAGAGTGTAGGTGCTCAGTATACAGACATGAGGGTGCTGGGGATACAGACATAAGGGTCAAAAGGCAAGTGTTGGTGTTTCAGTATTGGTAATATTGGCAGATGAGGTCTTCTGGGGTAAATTCTGTGGTTCCTATTTCAGCATACATTACAGGGGAGTGCTGCAAGACCACATCCTTTAAAGAATGATGGGGGGGCGCTGATGATCTTTCTGGCACAAAGCACCAAAATGTCTAGTTACGGCTCTGCCTCATCATCATCCTCAGCCCGCATCCCATTCTAAGTCCTCATCACCATCCTCAGTCCTCAGCCCCTCATCATCATCCTCAGTCCTCAGCCCCTCATCATCATCCTCAGTCCCCATCATCCTCCTCATTCCTCATCATCCTCCTCATTCCTCATCATCCTTCTCATTCCTCATCATCCTCCTCAGTCCTCAGCTCCTCATCATCATCCTCAGTCCCCATCACCATCCTCAGTCCTCAGCCCCTCATCATCATCCTCAGTCCTCATCATCCTCCTCATTCCTCATCATCCTTCTCATTCCTCATCATCCTTCTCATTCCTCATCATCCTCCTCAGTCCTCATCTCCATCCCCAGTCCCTCATCATGATCCTCAGTCCTCAGCCCCTCATCATCATCCTCAGTCCTCATCATCCTTCTCATTCCTCATCATCTCTCAGTCCTCATCATCATTCTCAGTCCTCATCATCCTCTTCATTCCTCATCTACATCCACAGTCCTCAGCCCTCTTTACCATCCTCAGCCCCTCATCACTCTCCCTGCCGCTGCATTAGCGTGGCACGTGTATGTCCTTACCTCCTCTTTGGCTTGACTCGCAGCAATCAGCAGAGCAGACACTGTAGTGCAAGGGGCAGGGACGGTGTGTGACGTCACATGCCAGCAAGAGGTCACACAGCTACATGGGCTGCCCAGCGCTGCCAGATCCAGGTTGAGTCTGTCACGCAGTAGTGATTGTGACAGACTTACTGTGTGTGTCTTCCAAGCGCGGGGAGGCTGGGAAATCAGCAGGGAGAGCAGCTGGGATTCAGCACGCCAACAAAGGGTGGGCCCTTGCGCGGCCGCTCAGGTGGAATGTGCCTAGAGACGGCCTTGAAAAAAATAATACGAGGGTGGATCAATAAGTAAGGTAACAAGACCTCTCACATGTGTAATGTCCTCTATTTCATTCTAATTTCCCCCCAGGCCAGAGCAGGTAGTCCACTGCTTCCCCTCACGGCCATTAGACTGCACCTCTTATCAGTCATACTGTCCCAACATCAGTTATAAGATGGCAAGGCTGGTGAAAACATGGTCAAACATGAGGTGCATAGGGTGATCAGATTTCTGCGTCTATAGGGCACATCAACAGCTGAAATTCATCATGCATTGTGCGCTTGACAACAGCCATATAGACTTGGCCGCATCTAAGTGGCTACACCGCCCCTATACTGGGTGCAATAGATCAGTCCGATATTACCAGATATTGCAATATTGTGTATGATTACTCATGATTAGATCGCAAATACATCTTCACGCTCACAGCCAAATTATGCCAAGTGCCAATACCCTGGTGCCGCCCAGTTACAACCATTTAGCCGCAAGACTGACTAGTCCCACAAATTGGCAGAGATGTGTAAGTACACCTGTTTTTGCCTTGCAAGAATGCGCAGTGCAGAAAATCACACGGGGCCACTTTGTGTGTAGATCTGAGTCAGGCCCAATAGGGTCTATAATCAGAGATTTTTGTGGAGCATTTTCCAAGTCTGATGTCCTCCTGCTTTGTCAGGTACACAAAAGAAAAAAGGACTACAGAAGTTTAAATTCACTGCCAGCATCCTAGGCCTGCCCAACAGGACCCACAACCTTTCATCAGTCTGTCCCAAAGCAGAGGACGGTGCCCACAACACAGCAAATGTGCTCTGAAAGATTTATAAAGAACTTTTTTCTAGGGATGAGCGGGTTCAGATTTTCGAAATCCGAACCCCCCCCGAGCCCCCCTGATCCGAGCCGGGAACCGAGTCCCACCAAAATGTCATCATCCTGGTGTCGGATTCTCGTGAGACCCAGACTTTGCACATTGCGCGCCTCCCACCCTGCCATCTTCACTCCAGTCCTGGAGAGGGTAGCAAGAGGACGTGTAGTGTAGTGTCTGTGGGAAAGTGGCTCTGCTGTATCATAACAACCTGCTCTGCTGTATCAGTCCAGTCCAGTGGTGCTGTGCTGCTGTATCAGTCTGGGGGTGACCTGCTCTGCTGTATCAGTCCAGTCCAGTGGTTCTGTGCTGCTATATCAGTCTGGGGGTGACCTGCTCTGCTGTATCAGTCTGGGGGGGACCTGCTCTGCTGTATCAGTCTGGGGGTGACCTGCTCTGCTGTATCAGTCCAGTCCAGTGGTTCTGTGCTGCTATATCAGTCTGGGGGTGACCTGCTCTGCTGTATCAGTCTGGGGGGGACCTGCTCTGCTGTATCAGTCTGGGGGTGACCTGCTTTGCTGTTTCAGTCCAGTCCAGTGGTGCTGTGCTGTTGTATCAGTCTGGGGGTGACATGCTCTGCTTGACAACAGCCATATCAGTCCAGTCCAGTGGTGCTGTCATGTGTTGTATATTCAGTCCAAATAATTTTTACAGGGACTGCCCTGTGTGGTGTAGGGGTAAGCTGCCCTTCATCCAAATCATTTTTACAGGGGCTGTCCTGTGTGGTGTACACTGCCCTTCAACCAAATAATTTTTACAGGGGCTGCCCTGTGTGGTGTATGCTGCCCTTCATCCAAATAATTTTTACAGGGGTTATTCACTCCATAAAAATTATGCACTCCATAAAAATAATGGCGGACAAAAATTTGTAGGATAAAATAGGGAAAAATCAAGAACCACTGCCTCCTAGTGCTGAAGCTGCTGCCACTAGTCATGACATAGACGACAAAATGCCATCAACGTCGTCTGCCAAGGCCGATGCCCAATGTCATAGTAGAGGGCATGTAAAATCTAAAAAGCCAAAGTTCAGTAAAATTACCCAATAAAATAAATTTAAATCATCTGAGGAGAAACGTAAACTTGCCAGTATGCCATTTACAAAACGGAGTGGCAAGGAACGGCTAAGGTCCTGGCCTATGTTCATGACTAGTGGTTCTACTTCACATGACGATGGAAGCCCTCGTCCCGCTAGAAAAATTAAAAGAGTTAAGCTGGCAAAAGCACAGCAAAGAACTGTGCATTCTAAGAAGATATCACAAATCCCCAAGGAGAGTCCAAGTGTGTCGGCGGTTGCGATGCCTGACCTTCCCAGCACTGGACGGGAAGAGGTGGCTCTTTCCACCATTGCACGCCCCCTGCAAGTGCTGGAAGGAGCACCCACAGTCCAGTTGCTGATATTCAAATTGAAGATGTCACTGTTGATGTACAACCGGATGAGGATATCGGTGTAGCTGGCGCTGAGGAGGAAGTTGGCAAGGAGGATTCTGATGGTGGTTTGTTTAAATCAGGCACCAAGGGAAAGAGTTGTTGTCCGTGGGATGAAAAAACCCATCGTCATGCCTGGGCAGAAGACCAAAAATTTCACCTCTTTGTTCTGGAAATATTTATATCCAAACCCGGCAACAACTGTCTTGCCATGTGTAGCTTATGTAAAGGTGTAATAAGTAGGTGTAAGGACGTTAACCACCTAGGAACATTCTCCCTTATACATCACCTGCAGCGTGTTCATAAAAAGTTACTGTCAAGTTCAGAAACTGTGGCTAAGACCGTAAGCAGTCCAGTGACACCTAAATCCCTTTGTCCTGTTGCATCCAAGCGCCTGCAAACCACACCGTCAACTTCCTCCTCATCAATTTCCTCCTCAATCAGGATCAAAAGTAGTCCTGCAGGCGATGTCACTGGTATGACTGACTCCTCTCCTATCTGGGATTCCTCTGGAGGATCCTGCATTGCTACGCCTACTGCTGCCGCTGCTGCTGGGAGTCGTTCATCATCCCAGAGAGGAAGTTGGAACACCACTACTTCTTGTACTAAGCAATTGACCCTCCAACAGTCCTTAGCGGGGAGGATGAAGTACGACAGCAGTCATCCTGTTGCAAAGTGGCTAACTGAGGCCTTGACAGCTATGTTGGTGTTAGACGTGCATCCGGTATCTGCCATTAGTACAGTGGGATTTAGACAATTGATGGAGGTAGTGTGTAACTGGTACAAAATCCCGTCTAGATTCGACTTCACTAGGTAGGCGATACCAAGAATGTACAGAGACGTCAGAAAAAGTGTCCTCAGTGTCCTAAAAAATGCAGTTGTACCCAATATCCACTTAACCACAGACATGTGGACAAGTGGAACAGGGCAGACTAAGGACTATATGACTGTGACAGCCCACTGGGTAGATGTATCGCCTTACGCAGCAACTACAGCAGCGTCACCAGAACCAGTATCTCAGAAACGCCAGCTCGTTCCAAGGCAGGCTACGCTGTGTATCACCGGTTTCAGTAAGAGGCACACCGCCGACAACCTCTTAGAGAAACTGAGGGAAATCATCGCCCAATGGCTTACCCCACTTAGACTCTCCTGGGGATTTGTGATATCTGACAACACCACCAATATTGTGCGGGCATTACATCTAGGCAAATTCCAGCATTTCCCATGTTTTGTACACAGAATAAATTTGGTAGTGCAGAAATTTTTGAAAAACGACAGGGTCATGCAGGAGACACTTTGGGTGTCCCAAAACATTTCGGGCCACTTTCGCCATTCAGCGACTGCGTGCCGAAGACTGGGTGCCAGCAAACACTCTTGAACCTGCCCTGCCATCACCTGAAGCAAGAGGTTGTAACGCAGTGGAACTCAACCCTCTATATGCTTCAGAGGATGGAGGAGTAGCAAAACGCCATTCAAGCCTTTACATCCACCTATGACATAGGCAAAGGAAGGGGTATGCACCTGACTCAAGTGCAGTGGAGAATGATTTCCGTGTTGTGCAAGTTTCTCCCGCCCTTCAAACTTGCCACACGTGAAGTCAGTTCAGACACTGCCAGCTTGAGTCAGGTCATTCCCCTCATCAAGCTTTTGCATAAGCAGCTGGAGAAAGTGAAGGAGGAGCTAAGATGGGACGATTCCACTCGGTAGGTGGGACTTGTGGATGAAGCCCTTCATTCGCTTTGCCTGGATTCGAGGGTGATCAATCTGTTGAAGTCAAAGAAAAAAAGGAATGGTTGAACAGCATTAAATAATAATAATTAAAATTAAAAGAGAATTGTCACTATTATCCGAATTTCACTGATACGCAGCACTGCTCGCTCTACTGTGTATTATTTGCAGTGTGATTTGGTTGTCAACCCTCAGCAGGTTTGACAATTAACCTACCTACACCTCAAAATTATTGCTGGTCTATAGGAGATAGTTGAAAAAGAGAACTATTATTGTATGTGTCAGCAATAGCTCGTCACGTTAATTGTTTGACTGCTCATTTATGTAGTGTGATCCAGTTATCATTTCGATAGTAGAATTAATTTCAATATATATTTTAATTATTATTATTATTTAGCGCTGTTCAATCATTCCTTTTTTTCTTTGATTCTTTGTTTGGAGTTTGACATACTCCTTTGAACCAGCTGCTTGAGACAGAACCATTCCATTCTTCCAACTATCTAATCTGTTGAAATCAGACCACTACATTTTGGCCACCGTGCTCGATCCTAGGTTTAAAGCCTACGTGGTGGCAGAGATGTGTAAGTACACCTGTTTTTGCCTTGCAAGAATGCGCAGTGCAGAAAATCACATGGGGCCACTTTGGTCTGTGTATTATGTGTGTAACCCCGTTTGTTATATTCTGTGAGGGCACCAGACAAAGTTTTCCTATTTAAATGGATTGCTGGACCCTGTGGCTCTCTCTCTCTCTCTCTCTCTCTCTCTCTCTCTCTCTCTCTCTCTCTCTATATATATATATATATATATATATAAAAAAATTTTTTATCTAAGTCTTATAGAAAGTAGAGTCACTGCCTCACTAGTGGTTATTTCTGGCCTATTGGCCTGATTAATTACAGATTGTTATTGCGATTGCAGCAGCGATAACGCACGCAAGTCTGTTGCGAAAATACCCATAATACTTTGCAATCCTGCATATACATATGGAACATCGAGTAACATCGGCCCTCACACACAATTACAACATGTACCAGAGTTTAAACGGTCTGGCATGCCTACATTTTGCCGACCCCTTCCCACCCCCGCCAACACCCCCAAATGCTCACTTCCTGTCAATCACTCTGCGTGGTCTCTGCGATTGCAGTGGTGCCTTCACGCATGTGCACTGCGATATGTTACCGAGAAAGCATTGCAGGCAATCAGTACAGCCAAACCCCTATGAAACTAAAATGGGTCGGCTGTATGCAGGGGCGTAGAGAGCAATGGCGTGCCCTGGTGATGAGGAAGGCGTGGCCAAATCCTGGAAGCGTGGCCACTCATATTTGACAAAAAAAAACAAATGAGCACCGAAGTTGCGTGCTGAGAACAGGACAATCTTCCCCCTTCACAGCTGGCCAGGCTTCTGCCAAGCTCCATAGACAAGCTTGGATAATTAGTACCGGTTCCACCCTCTCAGTGACCCTCGCCATAAGAATCTGGCTCAAGCTGACATGAGGAGTATTCACCACCAGAACCGTAGCTAGACTTTCTGGTGCCCTGTGCTAGAAGGAGCATTGGCGCACCCCCCCCCCCCCATTTTTCAAAGGGACTTAATGCACCCAAAAAAGGGGAATGGCCTCATGGGGAAGGACCAAGGAAGAGAGAGGGGATGCCAGGAGATGCTGATGATGAATAAGAGGAAGTTACAAGTGAGAATGATAATAAATAGAAAATTGACAGGCCCAAACAGTGCCCCCTGACCTGTGGTGCCCTGTGCGATGGCACCGACCACACTACCCTAGTAACGGCCCTGTTCACCACCCCATAACTGGCACAGTCCTACTGGGTCCTACCTCAAGGAAGATGCCCAGGTCCCACTCACATGCAGTGACAACGTATCCCTCCAAAGGATAAATGCTCCACCACCACCTATTGCACCACCAGTGGTTGCTGTATTATTGGGCAGCTAGTGTGGTGTAGTTGGAATCAGGAGAGACAGTGACAGTTGAAGACATAAAATATAATCAATCATTGTATAATTTGTAAGACAATCAGTTGATGACACCTATGACTGTCCTTTACCATTCATCTTACCGAGACCTTCTTCCTCTTCTGCTCCTGGAGAATGCTTTCACTTTTGTGCTGCCTGGGCAGTAGTTTGGATATCTCCAATTGGTTATAAATCACATGGGCTTATAGTAGAAGGGACTTTAAAGTAAATTTTTACACTTTCCAGAAAATGGTGATAAGTGCACAATTGTGATGTAACCGTTAACCACCAGCCACATTATATCACCGTTCTTATGAATTAGAATATGTAAGTGACTGATAAGTTACTATGGGTTATAGTGTATTTGCAGACATAGCACCCTTTTATTGGTTAAGCCCCATTGTGCAAAATGCAGCACCCAGCAGGTGGGAAGATGAACACATAGGGTTCCAAGTCACCTGCAGGTCTGAATACGGCCACATTCTGAATATAAATGGATTGCAAGCAGAAATCTAATGCGACCATATGCACATCCTAATGCAAGCAAGTATGTACCACCCTGTGTGCAAGAGCAGCCATCATCATTATCATCTGCACTCACACCTGCCCCATGCTAGGTGCAGGAGATCCGCATCTAGTATGCATACACATGTCTCAGAACAGTGAGTAACTGGCTACATGCCCACCACACACACACAGTTACGTTACGTCTCAGGGCATTTATCTATCCTTTGGCCAAGATGGCACTCGTCAGGGGCACAAGCCGAGGGGGGGCACCATCTGGTGGTGGTACCCATGGCCAGGGGTTAGCATTAGGATGGGCCTGTCAGGACTGGAGTTCCGGGTATGCACCTGGCATCCAGGGGCGAGCAGACACTGGTGCTTGCCGGTGGCTGTCTGGTACAATTAATTAATAAAGTTTTTTTGCATCGCTGCACTGAGGAGTCGGCCACAGCCGCAACCAGAAGATACAAGAGATGGTAAGTATCTGTGGGCTGCGAGGGCTGAAAGCGGGGGGCCTGGAGCTGGAGAGACAGAAGGGGGATTACTGGGGAGACAGAAGGGGGATAGCTGGGGAGACAGGGTGATAGCTGGGTAGACAGTAGGGGGCTGGCTGAGGAGACAGAAGGAGGATGGCTGGGGAGAGAGAAAGGGGAAGACTGGGGGACAGAAGGAGGATGGCTGGGGAGACAGAAAGGGGTAGATGGGGAGACAGAAGGGGGCTGGCTGGGGAGACAGAAGGGGATGGCTGGGGAGACAGAAGGGGATGGCTGGAGAGACAGAAGGGGTATAGCTGGAGAGACAGAAGGGGTATGGTTGGGTAGACAGAAGGGGATGGCTGGAGTGACAGAACAATTGCTGCCTGATGAAACAAAAGGAAGTGCTTGCTGATGACACATGGGGCCTGGCTGGGAAGAAATTATAAGAATAGAGTGTCAGGGGCATATCTATAATGGGTGCAGGGTGTGTGGTGCACATGGGCCCCTGGGTCCAAGGGGGGCACACAACGCACACCCTGCACCCATAATTTCTAATAAATACTGTTCCGAAGTCCCGTGTCAGGTAATGCAGCCCTGCACAAGTGACTGGAAGATGGCTGCCGTGGCCATTTCCCAGTGTTTTGCGCATGTGCAGTGGTGAAATTGCCAGGAAAATGGCAGCCGCGCCATTTTCCCAGTGACCTGCGCATGCGCAGTAGACTCTGTGCACAGACTAGTACCCAGTGTCTACTGCAGCGGTCAGTCCGCTGGTGGCCACCAGGGAGAGAGGAGGGGACCCCAGACAAGGAATGTAATATTACAGAATAAACCTGGAAAATATCGGCCTAAGGTTTAAGCATGTCACAGTCATTCTACAATAAGATAAGACAGCCAGTAGGTAACTGGCATGACTTAGTAAGTCCAGTGATCTATGTTAAATGGCTTTAGTAGTATTCAGGGGGAAGTAATATATGAGTAATATATGAGTAATATATAACATGTCTCTTGCTTATATGGTGCTTCAGTTTCCCTGAAATATGAATCAGCATTTTACACAAATATCTTCCTAGCATTCAGTATAGTATCATCAATTACTGTACTGAAAGATATTATATTGGGCTCTGTCTGTTTCCCTCCCTCGGATTTTCCCCAAACTGCCAAACCTTTAAGCATTCCCTGAAGACTTAGCTATTTAAGCAAGCTTATCAAATACCCAAACCACCCACTTAACCTGGAATAAGCAGATGGTGACTTTGGTCAGTTTCAGTTTTAATGTAGGAGATCACATGGTTCGGAAGATACCTGTTTGCGAAGGAATATAACCAGTCATTGTCATAAAGCAGAGGTTCGACCAGATAATAAATAGTAACAGACATTTTGGTGCAGGACAAAATGTGAACTTCCCTGATCAAACTATTTTATGTTACTAAACTGTATTTGCCAATTTGGTACCATTTCAGTACTGTGGTTTCTTTAGACTGAAGATCACTGTCCCCAAGCCTTTTCCTTTTAATCTTGCCAGTTGTGGATAATCTCCAGCCACTTTCCCCCAGTTCTATTCAGCCTCACCCCTTGTGTCTCTCCAGGCCCCTGTGTCTCTCCAGCCCCAAACCACTTCTACCTCTCCAGCTCCCTTCTGTCTATACAGACATGGCACCCTTTTGTCTCTATATTCCCAGACCTGTCTCTCAAGCCCACAGTGTTTTTCCAACCCTTTAGTGTCTCTCCATCCCAGACCAATTCTGTCTCTCCATTCCCCAGTGTCTCTCTAGTCCCCACAGTGTCTCTCCAGACCCAGACCCCTTCTGTCTCAAAGCCCACAGTATTCCTCAGACCCATTCTTTCTCTCCAGCCCCGCAGTGTCCCTTCATCCCTTAGTGTCTATCCAGCCCCAGACACCTTCAGTCTCTCCAGCCCACAGTATTTATCAAATCAGTGTCCATCCTGCCCAGTGCCTCTCCGGCCCCCACAATGTCTCTCCAGCATCCACAGTCTCTCCAGCCCCCAAAGTGTCCCTCCAGCCATCCCCCCCAACTTGCAGAGAGAGGGTGACAGGGAGAGGCAGAGGATGACGGGTAGCAGGTGATAGGGAGAGGGTGACACTGGGGAGAGGCAGTGGGTAAAGGGTAGGGGCAGAGGGAATGTGAAGTCTCTGTAGGAGGGAGTAATGGGGGTAAAGTGGGTTGAAAGGGTTCACTGGAAAATGAAGGGAAAGCATCAGTAGAGGAGACATGAAGAAAAGAAAAAACAGAGAGAGAGACGAGAAATAGCGGGAGTATACTGTTAGTTAGTAACTGACCTAGTCCTTGTACAGAGACGCAATCAACAGCAAGTATCTTCCTCTCAGCCAACAGACCATGGGCAAAGCCAGAGCCCAACGACTAATAGAGGAGACCCGGACCCGCATGTCTGACTATATCTGATCTAGGAACACAGGTGAGGCTCATCTCCTCTGGTTTTCTCGCCGGGGCCTGTCATTAGATTGTGACGTCAGACCCCCCAGAAACAGCAATGTCAGAGAGAAGGAGATAAGAGGAGGGGAGGAGAGGCCACAGTGTACTGTAATGAGTCAGTCTGACTCATTATTATAACTGCTTTTAATGCTGCTGCAGGCATCCTCAGTGCAATGGGCCCTGGTGCAATGCATCGGCTGCACTGCTGGACGTTCCGCCACAGAACATGCCTTTGTAGTGGACCATGCTGTGATCTTGCAGTGATGAGGCCCATACATGCCTGCACCCTGCTGATCTCTGCAGGAGCAGAGCAAGCAGCGGTTAAGGCTAGGTTTGTCTTTGGGCCCCACCAGGGCCCCGTAGAACCTAGGACCTGGTACAGCTGTACCCCTAGTCTCCCCCTGTTGCCGGGCCTGCGGTCACCCTTACCCGTTCAGACACTTCCCTCCGTTTCATCTGCAGTTTTTATTTTAGAAACAATGGATAACGCAAATGATTCATCTAATGTGATGCTGAGTGACTTAAGATGGGTACACACCTGTACAATCTTCCGGGGATCCAACTCCAGACCAGACTGTTGACACAATCCTACTAGAGACCTGGTCACAGATTCAATGGCCAATATATGTCTACACACCTGTCTAATTTACAGCAGATCTCATATAGATGGGTCTGATTCACTACCGATCGCAAGTTCGATAGCAATAGCGATTACGCACACAGTTCAACTGCAATGGTATACTAATCCATTGCGATTGCTATGCCGTTACAGCATAACATAAGGACGCCCACTTTACCTTACACACGTCTGTAATGTTTAGCAAGACTGCAAAACCATCGGTACACTTGAGTACGATCGCAGCCTCTCGCACACTTGCACAAGGTCTGACCATACTCATAAATTGCTAACTTCATCGCACACTATCAGGCCTCAGGCTGCGGAGGGCATCACAGTGGCTAAGTTATGCAGGGATATACCAGGTTCAAATAAAATAACTATAAATGGATAGTAGGCAGATAAGACTAAGCCCAAATAAAAATAAAAGGCATAATGGATTAAGAGGATGACAAAAAGTGCAATGTGATAAATGAAATATCTATATATACATATATAATAGCATTTTGGAGAAAACCGTGGTGGGGAGGGTGTTTGTAGATGTAATTGGTGACATGTAGAGGATTATTACAGAGCAAATGCACCCCAATTGCACATTTGCAACCTGCAGTATTATTAGACGGATTTTGTGACCAGTTCTTAAGAAACTGCAAATGATTTTCCCAATTTTATAATGACTTTAAAGGGCAAATGCAAAAGATACAAACAGAAATACAAATACCTCCCCCATACACCATGTTATGTATTTAGATGAGCTGGGGTTGGCAGCATAGAGGAAGATGTACTAAGCCTTGGAGAGGGATTTAGTGGAGAGAGATAAAGTACCAATCAATCAGCTCTTGTCATTTTTCAAACACGGCCTGTAAAGTGACAGTTAGGATCTGATTGATTGGTACTTTATCTCACTCTAAGGCTTAATACATCTCCCCAAAGAAATGTGGGGTGGGGGAAAGGGGGTCTTTACAGTACATAAATATAACTTATGCGTAAAAAAAATAAAATAAATATTAAAACTATTACAGCGAATGAGTAATACCTACAGAATTTCACTGTGAGAAAGAAACGCATTAAGGGTGTAGGCACAGCAAGAATGCACTTTTGATTCCTATTACGGACATGTGGGAGATTGTATGGATTAACTAGAAACTCAGTACCTCATTCAGAGTCGGTCGTTGTGGCCGCTCGGTCGTAAGGTAAAAGGGGCCGGATATGCAAATGAAGCGCTCGCAAGTTGCGTCGTTAAGATGGGATCGTTAGCTGGATGAGCGAGGGGAGGATGTGGGCGTGTCGAAAAATACGCCCCCTTCTCATTCCCATTACACGTCATCTCCGGGCATATAAGGATTAATCGAGACCATCGGGAACCATCGGAGCTGGTCGTAGACCTTAAGGTACACCATACCCTCTCTTAAGCACTACGATCAAGTCAGTGTAAAAACCTCCCATGTCACATGTGCCATGACACTACTTAGTTAATTATGCACTCCCATAAAACGCCGTTTGCATAGTCAGGCACGCCTGCGTTCGTATCTCCACTCCCCCGTTCACAAGCACCTTCCCATGTCTGTTACCACCCACAAACGCCTCATCCTGTCACTCAAACTAACGACCTGGCCAAGTTGAAGGAGAGAGCAATTTCTGATCGTAATAGCTGGTTTGTGCACGCGCATTGCGAATTTTACGCATGCGCAGTTTAGCGAACATCGGTGGCGTACGACCGTGCGGCCGCAACAACCGACTCTGAATGAGGTCCTCAGTCTCCTACCAGTGAATAACATCAGCTCTTTCACTGGAACGCTGCTGCCAGCCCTGTGGACACATTGTTACAGAACGCTTGCTCCAAACCCGGAATTCAGCTGCTGCCAGAACCCGACACCATTTGCCGGTTACACGCACCAGGTGAACACACAGCCTGCATGTTTAGCAGTTCCCGGGTCGCGGCTACAGCAGCGGGACCTGGCTCGCACCAATACCCTCCTGGACCAGGTGAGCTAACAAATTGCATCTACAGCTCCCTGAATACGTTCAGCCATTGTGGGCCGGAGCTGTGGTTTACAAACCGGGTTTCCCCTGCACGGATAACAGGTGCATCAGGGTAATATTGGAAATTTGGCTAACTTTGTTGTACATGTGGAACTGTATTTGGAGCCGCATTTTTATTTAGACTCTGGGAAAGTCAGAGGAAGCTATTGGAGTCCTAAGTAGGAACAAATTGGAACCACCGCGAGTGGACACATTATTGCACATTGTAGTGATACAATGACTTGTGTATATGATACTTTGTAACCGGTATTCTCTAGAGCAGGGATGGGGAACCTCAGGCCCTAGGGCCAAACGGTATCGTTTGGTCTGGCCCTCTGAGCTTTTTCTGCTAGCCTCATCTGGCCAGCAGGGGGCCTAGAATGGTACCTTGCAGCCAGAATCTATGCAGCAGTGCCGCCTGGATGCTTCAGATGGTCACACCGCTGCCCATACAGCTCCCCTGGGCATCCTCAGGATGCTCCGGGCATTGCTGTCATCACCGGTGATTGTGACCCTGCTCCTTGTGACATCATATGGAGAGGGGGCGTGGTCTGCACCAGGCCCGTGAATAATGTTACATATCAAAATGGCCCTCGGCAGAAAAAAGATTCCCCACCCCCGCTCTAGAGGACCGATTGCACAGTCAAAGCTGATCTTATATTATTTTATTCTGTATTTTTCATTTATTTTTTATTTCAATATCACTATCTACTGCATTGCGCAAGTGTTATCCTTTAAGATATGTGATTCTGGGAATTGTCCATTTCTGCATGCAGATCATGTTTAACAATAACATGTTGTAAATGTGTTTGTTATATCATATTTATTATTGATTACCCTTTTGAGGAAATCTAGAGTATTGTATTTATTACCTTAATAAATATATTATATATTATCTTGTGTTTCTTGGGTCCGAAAGAGGCTTATTGGTGCTACCAACAATTAGTAAATGACCTTTCAGGATTTGGGTGTTGGTGGACCCCAAGGAGAACTTCCAGTCATTATCCAGCAACTATTAGGAGGGCGCCTTTGAGCTTCTACATTGTTTATACCAACAGATGAGTGCACATTCAAAAGAATTTAAAAAAGATCAAAATCAATAATTTTTCCTTTTTTCAATTCTAATCATGTTATATAAATGTGGCAGGTGGGGCCCAGAGCTGATCTAAGCTACAGCCATCTCTTGCTGCTGCTGCTGCCTGCATTGTGATGTCACAGTGCAGGTCACAGTCCTATGTAAACGATGCCCAGCTACTGGCAGCCATTTCGTGGTGACAGTTTGGCATACATTGATACTCTTTGAGTAGTTCCTGCTTTATTTAAGTGACTTTGCATAATGACTACCAATAAGGATTTTGTATAACATCTCCCAATAAGGTCCTGAACAATAACATCTTCAGAAATCAAATCTCAATAACATCTTCAGGTAAGGACTATATAACAAATTTTGGTCTGTCACCCTTACCCTTTTAGACACCTCCCTCTGTTTCATCTTCAGTTTTTAAAAATTTGAAACAATGGATAAAGCAAATTATTTATCTAATGTGACGCTGCATGACTTAAGATGGATACACACTTGTCCAATCCTCTGGGGATCCAACTCCAGACTAGACTGTTGACACAATCCTACTGGAGACCTGGTCACAGATTCAACGCCCAATATATGCCTACATACTGTACCTGTCCAATTTTGCTGCAGATCTCACATATACGTCTGCTGAAACAATCTGCTAAAAGGATTGTGTCATTGTACACACGCTTCCAATCTTTGGCAGACCAGCTGCCACTCACAGGGATAAATTGGGAGGAAAATGAATAACACCAAGTTAATCCACCAGGAATTTGATCTCCTCTGCTCTCCAGTGATAACACTGAATCAAATAAAATAAAATATATATAAAATAGAGGGGGGAGACCAGGCTCAAACAACAAAGTACATAGAAGAAAAGGGTATAGAGGTACAGACACAAATACATAAAACTATTAGGGGGGTGAGGGGGATAGAGAGAGTACCAGGCCCAAGTGAGATAACTATATAGAGATGGTAGGCAGATAGGTCCAAGCCTAATTAAAAAATAAAAAAAGCCTAATGGAGTAAGGGGATGACAAAAAGTGCAAGTTGAGAAATTAATTATATATACATACATATATAAAAAATGGGGGGAGGAGAAAAGCGCCTCCTAGTGCAGTACCATAGGTCAGTAAACATCTCCACCACAAATATTCACCCTGTGTGTATTGGAGGCGTACCTTATGTGGTGGGATACACCACTTAGACACAGCATAAACAGATCCTGTTAACAGGCAATTCCCCAGCGCTTGCTTCTATAGTATAGACCGTATCTTCCAACATACAGTGTCATCAACAGCATGGAAATAAGAGCAAAGTGCAATAGAGTAATACTGTAAAAATACTTTAATTAACACTAATAACACAAATAAAAATGCCCGTACATTAAAAATAACATCAAAAAGCTTATCTCATAGTAGTGCACCAGGGGAATTGCCTATTAACAGGATCTGTTTATGCTGTGTCTAAGTGGTGTATCCCACCACATAAGGTACGCCTCCAATACACACAGGGTGAATATTTGTGGTGGAGATGTTTACTGACCTATGGGACTGCACTAGGAGGCGCTTTTCTCCTCCCCCCATTTTTTATAGGATTTGAACTGTCGAGACTACAGTTGATGGGAGAAGGAGCTGCCACCCATGATTGTGGGGAGTGCTTTTGAAAAGTGGACTATTACCTATTTATTTGAAAAAGTGACTTTTTCTTCGATTTGTTTGGGACTTAGGGGGTCATTCAGACCCACTCGCGAGCGGCAGTACGCTCGCCAGTGGGTCGATGTTCCCCACTGCGCATGCGCGAGACCCGGCGAGCGAAGGACTTTCCTTCGCTCGGAGTGTCTCATCAAAGGGGGCGTGCTGTCGATGGTGACTGATAGCACGCCCCCTTTGGTGGGCGTGCCGGGGGCGTGCCTGCCAGACGGAGGCGTTCCCAAGGGAACGCCTACCGTCTGAAGCCGGCCCCACTGACATCACTAGTGATGTCAGTGGGAGTGATTTTGGCTCTGATAGAGCCAAAATCACTCCTGGCCTTGCGGTTGAGAAACCCAACCGCAGGCTTTCACTCGCAGTTCCGATGGTCGCGATGGTCAAGACCATCGCGACCATCTTTTTGCACGCTCGTATGTGCTGTGGGTGGTGACCCACAGCTATACGAGCGTCCAGGAGGACGCTCCATATTAATGGAGGTGGGCCCTGATTCAGAGCGAGCGCTCTGGTCAGAGCGTCCGGCTCTGAATCAGGGCCTTAGTGCCATATAAAACCATTTCTTGAAAAATACATACATATATAATAGTATTTTGGAGACAACCGTGGGTGGAGGGTCTGTAGGTCTGTAGATGTAATTGGTGACATATAGAGGATTATTACAAAGCAAATGCACTTTTGCAACCTGCAGTGCTATTAGACAGATTTGATGACCAGTTCTTCAGAAACTGCGAATTATTTTCCCAATGTTATAATGACTTTAAAAGGCAAATATAAAAGATACAAACATAGAAACACAAATACCTCCCCCTTACACCATGTTATGTATTTAAATTAGCTGAGGTTAGAAGGCCTGGAAGAGATGGGGAGGGGGGGGGTCTCTACAGTATATCAATATAATGCTATAACAAAAAATAACAACATCTAAAAATATTACAGCACATGAGTAATACCTACAGTGAGTGCACATTCAAAAGAAAGAGAAATCAAAACCAATAATTTCCCCTTTCTCAATTCTAATCATGTTATATAAATGTGGCAGGTACATTAAGGCCCAGAGCTGATCTAAGCTACAGCCGTCTCTAGCAGCTGCCTGCATGATGTCACAATGCAGGTCACAGTCCTATGTAAAGGATGCCCAGCTACTGGCAGCCATTTTGTGGTGACATTTTATCCAACATTGATACTCTCTCATCTTCAGGCAAGGACTATATAACAACTTTTGGCCGGTTACCCAGGGACGGAAACAGAAATCATGGGGCCTTGTGCACACATTTTTTTAGGGGCCCACCATCCCCAGGTCCCTGGCAGGTACAGGCCAGCAGGGCCGGATTTACCATAAGGCAACCTAGGCGCTTGCCTAGGGCCTGGCGGGTCCCAAGGGGTCCGTGGCCGGGCCTCACAAAATCCGGCCTGTCCATCACAAAGGCAGTCTTCTAGTTGTGTAATTTTTTTTTTAACAGAGGCTCAGCATACCTCCCAACATGACCCTCTCCAGGAGGGACACAATGCTCTGGTCCTGGACTTCCCTGGTAAGAGGTGGGGCTGCAGCACAGTTCAAAATTCAAATAGGGGAGTCACACCAACTGTCATGTCACACACTGACAAACATCACTGGCTGGGACTCACTGGCAGTTGGTGTGACTCATACATTTGAATTTTGGACTGTGCTGCAGCCCCACCTCTGGAGTCTCCACCAATCATAAATTACCAGGGAAGTCCAGGACCGGAGCATTGTGTCCCTCCTGGAGAGGGTCATGTTGGGAGGTATGCTCAGTAACGGGGCTCAGACCAGTATTAATATCACTAATACTGGCACTGGCCTCCGTTACTGTGCCTCTGCAAAACATGTTCCCAGAGGATCACTGTGCGACCACCACACTTACAGGACCTGGCACTGTTTACAGTGTGAATGCATCGGTGAGGACCGCCTCTCAGCCCCAGCCCAGCAGCTGCGTTATGGCAGTAAGTGTGGTGAGAGGAGCAGAGGGACGGAGGGAGGCTCACAGCCTGAGGATCAGAGGAAGACTGGTGAGGTGACAACGAAGGCAGCAGAAGCACTGCAGCCAGGTAAACAAACTATATATATTTATTACTATATAATGATGATTTATTTACCAATTATATTTTATGCTATTGTGCCCAGCCCCAGGTACTTGTAATTCAAGGCAGTCCTGTCCACTACTCACATACCATAGAAAATAAATCTTATAGTGTACCTTAAAAAAATAAACAAGAGTAGGTGATGGGGGGGCCTGTGTCCTGCTGTAAACGCCTGTATGACTCCTTCTAAGAAAAGGTAACTTAGGCCCTCATTCAGAGCCACTCGCTAGCGGCAGTACGCTCGTTCCGAGCGATGTTCGCACATCTGCGCATGCGTACGGTTTTTAGTACGCATGCGCGAACCAGTCAGTGCGGCCGAAAATCATTTGTACGCAATATAGCGAGTGCCTGCTATTTTGAGTGACAGAATGAGGCGTATGTGGGTGGTAACAGGGGAAGGTGCTTGAAAACGGGGAGTGGAGATCCGATCGCAGGCGTGCTTAAAGGTCAAAACGGGCGTTTTATGGGTGTGCATAATTAATACAGCAGCGTCAATGACCACGTCACTTGGTTTTTTTTAACTCAGAACTGCTCGCAAAATAGCGGTTGAAAAAAACCAACCACAAGAATAGCGAGCAGTTCATATCCTGTTCGATGTACTCGATTAATCTAATAAATAGCGGACATGACGTATGGTGCGAGCGGCCAGGGGGCGTTTTTATCAAATAAACGAGCGTATGTTTTGCTCGCTCGTTCAGACTTAGAGGTGTGAACAGACCGCAATGTGCGAACGGATCATTTGCATAGCCACCCCTTGTTTTTGAACGAACGAACACAAATAGCGAACGTCTCTGAATGAGGGCCTTAGTCATAACTGGATGTGGTTAAGATGCCAACAACCGAAATGCCGTCTGCCAAAACCCCGGCACTGGAATCCCGATCGCCGAGAGAACACCGGCAACGGAATCCCGTAACAGCCAGGGGGGGGGGGGGGGGGAGGGAAGGTTAGGTTTAGGCACCCCAGGGGAACTTAGAGTTAAGCTGTGGGAGGGATGAGGTTAGGCTCTAGACAGGGGGGGTTGGGTTCAGGCTCCACCTGGGTAAGGTTAGGGTTGGGCACTAAGGGGGAGGATTAGGGTTAGGCACACTAAGGGGGAGGGTTAGGTTATTAGGGTTAGTTTACAGGTTTGGGTTAGGGTATTATGAATAGGATAATAGGGTTGGTGTATTGGTTTGGGTAAAGAGAGAGGGTTAGTTTAGGTGTTTAGGTTAGGATTTTAGGAATAGGTTATTAGTATTGGTTTAGCGGTATGGGTTAGGGTATTAGGGTCAGAGGTTATGATTAGGGGGAGGTTTGGGGTTAGTGTCAGGATTATGGTAGGCATGTGTGTCATGGCCATTTTCAGGGCATGTTTCTGCCGTCAGCTGAGCTCATGTACGTAGAGAATCATGGCGCCAGCATCGCTACTGTCGCAACAAATAATCTTAGGGGCATGAAGCAGGAACGATAGTACAGTGCTCTGAATTGTTTGAGGGAGGGGGCCCCCAAACTGGTATCTTGCCTAGGGCCCCATGAGGTCTAAATCCGCCTCTGCAGGCCAGAGTCTTGCCCTACTTGTATGTGGTTTCTCTGCAATGGGCAGATGGTGTTCAGTTTTCATGATGGAGATCACATGGTTCGGAAGACGCCTGTTTTCAAAGGAATATAACCAATGTCATTGTCATACAGTATAACAGAGGTTTGACCAAATAATACATAGTAAAAGACATTTTTGTGCAGTGCAAAACGAGAACTTCCCTGATCAAAAATGTTATGTTATTAAACTGTATTTGCTAATTTGGTATATCATTTGTATCAGTACTATGGTTTCTTTAGACCTTCCCTCAGTTCTATTCAGCCTCACCCCTTGTGTTTATCCAGCCCCCCTGTGTCCATCCAGCCCCAGACTCCTTCTACCTCTCCAGCTCCCTTCTGTCTATTAAGCCATGGCCCCCTTTGTCTTGACATCCCCAGACCTTTTCTGTCTCTCAAGCCCCCACAGTGTCCCTCCAGGCCCTCAGTGACTCTCCAGCTCCAGACCCCTTCTGTCTCTCCAGCCACAGTGTCCCTCCAACCCTCACAGTGTCTCTCCAGCCCCAGACCTCTTCTGTCTTTCCGGCCCACAGTATTTCTCAAACCTTAGTGTCCCTCCTGCCCCACAGCATCTCTCCAGCCCCCACATTGTCTTCCCAGCCCCCACAGTGTCTTCCCAGCCTCCAGAGTGTCCCTTCAGCAAGCCCTCACACACACAACTCAAAATTAGTAATGTCGGGCTTGCTGGGAGTGCGGGAATGTGGAGTGGGGCCATGGGTGACAAGGAGAGAGAGGATGATAGAGAGAGACAGAGGGTTATGGGGAGAGAGATAGAGTGATGCGAGAGGCAGAGGGTGATGGGGAGGGGCATGAGAGTGATGGGGAGAGGATAACATTCAGATGGTGACAGGGAGAAGCCGTGGGTGAGAGGGAGGGGGTGACAAGCAGAGGGTTACTGGGAAAAACAGTGGGTGACAAGGTGAGGGTGACAGGGAGAGGCAGAGGGTGATGGAGAGTGGGTGAAAGGGAGAGGATAACAGGGAGAGGCAGAGGGTGACAGGCAGTGGGTGTTGGGCAGAGGGAGAGGGGGACAGGGAGAGGCAGAGGGTGATAGGGAGAAGCAGTGGGTGACAGGGAAAGGCAGAGCGTCACAAGCAGAGGGTGACAGGGAGAAGCAGTGGGTGACAGGAAGAGGCATTGGATGACAAGAGGCAGAGGGTGACAAGCAGAGGGTAATAAGGAGAAGCAGTGGGTGACAGAGAGAAGCATTGGATGACAGGAAGAGGGTGACAGGTAGAGGGTAACAGGGAGAGGCAGAGGGAGACAGGCAATGGATGACGGGGAGATGGTGACAAGCCTACCCGCGAAGAATCCCAGTGAGGAAGCAATTTTAGGCACATTACATAGGTTATACTTGGCAGAGTAGATAATGTCTGGAAGAGATGACACATAATTGGGGAGATAAAAATACTAGATAGGATACACAATCCTTGCCATATCATCAGAACCATTCAAAAACTGCCAGGCCTGTCAGAGCAAACAGGAATGGTTTAGGGACATATCTCACCCTTGCTCAGCCACACCTCAGATTAAGTGCTACATTGTGCATATTGGCCCAGGTAGATTACAATGGGAAAAAGTGCTTTGTGGTGCTATATATTCCAGTCACACTGCAATGTTGGTCTAGTGTAGTTTGAGTATAGAAACAGAATAAAATGCAGCTTTGTGTGAGCTGAGTAGTGGGGGGGGGGGGTTATCGGGTAAAACAGCCTAGGGGGATTAAGAACGTGGTTGAGAAATTTAGCGGTGGATTTCCAGGGGTTGAAGGTTTGGAGGCTAGATGAAAGCCTTATTGTACTATCGAGGGAATTTTATGGTGGGTACAGTGTGAAAAAAAAACCAGACTGGGAGCAATTCCTGAGGATGAGAGAAGCAGATCTTGGATACAGCTTAAATGTTCTATATAAATTTTGAAAAAGGTCAAAAAAGTTGTTTCTGTTCTGCTAGTGTCTTTGTTTGTTATATGATGTATTTTATATTGGACTTGCTAAATTGCGAGGTAAAAATATGTTTCAGTAAGAAAGGAATTGTAATCGTCAATATAGGAGATCCCAAACCTGAGGTGAGATGGACGGAAATCCCCCACATTGTTCATAGCGTTGCATGCATGGAAATTGTGTATATTCAACTGTATGCAGCGTTTTACGCATCTTGCCATGCACCCACCCTATGCGTACACTTGGTTTGGTCCACGTCACCATCATGAATGATTCAGGATGCACATGCATAGTAAAATTAAAGCTTATATTCAACTATACTAGATTTAGCAGTTCTTTGCAAAAAACTTCCACAGGGCAATTTTGTAGTCACCATGTATTATCCAATCAATTCATTTACAATAACACCATTTGCAAAATGCGTGTGTAAGACAGATAATGAAATTGGTTTTGCCACAAGTTCCATTATAACACCATATTTTCATGGATTTCTGTTTAGTTTAACATTATGATAATTGACACGTTATGAATGGTAAATGGGGCTTTTAGGAGAATTCTACCAATTTCTACTTGCAGATAAAAAAATATGATCGGATTTCCCCTGTGAGACAATTTTCAGATGAGTCATTTTTCTAAACACTAACTTCCCCTGCTAAGCCAGTTATTGCTGACATCTCCATTAGGTACAGTATAACACTGGGTCACAATGGTTTTGTTTTGCTTTTATATTGTGGCTTTGTCATATATGGTTAAGGGAGTATTCCAGGCTGGGATAACACCTTGTAAGGAAAAAAAAAAAAAGCCCCAGAAAGTGTCGGAATATACAGTGTATGTGTATATATATATAAAATTATTATTATTTTTTTATTAGGTGATTTTTACTTATTTTTGTAATGAATACTATTATTACATTATTTTGAAAAAAAAAATTATATATGAAATGTGCGCATATTTTATGAATTGCATTGAAAAGAATTTACAGATTAGACTGCGTCTTGATTACTATGTTTGTCTGCCACGGAAAATTTATTGGTTTTATAATTAGTGCAGTACCAATTTGTATATTAGTTTTAGTGTAGCAATGTAGTTGGGTGACCGTCATCTGTTTGTATAGCAGTGAGAGCTTTTAAGGTGGAACACTGAACCAGTATATATTTGAAAGTCCTATATTCAGGTGTGTAGTGTGTGCAGCATCTGATTGGACAGGAGGCACAGCCATCCAATCAGGTGTAGCGCTATGAATACCTCTCGTTTATGAGATCCAATGCCTAAATTGCTTCCAATCTGCCAGAAATGAAAATATTTTAAAGGTTGATTTGAAACCAAGGCCTTAGAAATGCACATTCTCCACTCCTTTATCTCACTTAAGTAATCTTGAAATCTCATGGTTGCATGTGGGTAGATAAGTAAGGGCATTCATGTGCCTAGCCCACATTCAGCAAGGAACGCCCCAATACCTCCTGGTCCTCCCCCCAGACATCACCCATAGACATCACCATCTTGGTCTTATAATCCATGCACTTCCCCATCAAAGGGTGTTTTATAAATAGGTTTAGAACTATTTGTGCTGAACTGCATTCTTGTAAATAGCCTCCTTTGGCTGAATGACATTTGTATGTGTAACATAAAGAAATTCTGGCGCCCTGAAACAAATAATATATAAATAAATAACCATAGTGGACATGTATCAAACCTTGGAGAGAGATAAAATGGAGAGAAAGAAAGTACCAACCAATCAGCTCTGGTGCGGGATGCAGCAAAGGGGGAAATGTGGTCCAAAAATGTGGGTTTGACAGCATTTCTCATAGGCATCAAGCCTGCTTGGATGTGGTGGGTAACGCCATTTTCAGATGGCATTACCCTATAAAAGGCTATGGGCTGCTATCGAGAGAGTGCTGTGAGAGGGATCCAATTAGATCTGTCCCAGCACTCCGTGGCACGTGCGTCCTTCTGCGGATGCCCAGAAGGACGCCAGAGAGACTTCTGGGCCATAGATCCGGAAGTCTCTCATTTGCAAAGGACAGCTCTTACGGTGTACTTCATGCATACCGGCGTTACTAACGCCATGTATGCTAAGGGTGGTGGGATGCACTGCATCCCGAAAGCGATGCATCATGCATCCCTCCCCCTAACTGTTATTGTACAGGCTGTGTTTGAGAAATGACAGTTAGGAGTTGATTGGTTGGTACTTTATCTCTCTCCACTTTATTTCTCTCCAAGCTTTGATAAATCTCCCCCTATGTTCAACATAAGCAGGAACAGGAGATTTTGTGTACAATATAGCTATACTGTTTCAAAGTGTTGGAGGCTGGAGGAGGAGCAGAAGGCAGCTGTTGGAGTCGTGGATGTGGGATTGGACGGATGCCAGCGTTACTTATGCCTGTATGCATGATGGAAGATGCAAGGGACAGCTCTCTCTGTAATAGCTGTACTTTGCGAATGAGGGTCTTCTGGGTCTATAAAGGAAGAACACGTGGGTGCTGGGAGGGATCCGATTGGATCCCTCCTGGAGTGGTGTTTCGAAAGTAGCCCATAGGCTTCTACTGGGCATCAAAACCCCAGAATATATTGCATTCCGGGACTTGATGCATATGAGAAATGCGTCATTTCTTGCTTTGCTGCATCCCTCCCCAGGACTTGCAGCTGTGTGAACAGAAAGGTCAGTGTGGGTGACTCTGTTGGGTCCAGATGATGCAGAGCAGGAGGAAAAGGCTTCAGGTTTATCTAGGCCCAAGTAGTTTGGAGATTGAAGAAAAACAAGTCTCGTGAGTAGGCCGTAAGGAAGCCAAATTGCTCGGGGAGCCACATGGTAGGATGTTTGGGTGGAAGAGGGACTGGCCAGCTGCCTAAGGAGCATTGAGGAGGCAGGTGAGAGAAAACTGCTATCAGTAGTAATCAGCAGCGTGAAGGCTGAAAGTGGAGAGTCCCCACCCGAGGTCAGGGTCAAGCTAATGGCTGTGGGCACCTCACAGAGCTTGGTAATAGTATAATGTGGCCCAGGGCCGCAACTTGGGTGGTGCGGCCGGTGCCGACGCATTGCCTCTGTCCCCACCGTCCCTGCATCTGGCAAGCAGGGTGTCTGGAATGGCACCCTGCAGCCAGAATTGCCCTCCTTACCCTGTCCGCTCCCTCATTCACACACAGGTCAAGCCAAGAGCTCCACCTCCAGCAGCAAGAGCAGTGGTTGCTGGTCCTTCCTCAGCGTGCTGCTCACATGCATCCAGATACTGACGTCCTGCTTCTCAACAGCCAGCTGGGGCACGGAGCTGGGGGTGAGTGTAACCTCCCCTGCACAACTGAGCTGTACTGTACGGTGGTGGCTGGGCTAGTGGAGTGCTATGTGTGTGTGGATGCGTGTTGTGTAGTGTGTATTAGTGTGGTGTGTAGTGTACTTGGTAACTGAAGAAGCACTGGCTTCAACCTTACCTGAGGCTCCTGAAAAGGAAGTGGGCACTGGAACCTCCCCTTAAGCGTGTGCCATATTTCCTCATCCCTCCTCTCCTCTCAGTCTGCAGGGTGCATACTCTGTATTCCTGGGAATAGCTCTCAGTCACTTGCCCCCATCTCAACCATGTATTAGAATACTACGTCCCATTCATTTCCCAAGGTCACAGATCCATCATTTCCAGGCTATTTAAATACGCCATTCCCCACAAGACCACACCCCTTTTTTGGTTTGGGCGCGTGCCGCCTAATGTCATGATTGAAAAAAATGGGGGGCGTCAATGCTCTTTCTGGCACAGGGCACTGAAATGTCTAGTTACAGCTCTGATGTGGCCGGGAAATAACCCCAATAATCGGGGCCGGCTTGTTAAGGTGTTGATTGTATGTTCTGCCCATGTTTACATGTGCTTAATTGGCTACAGAGAAAGAATGAACCCCAGTGTATATGTGTGCGTGGTAGACAATATAGATAATAAGCTGCATAGGGGCAGGGACTGATGTGAATGACTAAAAAGTCCCTGTAAAGCCCTGCGGAATATGTGTGCACTCTATAAATAACTGTTTATGAATAGAAAGGCAAATAGAATAATGTATGGATGTCTCCATTATTCAGCAGTTTACAAAAGTGGCATATATCTATTTTTTTAATAGTACAGCCTTAGGGGTCTATTTACTAAGCAGTGTTAGGAGACAGAGTGAAAAGTGATAAGAAAGCAATAAGGTGCCAGCCAATCAGCTCCCAACTGTCATCTCACAGGCTGTGTTTGAAAAATGACAGTTGGGAGCTGATTGGCTGGCACTTCATCACTTTCTTATCACTTTTCACTCCGTGTCCTAACACTGCTTAGTAAATAGACCCCTTATTTGTATATACAACATGGACATCAGGGGTATATTTACTCAAGTCCGGTTTTTTAGAAGTGGATATGTTGCCCATAGCAACCAATCAGATTCTACTTAACATTTACCTAGCACATTCTAGAAGATAATAGCTAGAATCTGATTGGTTGCTATGGGTAACAGCTCCACTTCTAAACACCAGCACTGCAGTAAATATACCCCCAGGTGTACTATACAGGAAATATGAACTAACGGACTAGAACTTAATATTGTGCTTTCTGTGGGTAAGAGACAAATCTCTGACAAATACTAAGTTCCTCTTTTTTAACCAAAAGAAAAGAAATTGAAACTGAAAAGACTAAAATAAAACCTAAACTAGCTGTCTGTTACAGTGAAAGTATAGTATTTTAGATTTAAAGCGGCGTCTATGCTAATAAGTTATTAAAAGAGAAGTTCAAAATGATTAAAAATATATAATTCTCAATATATAATATAATAAAAATATATAATATATGTAAGAGTTTGACACTGGGCGTAATCTTCATCTAGCTGAACAAAAACTATAATTAGTGACTTGTTCGGGCATTATGGCACAGGTATAATGTACAGCTAATCTGGTTCTTTCCTGTTAATGTGTCTACTAGATACAGTGCATCCGAAAAGTATTCACAGCACTTCACTTTTCCACATTTTGTTATGTTACAGCCTTATTCCAAAATAGAATAAATTCATTTTTGTCCTCAAAATTCTACACACAATACCCCATAATGATAACGTGTAAAAAGTTTTTTTGAGATTTTTGCAAATGTAATAAAAAAAAAAAAACCTTTAAAATCACAGCCTTTTTCACAGTATTCACAGCCTTTGCCATGAAGCTCAAAATTGAGCTCAGGTGCATACTGTTTCCACTGATCATCCTTGAGATGTTCCTACAGCTTAATTGGAATCTACCTGTGGTAAATTCAGTTGTTTGGACATGATTTTGAAAGGCATGCACCCAGGGGCGTATCTACCCATTGGCCAGGATGGCACTCGCCAGGGGCGCCAGCCAAAGGGGGGGCGTCATCCGGCAGTGCCACCAGCAGCCAAGGGGTAGACTACCCCAGGGGCGGAACTAGCGGCGGTGTGCTGTGGTGCAGGGGCCCATAGCCGCGCACCCACCGCTAGTCCCCCAGGCCCCACAAGTGTAGGGCAGACCGCAGTGAGAGTGGTCTGCCCTACACAGTAACAAACACACAGTGTGTTTGTTATAGCAGCTAGCCAATGAGAGTCAGACAGACTCTCATTGGCTGCTGAGTTCACGGCTCCTCCCGCAGCGGGTGATGGGAGAGACGTAATGACGTCTCTCCCATAGTGCACTGCAGAGCGGGCCGGGAGGAGCGGACAGCGGCGGTCGTTTCAGGAGCCGGGATTCTAGGGGCACTGTATAGGGGAGACTACTACTGGAGGCAATGCATAGGGGGGATTACTACTGGGGGCACTGTATGGGGGGGTGGTCGCTACTGTTTCTTCTATTGTTTGGGTGGGTTTGCTATTGTTGCACCGCTGGGTTTTGGTCAATTTTACAAATGATCTGTAGCAAATCTGCGGATACTATTCACATCTATACATTGAGAGTTGGTCCGATGTTCTAAAGTGTTGTAAAGTCAGGTTTTTGGTCGTTTTAACTTTAGTAAAAGGACGGTTTACAAAACCGACGGCAAAACATCCAAAAAACCAACACTGACCTTTAGTAAATGTACCCCTTGGTGTCAGGCTTTTTTTGTTCTAATCTAATTGACAGCTACCTGTATTCCAATTCTGTCATTCACACGGCAGAATTACATACAGATTATACGTTTCTATGTAAGTGTCATTTTATGTTTTTTATTTTTCAGAACTGCTTTGCATTATTCTATAGGGTAAATGTAAATATCTACCAGTTGCAACCAGACACAGCATTTCTGTGATTTAGCTGCTAGCAACAATCATTTTCCGCTTTAAATCTAGCAGCTAAATTGCAGAAATCCTGCAGCTGCTGACAATTCACAGCAATTATATTTACTCCTAATGTCATTTGTCTCTGTTACTGTTATACATACAGCATTGTACTTTTTTATATTAAATCTTATTATATAATAAATGTGTTGTTGTTACTCAAATCCATAAGTCTTTTAGGAAGAAAGGTATTGCTTAGCTGTATTAATCCTTTGAATACTGAGGTGTGAAGTGATAACCCTGTCAGAGAGCCACACCTGGACTGGCCACCTAGCAATTCTGGCAAATGCCAGAAGGACTGATGGCCTGGCCAAACAACGCTGCCTCCCGGCGCTGTGCTCGGCTGGCCTGCTAGTACAGGGCATGCTATGAGGGCACACCCCAGTGACCTATGACACGCCCGTGCTATTTGGCCAAGTCCTTATTTCATGTGCACACATGGAAAGATAGCTGGGGCCAAATTTTATTCCCAGTCTGTCCCTATTTTAGAATTAGTGCTAACAGTTGCTAAATTTTAGCTAAAATTAAAGGGACACGAAATTTATTCTATTATGAAATATAACTATAAAAACCTTGGAACCTTGGTATCTATGTAAACTTATCTACAGTCATAAGCCATTTTAAGCCTCATATAGGTTGGCTACAATAACATTACTGCCAGGAAGTGAGGTGTGCATAGACACGAAATGCTTTCCTTATGATGAAAACCTTACCTAAAATATCTTTATTTCCTATAAGCAGCCAAAAACCTTTCAGAAAAAAAACCTTAATTTAATTGGCAACTTTATAAGAGAGAAAAAGAGAGAGAAAAAGAGAGAGAGAAAAAGAGAGAGAGAAAAAGAGAGAGAGAAAAAGAGAGAGAGAAAAAGAGAGAGAGAAAAAGAGAGAGAGAAAAAGAGAGAGAGAAAAAGAGAGAGAGAGAGAGAGAGAGAGAGAGAGAGAGAAGCAAACAAATGGACTTAATGTCCTTGAAATTCCTGGCAAGGGGATACCATCCTCGGTTATTAAAATCAGCTAAAGAAAAAGTTTTGACACTGTTAAGAGCAGATTGCTTCAAATCCAGTCTGAAGAAAAAACAAGATGACCGGATCGTTTGGGTCCAGGATTTTTCTAAATTGAAAGTTAACATCATTACAAAGGCCAGACAATTATGGCCAATGGTTTCTAATGACCCTCAAGTACCAGCATTAAGAAATCTTTCAATCATGCCAGCATATAGAAGGGGTAAAAATATTAAGGACCTATTGGTACGCAACGATATTTCATAATTAAAAAGTCAAACTTCATCTCATTTTCTCACCCGTAGACCGGGTAACTACAAATGCTTGAGGTGCATCACCTGTAGCTCCCTTGAAATTGGTGATTCTTTTGCCCATCCACACTCGGGCAAAAGATTTTCAATCAAATACCCCTTAACGTGCTCCAGCAAATTCGTTGTTTATATTATCAGATGCCCCTGTGGTCTTTTATGTCGGGAAGTCGACCCGTCAATTCAAGGAACGGATGGCACTTCAGATCGGCTATAGATGGGAAGGACTGTGACCAACCGGTCGCTAGGCATTTCCGTGACTTGAAACACGGACTGTCAACAATCAAATATAAAATGATTTATCATGTGCCTATACTACACAGAGGTGGTAACCGTGGCCAACTTCTTCTACAGCGAGAATCAAAGTGGATCCATACTTTAAAGTTTAAACACAGTCCTGAATGAAACACTTCCACTTGCTTGTTTTTTATTAATTATTGGTGATTCATTCATATTTACAAGAAAGTGTCGTTTAACTATCAGGTTTGGAGTTTTCCGATGTTAGCTACTATATAACTAGTGTTTTTTATCACCAGTATCCTACATATATATTTAACATTGCCCGATATCTTCAGGCGTTTCCCCTATTAGCTATTATTGTAGTGCATTTTTATTTGACACTATATGTTTCCTTTGCAGCGACTTATGCTATTTACATCATCCCGTTTGGGATAGATATTTTGCCAGTAGTTGTGTTGTTGCGATAGACGCACAATTTGTTTGTTAATTTATAGTGTGTAACTATATCTACACACTTTAGGTTGTTTCTAGGTTACTATGGTGATGGGTCGCATGATCGGGTGGTGTCCCCAGTGGTTGCTGGGACGTCGGCGGCCGGGGTGCGGCTTGATGACGTCACTAGTCCCACGGGGTGCCGCGCTGATGGAGACAAGCACATTGGGTGAGTGTTTTATGAATGTTTCTTGTTATCTGTATTTGTTATGTCTTGATAAAAGAGATTAAAATCTCTGAAACGTTGACTGTGACACTGGAGTGAGAGTCTCCGTCCTTTTACCAAGTTGTATTAACGAGTACCGTCCATACATTGCATTTTATATATATATATATATATATATATATTAGGGGTGTGCACCGGCCACTTTTTGTGTTTTGGTTTTGAATCTGGATCTTTCTTCGTGTTTTGGATCTGGATTGGTTTTGCCAAAGACAACCCTTCCGTGTTTTGGGTTCTGGGTTTTGTGTTTTGGATCTGTATTTTTTTTTTAAAAAGCATAAAAACAGCTTAAATCACAGAATTTGTGGGTTTTTCTGCTCCTATGCTATTATTAACCTCAATAACCTTAATTTCCACTCATTTCCAGTCTATTCTGAACACCTCACACCTCACAATAGTGTTTTTATGTCCAAAAGGTTGCACCGAGGTAGCTGGATGACTATGCTAAGCAACATGAGTGGGCGGCACAAACACGTGACCCATCTAGGCGTGAAACTGCAGTGGCAGACAGGATGGCAGTTTGAAAAACTAGGCCCCAAACAGTACATAATGCAAAGAAAAAAAAGAGGTGCAAGACGGAATTGTCCTTGGGCCTTCCCACCCACCCTTATGTTGTATAAACAGGACATGCACACTTTAACAAACCAATCATTTCAGCGCCAGGGTCTGCCACACGACTGTGGTTGAAATGATTGGTTTGTTTGGGCCCCCACAAAACAAGCTGGCAATTAATCTGTCCCTGCACAAACTGGCCGTACAGAGGCAAGATGTCGTCCTCATCCTCCTCATTCACCAATTCCTCACTCTCTTCAGTGTTGTGTACATCCTCATCCTCACAGAGTATTAATTCGTCCCCACTGGAATCCACCACCACAGGTCCCTCTGTACGTTCTGGAGGCTGGTCTCCCTGGAAGAGTTGATAATTCATTTTTATGAACATCATCTTCTCCACATTTTGTGGAAGCAACCTCCTACACCTTTCGCTGACAAGGTTCCCGGCTGCACTAAACACTCTTTCGAAGTACACACTGGAGGGGGGGCAACTCAAGTAAAATAGAGCCAGTTTGTACAGGGGCCTCCAAATTGCCTCTTTTTCCTGCCAGTACAGGTACGAACTGTCTGACATGTCTACATGGATGCTGTCACCAATGTAATCATTTAACAGACAGACGCACGCTTATCGCTGCTGCTTTGAGGATGCAGGTGCGGCTACAGCCCACACAATTCACAAAGACAGAAAAAAAAAAAAAGAAGCATTTTTTATTTTTTGTGGAGCGCACTTTGAGGGTTACACCACCCTTTAACGGACAAGCCAGCCGGCCCTTTACTTATGACACAGGCGCACGCTTGGCGCTGCTCCTTTGTTGATGCACGTGCAGCCACAGTGCACACAATTCACAAACACAGAAAATAATTCCTCCACCATTCTGTCAGTGGTGACAGTATCATATGCAGTGACAGTAGACATGTCAGAAATTGTTGGCACGTCCTTCAGTCCGGACCACATGTCCAAACCGGGCCTTGACTTATGACACAGGCGCACGCTTGGCGCTGCTGCTGTGTTGATGCACATGCGGCTACTGCGCATACATTTCGCACACAAACACAGAAAAAAAAGAATTGTTTATTTTTTGTGGAGTGCACTTTGGGGGTTACACCACCCTTTAAAAGACATGGGACACAGGCGCACGTTTGGCGCTGCTCCTTTGTTGATGCACGTCCAGCCACATTGCACGCAATTCACAAACACAGAAAACATTTTTTTTATTTTGTTTGGAGTGCACTTTGGGGGTTACACCACCCTTTAACAGACGAGCCAGCCGGCCCTTTACATATGACAGACGCACACATGGCGCTACTTTGTTGATGCACGTGCGGCTACTGCGCACACAATTCACAAACACAAATGCACTTGGGGGGAGCACCCCTGAAGGACAGAGCACCCCCTGGACAACACTACAGCACCCCTTTAGGACTGGGACACTGCACAGGACTTTGGAGTGGACACAGCCCCTATGGACAACTGACTGCACAACACAGTCCAGCCAAACCCTATGGACTTTGGAGGAGTGGACACAGCCCCTATGGACAACAGCAGCACAGCACAACACAGCCAGCCCCTATGAACTTTGGAGGAGTGGACACAGCCCCTATGGACAACAGCAGCACAGCGCAGCACAGCACAACACTACACTGCACTGCACTACACTACACAGCCCAGCCAGCCCTAACTCCCACCCTCCCTCTTCACTGTCCACAGCCGAGTGAGAAAATGGTGCTGACGCGGGTACCTTATATAGAATCCAAAACCCGCGAGACCCGGAAAGCGGGATGATGACGTTTTGCCTCAATTTCAGATTCCAGTCAGGCGGGAAAAGTCGAGCCTGACTTGGATCGGGGGGGTTAGGATTTCAGAAATCCGAACCCGCTCACCCCTAATATATATATATTTCTGAACACATAATCAGTGTCAGGGACAGGCAGCACAACCAATCAATCACTCACAGTGAGTGACTCACTCACTTGGAGTGGCAATGGCCAGGACAGGCTGCTTGATACTGCTGCCCCACAACCCGCCGCTGTCTCTCACTGATCGGACCTCACCTGGCAGGTTCTGACACACCAACCTACACACAAAATCATCCACTGTCTGTCCACGCAGAGCCGCGTAGCGCACCACTTACTGCGCAGCGCACCGTTCCATGCCTGACCCACCCAACAGCTCTTCAGACTTCACCCTGGGAACTGTGGTAGTGAGCTTTGGGTGGGGAGACGTAATGATGTCTCTCCCATCCAATAGATGCGGGTCTTGAAGTTGCTGGCCGGGACTCGGAAGGTGGAGACTGAGTGAGTCACCTGAAGGGGGAGGCTGCGGCTGCTTTCTGTGGCTGTGCTTTACAGAGCTGGGCGTCTTGCATCACATTGTAAGCAGTGGGCACCCAGCGCTGGCAGATAGAGAGAATGAGGTGGGCAGCCACCCTAGTTACGGCCCTGGGAAGGACTACTGTAGATCAGATCTTCTGAAGGAAAGACAGAAAGGATCAGTCACTGACTGGAGACAAGGATAGTGCAGGGTGAAAACCAATCAGAGACAGCGTGGAGACATTTAATGACATTAGATCAGAGATGTAGGAGAGGGTGGAGTGATCAACTGCTTTGAAGATATGGAGTTTACACTGTATTCTGTAGGGAAAGGGGAGCCAGTGAAGGCATTGAAGGAGAGGTGAGGTTGAATTAAGATGTTGAGATAGACAGACGAGGCAAGCAGCAGTATTGAGGATATATTTAAGAAGGGTATTATATGCACAGCATAATTTAAAGAGCTAGCCAAGAGTTAAACAGGAGGAAGACAGGAGGACAACATTTAAAAAAGAACTCTTTACTACTTGAAAACAATTGAAAAGGATCTTCTCAGCTTCTGGATACCCTGCAACTCAGCCACCAGCTTTGATTATAACCTGAACATGCCTTTTGCCAACAGCCTGCTTCAGCATTGCAAGCAACTACCAGATGGATTGCTGCATTGAAATTTTTGAATGTATGTTTTTTTTTTTGACCCTACACTGTTTATATTATTCCATTACTACTGTCAATTTAACTCTACACGACTGTAGTATCTACCATTTTTAAACATATTCTCATCTATAAGAATGCTTTACCCTTAATTTAAAATCCTGCAACTTTAATAGCTCTATACTCATTTTGTTTATTATATACTCTTGTAGTTGTGCCTTTACATCTACTAACACTGTTCTTCCTTTTATCTATTTTTAGACATTTTAACTGTACTATTCTTGTATCTCACTCTCATCACTACTACTGCTGTTTTCTTCCCCCACCCCTAATCCCTCATCTACGCAATGTCTCTCTTTTCTTCTACCTTAGAGCAGGGGGATAAGGAGAGTGTGGGTACATGGTGGGCTTCTGAGTGAGGAAGGGTGACAGCAGGTGGTGGGCAAGGTGGAGGTTTAGCATGGTGTGGGTTGAGTAGAAGAAGTGTAACTTGGAGAAAAGGGAGGGTGCAGGGCTTATGAGTTATGGGAGATGCGGTGGAAAGTACTAGATGGGATGAAGGGAGATAGAAGAGAGGAGGGAGGGAGAGGAGAAAGTGGAGGAGACTACGGAGGGAGAAAAGAAATGCGAACTGGTGGTAGAGGAAAGTATTATGTAGCTTCTGAGTGAGTGCCGATGGTGCAGCTTGAATAATGAGGATGCGGCTTAGAGCCGATAGTGGAAGCTGAAGGTGCGGCTATGGGAACTGATGATGCAGCTTAGAGCCGGTGGTAGAGGTTGGTAATAGATGGTGAGGCTTTGGGAGCCGATGACGTGGCTTTGAGAGCTGGTGGTATGGCTTGGTGCTGAAGGTGCGGCTTTGAGAGCCGATGATGCGGCTAGGCACCGAAGGTGCAGCTCTGATAGCTGATGGTGCAGCTATATGCTGGAGGTGGGGCTTTGAGAGCCGATGGTGCAGCTATGTGGCGAAGGTGCGGCTTTGAGAGCCGATGGTGCGGCTTGGATCCCAGAGTGCGACTTTGAGAGCCGATGGTGCAGCCATATGCCGGAGGTGCAGCTTTGAGAGCTGATGGTGCGGGTATATGCCAGAAGTGTGGCTTTGATGGCTGATGGTGTGGCTTGGATGCCGGAGGTGTGGCTTTTAGGGCAGATGGTATGGCTTGGGAGCCGGTGGTAGTGTGGAAACTGCTGGAGAGGCTAGGAAGCTGATGGTATGGCTTGGAAGTCCGTAGCAGTATGGGTACTGCTGAAGTAGCTAGGACGCCAACTGAGTGGCTTGGGAGCCGGTAATAGTATAGAGACTGCTGGAGTGGCTGAGAAGCAGATGGTATGGCTTGGGAGTCCATAGCAGTATGGGAACTGCTGAAGCAGCTGGAACGCAGATGGAGTGGCTTGGGAGCCAGTAACCGGAGACAGAGCAATGCAGCCGAAGACACAGGATACACTACATGCAGAAACGCTGACCATGCAGCAGAGCCGAGGGATCCAAAAGGAATGCTATAGTCGGCGAGGCTGCAAAGGGCCAGCGTGCAGAAATAGAGGAGTAACCCATCAAGTCATGCTGTGGGGAACATGTGAGGTTCAGGGGCGTCCAGAGTGCCTAGCAACCAAAAGATCTGATACAACACTGCCAGAAGGAGACAAGTCGTAACCGCGACTTGTAACAGGCGGTACTGTAGACTGAAGGTGATGAGATCACCTACAGAGGAGGAGTATGGAGAGAAGGGAAGAGGAACAAAGGACAGAACCTCATGGAACACCAACAAGAAGAGGAAGAGAGAGATAGGTAGAGTTGGAGTTATGGTGCCCACACACATACCGATGTCCTCACGATACGATTTTATGGCCAATTTCCTCATGAACTTTCACGGGAGCTCCCTTGCCGTCGTGATCACGATTTGGAGTTAAAAATGTCCAATCTGACTAAAGATCTATCTTGCAGCCAATGCATTGTAACCCAGATTGGCTAATCTGCCCTACAGCACGGCAGATCAGAAGATGCGATGTACGACGAGCGGGGACGCGCATCGGCATCGTGCTCGTGAGTATAAACTCACGATTTGTACTTTTTTTACCCAATTCGTCGTCACGATTTGTCGAAATCGGCCAAATCGTGTAAAATGTCGCTATGTGTGTGGGCACCTTTAGAGACAGAAGAAGCTGTTAGAAAGGTATGATGACATCTGTAAAAGTGAAGTGTCACATATCCCAAAAAACTATGCCTCCTTTAATTACACCTGATCCCAACCTATTATGTTTCCCAACTTTCAGAGCCCCTTTCTGCAGAGGATCAGAGCAGCAGGTGGACAGAGGAGTGGTCCCAAACGAAAGCCATGGAGATCAGGACTCCCATGGAAAGTAGCTTATTGGTCTGCCCATAAATGGGGGAAAACAATGGAGGAAAATCATAACACCTGCGGGTGTTCCAGTTTCCACCCACATTCCAAAAACATACGGGTAGGTGAATTGCCTGTGGACAAAAATAGTAACTCCAGTGTGTATGCGTGTCCATTTGATAGGGACTATAGATTGTAAGATCCACGGGCAGGGATCCTACCTGACAGTGACATTTTAATCATACTAACGCCATTGAATGCTGGGCGGATGAGCCTGCCTTCCAGTGTATCAATCGAATATGCTCAGAGATATCCACTATTACTCTCTGAGTAGCATTAGGGCCGAGCGTGACAGCAGCAAAAGAATAGTTTGGCAAAGGTGGGGGCGCATGGATCAGTGTATGAGTGTGGCATTGAAGCATGAGATACAGGGGGTCATTCAGACCTGGTCGCAAGCACCGATGTGCTCGCAACCGGGTCACTGGGTAGCCCTGCGCATGCGCAACGGCCGCACTGCTCGTGCGCAAGCCCCGGAGCGAGAGAGAAACTCTCTCGCTCCGGAGCTCACTACAAAAGGGACGGCTGTCGATGTTGATCGACAGCTCGCCCCTTTTTGTAGGCGGGCCAGGGGGGTGGTTTCCAAAATGGAGGCGTTCCTTAAGGAACGCCTACCGTTTTGTGGGCGGCCGCACTGACATCATCAGTGATGTCAGTGGGGAGCTTCCTGCTCCATCGGAGCAGGAAGCTCCCTGGGTGCCCAGACCCTACCTTAGGGTCTGGTCGCAAGCCCCGATGGTCGCGATGGTGATCACCATCGAGACCATCACCCTGATCGCTAGCTAAGCTGTGGGTGGGACGATCGTCAACGATAACAATATCGTTGAACGATCTATCGGGTGTGCTGGATGATCGATATCAGTCATCCAGCACACCACCAATGACGGCTAGTGACCCACGATCAACGATTGCGGGTCCCTATAGTAAGCTGGTCGATATCAACCAGGTTGTCCTGCATGCACGGTCGATGGACGATATCTTTATCGTCCATACGGGTCCGCGCATCGCAAGTTGTTGGTGGGTTGGAGGCACCGAAAAATGCACGATATGAACGATAACGATATGATCAATATCATTATCGTTCATATCGCGTACCGTGTGTACGCACCATAAGGTTAGACTGTGAGCAATTATTATTATTATCCTTTATTTATATGGCGCCACAAGTGTTCTGCAGCGCCTTACATAGAACTAATAGGTGAACAAGAAACAAGTAACTTACAGTACATTACAGTGCAGGACAAGGACACAACTTATATACATTGCTGAAATAGTGATTAAAGCACTCACAATAAGCTGCCGGGAGTTGGCAGTCACGTGTTAGGTGCCCTATGGGGAGTAGAGAGTAGAAGAAAATGTAAAGAGAAGCACATGAGGGAAGAGGTCCCTGCTCGTAAGAACTTACATTCTAAGGGGAGGGGCAGACAGACAGGCGTGACACAGAAGGGGAAGATAGGAAGGAAAGAGCATGAGGCATGTTAGGATGAGTGCTGGAAGGCCTTGATGAAGTAGTGGGTCTTGAGAGCCCGTTTGAAGATTTGTAGAGAGGTGGAGAGTCTGATGGGGAGAGGGACAGCATTCCAAAGGTAGGGAGCAGCACGGGCAAAATCTCGGATGCGGGAGTGGGAGGAAGTAATCAGTTGGCAAGAGAGGTGGCATGCATTAGTTGAGTGAAGTGGGCGGGCGGGAGTGTGAAGGGAGAGAAGGTCAGAAATGTATGCGGGAGAGAATTTGGTGAGGGCTTTGTAGGCGAATGTAAGAACCTTAAATTGGCATCTGAAGGGGAAGGGGAGCCAGTGTAGGGCTTGAAGGAGAGGGGAAGCAGATGTAGAACGTCTGGAGAGGAAGATGAGCCGAGCAGCAGCATTGAGAACAGATTGTAGTGGAGAGAGGTGAGAGACTGGGAGGCCAGCTAGGAGAAGGTTACAGTAGTCCAATCTGGATATGACCAGTGAGTGGATGAGGGTTTTAGTGGCATCCTGGGTGAGGAAGGGTCTAATCCTGGAGATATTTTTTAGGTGAAAACGGCAGGACTGCGAGAGGTGCTGAATGTGCGGTTTAAAGGAGAGGGAGGAGTCTAGGATAACTCCAAGACAGCGCACTTTGGGGCTAGAGGAAATAGTTGTGCCATCAATAGATAATGAAATTGTGGAAAGTGATGTAGTGGAAGCAATCACACAGGACCTGTTCTGCACATGCGCAGATCCCCAAACTTCGGATTTGTACTTAAGCCATCAGGTTTGCGTACAGTGATTCAAAATACGATTACACTTTTGATGCAACTTGACAATTTACCAACAATAAATTCTATGTTACACTATCCGGTAAGCCACCTCCTCCTATTTGGCTGAACTTAAGTTTATAATAGATGTTCACCTCATGGAGGGGGTAGTATCCAGGGATACATTTTTATTTATTTTCAATGCACACCTTATTATTACCACTTACCCAAGATAGACAAAGCCTTGTTCTCACCACCTATTTCTGAGATTACTGCTCTTTACTGTATCGTTATTTTAATAAGTCATCAGTAGTATCCAGGGATGGACTGCATTTATAATTTGGCCTTGACAATCCTTACTGCTCAAACAAGAGGCGTGGCCGCACCTCATGTCACGAGTCACTGGGGAGTGGCCTCACAGCACCTGTCGTCTATCTACATGCCGGATGCTTAGTTACCAAGTCCACTTATAACAAGCGGAATTGGGTTTGTTTGTTTTTCAATTTGCTTGTTTTTTTATATCTGCTTGTTGCTTGTTTTTGGGCTTGTTTTTTTGTGTGCATTGCTGAGGCACCCCTGGAGGTAAGCAAATGTGTGTATGTGTTTTTTTACACTGGTAGTGACTGAGGGAGGGGGTGAAGGTTGTGTCTGGGGAATAGAGGGCAGTAGCCAGAGCACAGGGTGAAGTTGGAGGGGGCAGGCAAGAGGGAGAGGTAAAATAGATTACGGAAATGAGGCTGGAACATGGGGCCGAGGTAAAATTACTGAGGCTGTTAGAGAGGGGTTAATGGAATTAGACAGGTGACAGGAATGAAAGAGGCAAGGAAGAGGGGTGAGAGGAATGGAGGGGAGAAGTAGAGTCAGGTAAAGAAAAGGTTCTCTACGGATCCTTATTGCGATCCCAGCTGCGATCGCGCATGCAGGTCTGATGAAAAATTTGCTAATGACTGCAATCACACAGCCAACATAGAGACGCCCCTACCGCTCTCTCACATCCTTAATACCTTGCAGTCCTGCGTATATATCGGGATCGAGTAACATCGTCCCCTCACGCACAATTACAACAGGTCTAACCTTACTCAAAATTTACTAACCTCGTCGCATACAGTGAGCACACAAGCTAATGTATGCACGCCCATACAATGACATTCAAATGGACAGGCACGTCTGCTTTTCTCCGACTACTCCCCAGGATGGGACGATAATTGCCAGGAATCGTGGCTTTGTATGGAGGGGGTGGGGCTAAATGATGCAAAAATGTGTCACTTAGCCATGCGCCCCTCTCGCAGTCCCACGATTTGTGGCAGTTTACCGTGACTGGGTGGGGCCTAATGACATATGAGCCCGGCCACGCCCCCAGAAGTGCCCAGCAGGGTCTCCTTTCCGGGTTTCTCCTGGAGAGGAGATATAAAAAGCCGGCAAGTACAGTATGTCCTAACTGTAAATTTTTCAAACACAGCATGTAAACTGACAGCTGATTGGTTGGAGCATAATTTAAGATTAGTAACAGGTGATAACAAGCATATTAGTCATTATTAAATGGGGACCTAACTGCATCGTACTGCACAGTAGTAGTAATATGGATAAATATACTGTGTTTTGTATATCTACAGAGAGGACCAGAGTTTGGAATATCTGCATTTGCTGATCACATTTCCAGGTTCTGTGTACAGAATAACACTCACTTTTGTGGGACATGATTTCCAGTACAGATTGTGTCGGAACGAGGTCAGGCAGAAGGCACACTTGGCCTGATTCGGAGCCGGACGCTCTTTGAGAGCGCTCACTCTGAATCAGGGCGTCCCTTTTTCTTTTTAAAGACGGCCTCCTGGCCGCTCGCATAGCTGTGGGTGACCACCCACAGCTTATTCGAGCAGCCAGGTGATGGTCACAATGGTCAAGGCCATCGCGACCATCGGGCTTGCGATGAGACCCTTGTGGTAGGTTCTCGTGGCAGCAAGCCCCAGTGGACTTCCTGCTCTAACAGAGCAGGAAGTCCACCTACTGACAACACGAGTGATGTCAGTAGGGCCGCCCACAAACAGCAGGCGTTCCTTCGGGAACGCCTCCGTTTGTATAGCCAACCCCCCGCCCCGCCTACAAAAAGGGGTGAGCTGTCGATCAACATCGTCAGCCGCCCCTTTTGTAGCGAGTCCTGGAGCGAGAGAATTTCTCTCTTGCTCCGGGGCTCGCGCATGCACACGCCGAAGCCGGCCCTCAGTACACTATTTACACTATGTGGTTTCTCTAAATCAGCTATTTTGCTGACATGAATAGTTAGATAAATCCTGGTAATGATAACACCAATGAGTCAGAGCAGGATGAATGTGCACATTACCATTGCTATCTACTCATTATCAGTGTATAGAGATACTCAGCATCATTATACAGTGCAGCGTGATCATTATCAGTGTATAGAGATACTCAGCATCATTATACAGTGCAGCGTGATCATTATCAGTGTATAGAGATACTCAGCATCATTATACAGTGCAGCGTGATCATTATCAGTGTATAGAGATACTCAGCATCATTATACAGTGCAGCGTGATCATTATCAGTGTATAGAGATACTCAGCATCATTATACAGTGATACTCAGCATCATTATACAGTGCAGTGTGATCATTATCAGTGTATAGATACTCAGCATCATTATACAGTGCAGTGTGATCATCATCAGTGTATAGAGATACTCAGCATCATTATACAGTGCAGCGTGATCATTATCAGTGTATAGAGATACTCAGCATCATTATACAGTGCAGCGTGATCATTATCAGTGTATAGAGATACTCAGCATCATTATACAGTGCAGCGTGATCATTATCAGTGTATAGAGATACTCAGCATCATTATACAGTGCAGCGTGATCATTATCAGTGTATAGAGATACTCAGCATCATTATACAGTGATACTCAGCATCATTATACAGTGCAGTGTGATCATTATCAGTGTATAGATACTCAGCATCATTATACAGTGCAGTGTGATCATTATCAGTGTATAGAGATACTCAGCATCATTATACAGTGCAGCGTGATCATTATCAGTGTATAGAGATACTCAGCATCATTATACAGTGCAGTGTGATCATTATCAGTGTATAGATACTCAGCATCATTATACAGTGCAGTGTGATCATTATCAGTGTATACAGATACACAGCATCATTATACAGTGCAGTGTGATCATTATCAGTGTATAGATACTCAGCATCATTATACAGTGCAGTGTGATCATTATCAGTGTATAGAGATACTCAGCATCATTATACAGTGCAGCGTGATCATTATCAGTGTATAGAGATACTCAGCATCATTATACAGTGCAGTGTGATCATTATCAGTGTATAGAGATACTCAGCATCGTTATACAGTGCAGTGTGATCATTATCAGTGTATAGATACTCAGCATCATTATACAGTGCAGTGTGATCATTATCAGTGTATAGAGATACTCAGCATCGTTATACAGTGCAGTGTGATCATCAGTGTATAGATACTCAGCATCATTATACAGTGCAGTGTGATCATTATCAGTGTATAGATACTCAGCATCATTATACAGTGCAGTGTGATCATTATCAGTGTATAGAGATACTCAGCATCATTATACAGTGCAGTGTGATCATTATCAGTGTATACAGATACTCAGCATCATTATACAGTGCAGTGTGATCATTATCAGTGTATAGAGATACTCAGCATCATTATACAGTGCAGCGTAATCATTATCAGTGTATAGAGATACTCAGCATCATTATACAGTGCAGCGTGATCATTATCAGTGTATAGAGATACTCAGCATCGTTATACAGTGCAGTGTGATCATTATCAGTGTATACAGATACTCAGCATCATTATATAGTGCAGCGTGATCATTATCAGTGTATACAGATACTCAGCATCATTATACAGTGCAGTGTGATCATTATCAGTGTATACAGATACTCATCATCATTATACAGTGCAGTGTGATAATTATCAGTGTATACAGATACTCAGCATCATTATACAGTGCAGTGTGATCATTATTAGTGTATAGATACTCAGCATCATTATAGAGTGCAGTGTGATCATTATCAGTGTATAGAGATACTCAGCATCATTACACAGTGCAGTGTGATCATTATCAGTGTATAGAGATACTCACCATCATTATACAGTGCAGTGTGATCATTATCAGTGTATAGAGATACTCAGCATCATTATACAGTGCAGTGTGATCATTATCAGTGTATAGAGATACTCAGCATCATTATACAGTGCAGTGTGATCATTATCAGTGTATAGAGATACTCTGCATCATTATACAGTGCAGTGTGATCATTATCAGTGTATAGAGATACTCAGCATCATTATACAGTGCAGTGTGATCATTATCAGTGTATAGAGATACTCTGCATCATTATACAGTGCAGCGTGATCATTATCAGTGTATAGAGATACTCAGCATCATTATACAGTGCAGTGTGATCATTATCAGTGTATAGAGATACTCAGCATCGTTATACAGTGCAGTGTGATCATTATCAGTGTATACAGATACTCAGCATCATTATACAGTGCAGTGTGACCATTATCAGTGTATAGAGATACTCAGCATCATTATACAGTGCAGTGTGATCATTATCAGTGTGTAGAGTTAGTCAGCATCATTAGTCTGCAGTATTGCTCATCATCAGTGTATAGAGATACTCTGCATCATTATACAGTGCAGTGTGATCATTATCAGTGTATAGAAATACTCAGCATCATTATACAGTGCAGTGTGATCATTATCAGTGTATAGAGATACTCAGCATCATTATACAGTGCAGTGTGATCATTATCAGTGTATACAGATACTCAGCATCATTATACAGTGCAGTGTGACCATTATCAGTTTATGGAGATACTCAGCATCATTAGTCTGCAGTATTGCTCATCATCATTGTATAGAGATATTTTGAATCAGTGCCAGATTTAACCCAGTGGCTGCACTCCCCCACTAAAATCCCTCCCCCCTCCCACTTTCTGCTAATTGCACACTGGTCAGGACAGCAGACAGCAGAAAATGATTCTACTTTGAAGCCCCTCCTCTTCTGTTCCGCCAGCCTTACCTGGCTTCTAGGAACTGCAGCCGATGCAGTCCCCAGAAGTTAATTAGGTTTTATTTGTATTTTTCACAGTCCTTCCGCTTCCTTATCAAAAATGTTTCCAGGATCAGACCCTTTCTCACCCTGGAGACAACTAAGACCCTCATCCACTCACTGTTCATCTCCAGATTGGACTATTGTAACCTACTCTTATCTGGTCTCCCTGACTCCCACCTCTCTCCACTCCAATCTGTCATCAATGCTGCTGCTTGGCTCATCTTCCTCTCTAAACATACTACATCTGCCTCCCCTCTCCCCACCCCCTTCAGAACCCACGGTTCTTACACTCACTTACAAAGCCCTGACCCAGTCCTCTCCCATTTACATCTCTGATCTCATCTCACTTCACACTCCAGCCTGCCCACTTCGCTCAACAAATGCATGCCGCCTCTAGTGCCAACTGATTACTTTTTCCCACTCCCGCCTCCAAGATTTTGCCCGTGCTGCTCCCTGCCTCTGGAAATCTCTTCATCTACCCATCAGACTCTCCACAAATCTTCAAACGAGCTATCAAGACTCACTACTTTATCAAAGCCTTCCAGCTCTCATCCTAACCTGCTGCTCCATTCTTTTTCCTCACTGTATATCCCATCTGTGTCAACCCCTGTCTGTCTGCCCTTCCCATATAGAATGTAAGCTCTCACGAGCAGGGTCCTCTTCCTTCATGTGCTTCTCCTTCCCTTACTCATACGATCATCTACTCCAAACTCCCCACAAGGGCACCTAACACTTGGTTGCTGCTGCCCTGCTGCCTTTGAGTGGTATGATCGCTATTGCAGCAATGTTTATAAACTATATCCTTGTCCTGCATTGTATTGTACAGTAAGTTGCTGTCTTCTTGTTTGCTCATTTGTTTATGTACTTTGTGAGGCGCTGCGGAAACCTGCATGCAGGTCCGAAGGGCGATGTCGCTGACATGGCGTGGGAGCGTGCATCGTCAGCGTCATAGCGGGTATAAAACTAGACGATGTGCCCAATATGTCATCCGATCTGGCCGGATCGGACGAGATATTGTCTTGTGTGTACCCGGCATAAGAGCCACTGCTCAGCATCATTATCAGAGTATACAGAGTTTAAGATACTTAACAGCAGTAATACAGTGCAGTGTTTATTAGTAGTGAATAGATATAAGTATGAACATTGTACAATGCACCATATTGATCATCAGAGTACACCCAGCAGACGTACACAGTGTGACATGTTTAGTACTTGGATAGAGGGTGTAACAATATGCGTTCAGCAATATCTTACATTTTGAGTGTTTTATGAACATAAAAGTTTAACCTTTAAAACCTCAAAATTAATTTACTCATTCTATGTACAGGGAATTATGTCTTTTATGTGATTATCTTCTAGTTACAAAGTTATACACACACACATTTTGTAAAACGTTACAAGTAATTAAGCTTTCTACTGATAGCCAGCTGACAGGAGGGAGAGAATGAGGAACCCTAACATACACGTGGCTGACTGTACAACAAAGACTCCATTGTCAACCTCATTATATAATAAGGAATGGGTGTCTACATTTATATATATTGTTTTTTTATTAGTGTATATGGAAACAATATTATACACTGTGATTAATTCATGAAAGCAGTACAGAGATACTCAGTGCTTAGCATAACTAATTATTATTGTATGGGGATACTAATAACATTATACAGTGCAGCATGTTTATTACCAGTGTTTAGGGTTACCAGCATCATTATACAGTGCAGTGTGATCATTATCAGTGTATAGAGATACTCAGCATCATTATACAGTGCAGTGTGATTATCAGTGTATAGAGATACTCAGCATCATTATACAGTGCAGTGTGACCATTATCAGTGTATAGAGATACTCAGCATCATTATACAGTGCAGCGTGATCATTATCAGTGTATAGAGATACTCAGCATCATTATACAGTGCAGTGTGATTATCAGTGTATAGAGATACTCAGCATCATTATACAGTGCAGTGTGACCATTATCAGTGTATAGAGATACTCAGCATCATTATACAGTGCAGCGTGATCATTATCAGTGTATAGATACTCAGCATCGTTATACAGTGCAGTGTGACCATTATCAGTGTATAGAGATACTCAGCATCATTATACAGTGCAGCGTGATCATTATCAGTGTATAGAGATACTCAACATCATTATACAGTGCAGTGTGATCATTATCAGTGTATAGAGATACTCAGGATCATTATACAGTGCAGCGTGATCATTATCAGTGTATAGAGATACTCAGCATCATTATACAGTGCAGTGTGATCATTATCAGTGTATAGAGATACTCAGCATCATTATACAGTGCAGTGTGATCATTATCAGTGTATAGAGATACTCAGCATCATTATACAGTGCAGCGTGATCATTATCAGTGTATAGAGATACTCAGCATCATTATACAGTGCAGTGTGATCATTATCAGTGTATAGAGATACTCAGCATCATTATACAGTGTAGTGTGATCATTATCAGTGTATAGAGATACTCAGCATCATTATACAGTGCAGTGTGATCATTATCAGTGTATAGAGATACTCAGCATCGTTATACAGTGCAGTGTGATCATTATCAGTGTATAGATACTCAGCATCATTATACAGTGCAGCGTGATCATTATCAGTGTATAGAGATACTCAGCATCATTATACAGTGCAGTGTGATCATTATCAGTGTATAGAGATACTCAGCATCATTATACAGTGCAGCGTGACCATTATCAGTGTATAGAGATACTCAGCATCATTATACAGTGCAGTGTGACCATTATCAGTGTATAGAGATACTCAGCATCATTATACAGTGCAGCGTGATCATTATCAGTGTATAGAGATACTCAACATCATTATACAGTGCAGTGTGATCATTATCAGTGTATAGAGATACTCAGCATCATTATACAGTGCAGCGTGATCATTATCAGTGTATAGAGATACTCAGCATCATTATACAGTGTAGTGTGATCATTATCAGTGCATAGAGATACTCAGCATCATTATACAGTGCAGTGTGATCATTATCAGTGTATAGAGATACTCAGCATCGTTATACAGTGCAGTGTGATCATTATCAGTGTATAGATACTCAGCATCATTATACAGTGCAGTGTGATCATTATCAGTGTATAGAGATACTCAGCATCGTTATACAGTGCAGTGTGATCATTATCAGTGTATAGAGATACTCAGCATCATTATACAGTGCAGCGTGATCATTATCAGTGTATAGAGATACTCAGCATCATTATACAGTGCAGTGTGATCATTATCAGTGTATAGAGATACTCAGCATCATTATACAGTGCAGTGTGATCATTATCAGTGTATAGAGATACTCAGCATCATTATACAGTGCAGTGTGATCATTATCAGTGTATAGAGATACTCAGCATCATTATACAGTGCAGCGTGATCATTATCAGTGTATAGAGATACTCAGCATCATTATACAGTGCAGTGTGATCATTATCAGTGTATAGAGATACTCAGCATCATTATACAGTGTAGTGTGATCATTATCAGTGTATAGAGATACTCAGCATCATTATACAGTGCAGTGTGATCATTATCAGTGTATAGAGATACTCAGCTTCGTTATACAGTGCAGTGTGATCATTATCAGTGTATAGATACTCAGCATCATTATACAGTGCAGTGTGATCATTATCAGTGTATAGAGATACTCAGCATCGTTATACAGTGCAGTGTGATCATTATCAGTGTATAGAGATACTCAGCATCATTATACAGTGCAGCGTGATCATTATCAGTGTATAGAGATACTCAGCATCATTATACAGTGCAGTGTGATCATTATCAGTGTATAGAGATACTCAGCATCATTATACAGTGCAGTGTGACCATTATCAGTGTATAGAGATACTCAGCATCATTATACAGTGCAGTGTGACCATTATCAGTGTATAGAGATACTCAGCATCATTATACAGTGCAGCGTGATCATTATCAGTGTATAGAGATACTCAACATCATTATACAGTGCAGTGTGATCATTATCAGTGTATAGAGATACTCAGCATCATTATACAGTGCAGCGTGATCATTATCAGTGTATAGAGATACTCAGCATCATTATACAGTGCAGTGTGATCATTATCAGTGTATAGAGATACTCAGCATCATTATACAGTGTAGTGTGATCATTATCAGTGTATAGAGATACTCAGCATCATTATACAGTGCAGTGTGATCATTATCAGTGTATAGAGATACTCAGCATCGTTATACAGTGCAGTGTGATCATTATCAGTGTATAGATACTCAGCATCATTATACAGTGCATTGTGATCATTATCAGTGTATAGAGATACTCAGCATCGTTATACAGTGCAGTGTGATCATTATCAGTGTATAGAGATACTCAGCATCATTATACAGTGCAGCGTGATCATTATCAGTGTATAGAGATACTCAGCATCATTATACAGTGTAGTGTGATCATTATCAGTGTATAGAGATACTCAGCATCATTATACAGTGTAGTGTGATCATTATCAGTGTATAGAGATACTCAGCATCATTATACAGTGCAGCGTGATCATTATCAGTGTATAGAGATACTCAGCATCATTATACAGTGCAGTGTGATCATTATCAGTGTATAGATACTCAGGATCGTTATACAGTGCAGCGTGATCATTATCAGTGTATAGAGATACTCAGCATCATTATACAGTGCAGCGTGATCATTATCAGTGTATAGATACTCAGCATCGTTATACAGTGCAACGTGATCATTATCAGTGTATAGAGATACTCAACATCATTATACAGTGCAGTGTGATCATTATCAGTGTATAGAGATACTCAGCATCATTATACAGTGCAGCGTGATCATTATCAGTGTATAGAGATACTCAGCATCATTATACAGTGCAGCGTGATCATTATCAGTGTATAGAGATACTCAGGATCATTATACAGTGCAGTGTGATCATTATCAGTGTATAGAGATACTCAACATCATTATACAGTGCAGTGTGATCATTATCAGTGTATAGAGATACTCAGCATCATTATACAGTGCAGCGTGATCATTATCAGTGTATAGAGATACTCAGGATCATTATACAGTGCAGTGTGATCATTATCAGTGTATAGAGATACTCAGCATCATTATACAGTGCAGCGTGATCATTATCAGTGTATAGAGATACTCAGGATCATTATACAGTGCAGCGTGATCATTATCAGTGTATAGAGATACTCAACATCATTATACAGTGCAGCGTGATCATTATCAGTGTATGAGATGCTTAACATCATTATATATTACAGTGTATTATTGTACAGAGCTATTATGTATCATTATACATGTTGGCATGTTCAATATTAGGGCTCAATCTAATTAACTCGTATTGTAATGGCGCGTAATCCCTGGCAGCAATATCGGAACTTGCCCCCCTCGTGGCCCTAGCTCTTTGAGATTGCATAGAAAAATCCATGAAATTGGGCGGTACTGTAAGTGTGGCATATCACCGCAGTTACTCATGGGGGCGTGAACATTGCACCTAATTGGATTGAGCCCTCTATGTATAGGGTATTCAGCCCTTTATACAATGTAGTACATATGGTAAATTGGATTATAGACCCTTCAGAGTTCGTCCACATATGTGTTGCAGTCGGCTGACTTGTACCATGCTCAGTGCGTTCCATTGCTGGCCTTTCCTTATGAAGCAGGTGTAGATAATATGAGATGATATCGGTTGGTGCAGTGAATCACAGAGGCCTGAGTATCAGCAGTGCTGCAGAAATCAGGATAGGGGGCAGTGTAGGGCAGCTGGCAGAATTTTTCAGGCCCGCACTGTTCTCTTTGGGAGGTCCATTGCAATCGTCTGAGTAACAGCATTCAATGGTAGCACTGCTTCCACTCTGCCGGGCATGGTCACAAAATGACTTGTAGGAGCAGGACTTTATGATACTGTCTGTAAAGGAGACACAAAGAGCTCTGTGACACGGACATTATACAAGTACTAATCAGCATCTAATCCATTATACATGCTTATCATGTCCAGAACCAACACCATGGGACCTCCCTTAGGGATAACACGTTCTCACTACAGAACTCTGCTGAGAATCAAAACAGGAGGAACAGGCATCCCAAAAAGTGTGAAAGCCCCTGATGATGAGCATAGCATAGTACTTGGCATGTAACATCCAGTTGAGGATATTGTGTAGCATGTTATAGCGTGTTCAGTTATTATTTAACATGCTACTTGCTGGGTTTATTATTTGTAATACAGGTTGAGTCTCCCATATCCAAATATTCCAAAATACGGAATATTTTTAGCATGACTGAGAAAGTGAAACCTTTGCTTTCTGATGGTTCAATGTACACAAACTTTGTTTAAACTTTAAAGCAAAAAATTATTAAAATACAGCATAAAATAACCTTCAGGCTGTGCGTATAGGGTGTATATGAAACATGAATGAATTTCATGTATGTACACAAACTTTTTTTGATGCACAAAATGGTTAAATATATTGTATAAAATTACCTGCAGGCTGTGTGTATAAGGTGTACAGTATATAAAACATAAATGCATTCTGTGTTTAGATTTGGGTCTCATTCCCAGGATATTTATTTAATTATCCTCGCTATCTACCCCATCTGTGTCGCCCCTGTCTGTCTGCCCCTCCCCTTTAGAATGTAAGCTCTCACGAGCAGGGCCCTCATTCCTCACGTGCTTCTCCTCCCCCTACTTATAGTGTCATTTACTCCTAACTCCCCACAACGGCACCTAACACCTGGTTGCTCATGTCCTGCTGCTTGTGTTATGCAGCTATGTTTATAACCATGTCCTTGTCCTGCATTGTTTTGTATTACTATTAACTGTTTTTTTGTGTGCTCATTTTTGTACTGTGTAAGGCGCTGCGGAACCTTTGTGGCGCCATATAAATAAAGGATAATAATAATAATTATGGTATGCACAAATTCCAAAATCCGGAATATTCCGATATCCAAAATACACCTGGTCCCAAGCATTTTGGATATGGGAGACTCAACCTGTATTACATCTTGAGGAGGTTAATACAGTATGTGGCATGTTACATCTTGTTGGGCTCATTATTTGGCTGGTTATATCTTGTATTACAGCGGGCAATTAAGATAAGTATGTACATAAGACTAAAGGAAAGAGGGCTCTGCTTCCACAAGCATACACTCTATATGGGGGAGATGTACTAAGCCTTGGAGACAGATAAAGTGGATAGAGATAAAGCACCAACCAATCATCTTCTAACTGTCAGTTTACAAGCTGTTAGAAAAATGACAGTTAGGGGCTGATTGGTTGGTACTTTGGACCTCATTCAGACCCGCTCGCTAGATGCGTTCGCTCACTCGATGCGTATGCAAATCTGGGAAGGCAGGCGATCGCACGGCAAGGCATTAGCACGCCTAACCAGCCTGTCTTAAGACGCCCACTTGCGCACGTCATCTCCAGGAACTGTATGCAACCATCGGTACATCGGGTACCATCGGACCTGTAAGCAGCGCTTGTGGTTGACCATACCCTACCGCAAGCACTGCGAGCACTTCAGTGTAAAATCCAGCCAGGTGACGTGTACTATGACTCTGCCTCCTAATTATGCACATTTCTAAAACGGCGTTGAGACACTCAGGCATGCCTGCGTTTGCTCGCTCTGGTATGCGCAGATTGCAAACACTCAGCTGGCTGCGTGCGAACGCATCCTAGCGAGCGGATCTGAATCAGGTCCTTTATCTCCATCCACTTTCTCTCTCTCCAAGGTGTTAGACTAGAATGAAATAAAATGAGTTTTAAGGGCACACTTGAAGGCTAGGAGTCTGGATTACTTGGCAGGTTAAATCCTGTTTTATATATATATATATATATATATATATATATATATATATACACACACACACATATATTTATTTATACACATATATACATACACACACACACACACATATATATATATATATATATACACACACACACATATACATACACCCTGTGTGTGTGTGTATTATATATATATATATATATATATATATAAAACCTTTGGTTGCCCAAAAAGATACCTCATGGGTATGGAGCTATACACGGAGTACACTGAGACTGTGGACCTCATTCAGAGTCGGTCGAAGCGGCCGCACGGTCGTACGCGAAAAGGGGCCGTATATGCAAATGATTCCCTCGCATGTTGCGTCCCTAAGTTCGGATCGGTAGCTGGCCGACCAAGGGGAGGAAGCGGTCAGAAGACAAAAAAAAATGACCCTTTCTCGTACGCATTGCACGTCATCTCCGGGCATATAAGGATTATTCGAGACCATCGGCAACCATCGAAACTGGTCGTAGAGCTTAAGGTTGACCATACCCTCTCTTAAGCTCTACGATCATGTCAGTGTAAAAACCTCCCATATCACATGTGCCATGACGCTACTTTGTTAATTATGCACTCCCATAAACCGTATGCACTCCCACAAAACGCCGTTCGCATAATTAGGCACGCCTGCGTTCGGATCTCCACTCCCCCGTTTTCAAGCACCTTCCCGTTACCACCCACAAACGCCTCAATCTGTCACTCAAACTACCGACCTGGCTGTGTTCAAGGAGAGAGAAATTTCTGATCGTAGCGGCTAGTTTGCGCACGCGCATTGCGAACTTTACGCATGCGCAGTATAGCGAACATCGGTGGCGTACGACCGTGCGGCCGCTTCGACCAACTCTGAATGAGGTCCTGTATTTTTTGGGTTATTTTCCCATGAGAGAAACTTCATAGCTACAGTTTACACTTATATAATGTGTAAATACTCTATAGATTTCCCTGTTTCAGTCACTTCTTGGGCGATACAGATATTACTCAGAGAACATAATTCTAACCTAGGAAGCTAAGCACTATATAACACTATACTCACTTCCTGAACACCTGTTATTTTTATGGAGCCCCAATTACACTCTGTTCTTGGATGTGATAAGCTGCAGCTTTCAAGCTTGAACTGCAATGTGATATATGTTTTGTCAGCCACCAAAGAGCATGCTGGATGTTGTAGTCCAACAACATAAGTTGAGTCACCAGTTCCCTGTTACAGACTTACTTGGTGCGGTGATGGTGGAGCAGACCTCTGCGTACTGTGGACAGACGTGGCTCCCTTGCTTGTAGCACTCCTCCTCACTGGACGCCACGCAACTGTGACATCTCAATGCTTTACCTTTACAGAAGGAACACGGAAAGACAACTATTTAACCATAAAGCATTTTCTTTTTTTGGAGTCTTTGCACTAGTCATATAGTTTATCAATGGTAATCAGAAGACAGTGTTGTAGATAAGAGGCCATAACAGTGTTACAAGGCAAACACACAGGGGCTGATGTAGAGTTGAATACACGTCTGTTTGCGGGGCGTATCTTGCGTGTTGTCTTAACAGCAGTGTGGGCCCTGGGCAAAGCAATGCACTGGGGCCCCTACCCACCCATTCACGGAAAAAAAATTTAATTGGTCAATGAAACCCTCCTGCATGCCCATCAGACCTCCCAGACATGCAGAGACTCTGTCTGACTGGTCTGCAGCCGGTGGATGAAGTGAAACTGGGACTGAGGTGAGTACTCGTCACGAGGTGTGTGGGGAGGGGCTATGGGGAATGAGGAGGGGGAGGTTATATCGGAATACAGTGCACCGGTTGCCGTCTTATGAAAATATCACAAATTTACCAACTGGCTGCGGCTGCAGGGGGGCGGGTTGGCGGGCCCCTACAAGGTTCGGGCCCTTGGGCAACTGCCCAACAAGCCCAATTGAAGAGATGGCCCTGCTCACATAGGGGCCGGGTGCATTGTTTCCATGAATACAATTTGTGATGAGTTCCGGTCTATAGATCGACATTAAAAAGGGACAGGAACAAAAGGTCCACAGGGACAAAGGGTCGACATGTAATAAGGTCGACGGGTACATATGGTCGATAGCAGAGCTGTAACTAGACATTTTGGTGCCCTGTGCGAGAAATAGCATATATCCCTGCAGATAGTCAAGGCATGCTGAGACTTCTAGTCCCAAGCACTATATATTACAGACTGCATGTGGACACTGGTGACAGCTTCCACCATCACACCTCCCCTGGAGCAGACCATGGGTAACCTCCTCCCTCTGCCCATATACTGTAATGCTGTATTGCACCCAGAGCTCCATGCTGTACAGCTATCTACTCTGAGGTGCTGTGGGGTGAGCCCTGGCTGCGGTGGGCAGAGAGGTGCTTGCAGATGGGGGGTATAAGCAGGGTAGCAGATAGTGGAGGTGACAGGGCATAGAAGGATATTGGCAGATAATGGGGGCTGGCTGGGGGTGGCAGAGGGAGGGTTTCAAATCATAACGGTGACTGGTAAGGGGTGGCAGATAGTGGTGTGAATGGCAGGGGCTGGCAGATAGTGTGGTGACAAGACATAGAAGGAGAGTGCCAGATAATGGGGCTGGCAGATCATAGTTGTATCTGGCAAGGGGTGGCAGATAGTGGGGTGACTGGCTGGGGGTGGCAGGGATAGAAAAAGGGTGGCAGTTAATGGTGGCTGGCTGGGGGTAGCAGATAGTTGGAGTGGCAGACCCTAGCCCTTAGTACCTGGCACAGATGAGCCCTGAGAAGGCACCACTTACTGTGTAGAATGGTATGAAAAAAAACGTACATCTCTGATAATCAACACACTCACCAGACCCAGCCGCCCATCACATCTGTGACAAGATAGACTCACTGATAGAGTGACTCATATAATACTTCTCAAAATGTCATCTTGTTGAGGAGCTGAAAATAGGGGATGTGGCCTATCAGCAAGGGGCGTGGCCTAGCAGAAAATGCCATAACGACTCCTTGCTGGCTAGAGTGGGAACTGTGGACCTGATTCAGACCTGCTTGCGAGTGCTATGCGCTCACAAGCAGGTTGATGGTGGCCCAGTGCGTCATGCGCGAGACCCGGATAGCGACAGGCAATCCGTCGCTCCGAGTCTCGTACCAAAGGGGGCGTGCTGTCGATGTTGAGTGACAGCACGCCCCCTTTGGTGGGCGGGCTGGGGAAGTGGCTGCCCAGATGGAGGCGTTCCCATGGGAATGCCTACCGTCTGGGGCCGGCCCCACTGACATCACAAGTGATGTCAGTGGGAGTGCTTTCGGACTTGCGGCAACGATGTCAGTGGAAGTGCACTCTAGGGCTTGCAGCAATGAGACCCTACCACAAGGGTCTTGTCGCAAGCCCGATGGTCACGATGGTCTTGACCATCGCGACCATCTTCCTGGCCGCTCACTATAGCTGTGGATGGTCACCCACAGCTATGCGAGCAGCCAGGAGGCTGCTCTAAAAAAACAGAAGGCCGGCCGTGATTCAGGCCCTGTGTCTGACAGGAGAAGGGGTCTCCTAGATGCCTACCGCTCAACCTACCATCCGCCTATCACCCCTCACACGGAGCGGACCACACAAGATCTGCCGGGCACTGGTGACAGAGTGCCGGTTACCTGCGCTGCTGAGGTACACCAGTGTCCTCCCTCCTCTGTCCTACTAATTCCTCTGTCACTGCCCTCTCACCCGTACACCACCAGCTGCTGCCATTGGCTGCTGACATGTTACCTCAAGTAGCCATTGACCCAGGGATCTGCCTTGTCAGGGCTGACATTGAGCTGCACACAGTGCCCTGGTGACGCCCCCAAAACAAAGCAACTTAAGTTGGGAGGCGGCGTTCTGGAGTCTGGACTGAATAGAAGGAGCCGGGCGTTCCGCTAGTGAGTGACATGATCGAAGCCGGCATATAGAGATGGTGAAGCGGCCTGTGCCACACCAGGGTATACTGCGCTTTGTGCGGTTGCACCGACCACACCACCCTAGTAACGGCCCTGGTCGACAGGGTCAAATGGTCAACACAAAAATGGTTGACACATTTTTTTTAGGGTTGAGCACTTACCGGAGGGTTAGGCACTTACCTCAACGGTTAGGGTTTGTCACCATGAGGCAGGGTTAGGCACTTTCCAGAGGGTTAGGGTCAGGCACCAAGGTTAGGGTTAGAAATAAATAAAAAAAATACGTAGACAATTTTTGTGTCAACCTTTTGACCCTGTCAACCATTCATACCTATTGACGTTTAGTGTGTCGACATTCTGTCCCTGGCGACCTATTGACTGTCTGACATTGGCTGTCTGTCTAGACACTGTCGACCTTTTTACTCTCTATATTTCAATCCACACCCTCTGTGACCATGTGACCAGATTTCCATTAAACTTTCATGTGTTGCCTTCACTGGTTGTCACAGATAAGTATATTCCTAAAAGGTAATGCCCAGGGTCACATCTGGTGACACTCGTGGTCTCCTAGGGCCCAGAAAGATCTAGGGGGTCCATCTGCCACTGTCCACCATTATGCACAGGGGGTCCTGCCGTGATTCAGGTAGTGAAAGAATGATGAGTGTGTCCAGCATATTTAGCACACATACACCTGGGCTCTGGCTGGTACTATATATCTATTTATTACCAGTTATCTATATGGCGCACACTTATTCTACAGCACTTTACAGAGAATATTTGGCCATTCACATCACATCAGTACCTGCCCCAGTGAAGCTTACAATCTATGTTCCCTATCACACTTTTTTTTTTCCTCTCTCTCTCTCTCTCTCTCCTCCTCCTCCTCCCCCCCCCCCCCCACAAGCACAGGGAGTATATACAAACTCCACACAGGGCTGTGATGGCAGCTAAACCTATGACCTCAGTACTGTGAGGCAGTAATGCTAACCATTACACCAACCATATATAAATATCTATTTTATAATTATGTGTCTGACATGGTTGGGGTATCTCTCTCTCACACAGTCACTCTATGGATCGCAGCACTCAAATCGGAGCTTTATCCAGGACATCAATACGAATATGTTTATTTGCTTTAAATCATTTTAAGTATTAATAATTTCAGTTCAGTTTCATAGTAACTAAAGTTGTCCTTGGACGTTCTTTGTATCATAATTATCATTATTATTATTTTAAATCTAATAGCTTAGAAAATGAGCATTGCCTTGACTAAACTCATTTTATAAATACATAGCAATTAAAATAGATGTACTTCTATAAATCGTACTAATCAGACAGGTAACAAATATCTACAATATATAAAATAGTTACGACAAAATCGTCCTGTTGTAAACAGCTTCTGTTTGAAAATAGCGCCTCCTAGTGGCTAGACCTGTACATTCTACATTCTATATTACATATGAAGTACCATAGAATTTGTGCAAGGGAAGAAAGAGAACTTCCTCATGTTATCAGATGTGTGTACTGCTAGATACAGCTACGCAACTAGAGAGTGTAAATAACTAACAGTTCACCCTAGGTAGTGAGTAGTGAGTGAGCCATTGTAAATAATCTACCCTACTGATCTATAACATTTAATTTTAGAAATAAAAATTCCCAGCAAAAGACTGACTGTTCCTTTAACCAGGATTTAAATCAGCTCCCTAAACCCTTTGTAATATGTGCATTGTACATAGGTAATGTGTACCCAGAGAGTGGTTGGATCGATAAAGGCCTCTGGTCATACATGCCTACTCTCCCGAGGACTGCCATGAGCCTCCCCCGGACTTGGGGGTACGATGCCACGTATCACGCTGAATCGCATCATTATACAGGGGGTTCGATCGCATCGCCACGCCCCCACCCTCCCTGCTGCACCAGTCAAAGGCAAAGAGCCAAAAATATACCTGTAGCTAAGTTAAAGAGCCGTCAGGAAGCGCGCGCACACAAAATGGGGCGTGGCCTAGCTGCCAAGGCCACACCCATTTCGTGCGCACTTCTTTGGCATGACATTTGCAGGAGCATGACCTATTTGTGCCCCTTATGCAGTGCCCCTTGTATTTGTGCCCCTTATGCAGTGCCCCCTGTATTTGTGCCCCTTATGCAGTGCCCCTTGTATTTGTGCCCCCTAAGCAGAGGCGTCACTAGGGTTGGTGTCACCCGGGGTGGTAGCTCATGGTGTCACCCCCCTTCCTCACATGGGCCTTATATCGCAACACACAGAATCCTTAGTACTGTTTTTGGACTATCGCTAAATGCAATGGTAATAGTAATAAAATAAACAGCTAACAAAACTAACATTATACCTTTACAATACAATATCACGGGTAAAACATAATGACATTTACATAAGTAATGTGCCCAATATACAATGCCCCCTGTACTAGAGCCCATTATGCAATGCACCCTTTATTAGAGCCCCATATGCTGTACCCCCAGTAGCGCCCCTTATATTTTAACACCAGTAGCGCTCCTTATGCAGTGCCCCAGTAGTGCCCCTTATTCAGTTCACCCAGCAATGCCCCTTATGCAGTGGCCCAGCAATACCCCTTAAGCTGTGCCCCCAGTATTGCCTCTCTTATGCAGTGCCCCCAGAATTGCCCCTTAAACTGTGTCCCGAGTAGCACATGCAGTGCCCCTTAAGCTGTGCCCCCATTAGTGCCCTTATACAGTGCCCCCAGCAATGCCCCTTAAGATGTGCTTCCAGTAGCGCTACTTATGCAGTGGCTCCGGCCCCCAGTAATCCCCCTTATGCTGTGCCCCCTCCCCTGTGCTGCGCGGTCAGTACTTACCTCGTCTCCTCTCATTTCATGGCCTGCAGGCCAGCACTGGGTGTGTCCGGGTGCGGTGCGGTGAGCAGTCCTTCTTGGCAGCAGTGCGCTCAGGCCCGTAGTCAATCCTCCTCCATCAGGCTGAGCGGCTCCCAGAACTCCAAGTGGAGCCGGCATGCGCGATGACATCATCGTGGCCGCGTCCAGAACCACACACAGGCACAGAGATTCTCTGTGCCTGTGTGTGGCTCTGGACGCCGGCCGCGGCGAGAGAATGAGCGTTGCCGAGCAGAGGAGAGGAGGACAAGCACACGGCACTGCAGGACGGTCCAGCCAGCTATACAGTGAAGGTGTCAGACTCCGGCTCCAGCTCATGGTCGGCGGTGCGCGATGGTGCCGTTGGTGTGCGGCCCGCGGGTGTGACGTGCGGTGCGGTTTTGCTCTTCTTGCTCTTGGTAAGGTAAGGTGTCAAACCCTTTGAATGGTGACACCCGGTGCGAGCCGCACCCCCCTAGTGACGCCACTGCCCCTAAGCAGTGTCCCCCCTGTAGATTTTTGGCCCTTATTGAGTGCCCCCTGTATTTGTGCCAACTAAAGTAGTGCCCCCTGTATGTGTGCCCCTTGCGCGACCGCCGGCTTCCCGACTGTGAAATCCCGACAAGGGACTAATGATAGGCGTCGAAATACTGACGCCTATCATCAGCCCCACACTGAAATCCCGATCGTAGGTAAGCCGGGCGTCGGGAGCGCTTAGCCGCAGGGGGAGGGGGTTAGCACTAGGGACTCCCGGGGGGACTTAGGGTAGACACCCCGGGAGGGTTAGGTGTAGGCTAGGGGAAGGGGGGGGGCCAGACACCACTGGGGGGGAGGTTAGGTGTATGCGCCCCCCCGGGAGGGTTGGGTTTAGGGTGCGGGGAGGGGGTTAGGTTTAGGCACCCCTGGGGGGAGTTTAGGGTTAGGCACCCTAAGGGAGGGTTGGGGGGGGGAGAGTGTTAGCAATAGCCTCCTTACCTTCCCCGTCTGGATCTTCAGCTGCCGGCTTTCTGGGCTTAGGTCCGGCAGTGATTCATACTGATTCCCATTTAAATACAACATGCTCATTTCTGCCCTGTCTGCTATCTCATACACACTATTTATTGGGGATTATGGCCCTCATTCAGAGCCGTACGCTCTGAGCAGAGCGCACGCTCTGAATGAGGGCCGGGCTCCATTTTCATGGAGCGTCCTCCTGGACGCTCGTATAGCTGTGGGTCACCACCCACAGGCTATACGAGCGTGCATTTTGATGGCCGCGATGGTCGTGACCATCGCGACCATCGAAATTGCGAGCCGGAGCCTGCGGTTGAGGTTTTCAACCGCAAACTCCGGAGTGATTTTGGCTCTATCAGAGCCAAAATCACTCCCACTGACATCACTAGTGATGTCAGTGGGCCGGCTTCTGACGGGAGGCGTTCCCGTGGGAACGCCCCCTTCAGGGAGGCACGCCCCCGGCACGCCCACCAAAGGGGGCGTGCTGTCAATCAACATTGACAGCACGCCCCCTTTGATCGGACACAACGAGCGAAGGAAAGTCCTTCGCTCGTCGTGTCTGGCGCATGCGCACGACGGAGCTCCCTCCGTCGTGCGCATGCTCAGTGCAGACCATCGACCCACTTGCGAGCGGACAGCCGCTCGCGAGTGGGTCTGAATCAGGCCCTATGTTTGAGATTTCCAGCCTTCTGCCCAGCGAGCTAGTCTTCTAGGATCCTCTCCTGCTGATGTGTCCATGTGATTAGGCACGCAGGTATAAGCTCACTTGGGGGGATATTTATTAATAGATGCGGCCAGCCCCGATAATAAGAATTCTTTATTGCCGCAACTTGCTGCAATAAGGAATCCTTGTTTGCTCAAATGTATTTTTACTGAGTCGCAGAGACGGGAACCAATACGAGCCCGTCCCTGTGTTTAGTATAAGTAAAGAGATCACATTCAGGGTGGGATGTAATAGAGATCGAGTCTGCCGGAGGTTCGGGATGCAGACTGATCTCAATTGTTTTTTTAAAGTTGCAGTCATTTACAAGGCAAAGCCAAACTGACTTTGCCTTGTAAATGACTGCTCGCTCTGAATCAGTTCATCTTTTTTTTTTTTATGGAGCGGCCTCCTGGCCGCTCGCATTGCTGTGGGTTGCCACCCACAGCTAATGCGAGCGGCCAGGATGATGGTTGCGATGGTCAAGACCATCGCGACCATCGGGCTTGCGACAAAACCCTCTGTTTGAGCCGAAAGCTCTCTGGGGGTTGCGGCCACGAGACACTATCACTTGTGATGTCAGTGGGGCCGCCCCCAAACAGTAGGCGTTCTCATGGGAACGCCTCCGTCTGGGCAGCCACCCCCCAAACTCGCCCACCAAAGGGGGCGTGCTGTCACTCAACATCGACAGCACGCCCCCTTTGGTGCGAGACCCGGAGCGACGGATTGCCCATTGCTATCTGGGTCTCGCGCATACGCACAACGGAGCCAGCTCCGTCGTGCGAATGCGCTCTGGGCCACCATCGACCCGGTTGCGAGCGCTCAGCGCTTGCGACCGGGTCTGAATCAGGCCCTCTGTGTGAGGGCAATACTTATGGGGAGAATGACTGGTTAAAACTTAGTTTTTAATTAAAAGTTAAGGAGTTCTATAATTAATTTCTAAAGAATAAAAAGTCAGCCATTAACAGTCACTGCTGCAAGATGCGAAATATATACCTTAGCACCGACTCTGAATGAGGTCCTAGATCCTTTTAAAGGATATTTATGAGAGCCTAGAAGATAACCGGCGATTTTTACAGTATGACACTGTTTAACTGTATGATTTAATCATACAGTTAAACAATATCATACTGTAAAAATCGCCGGTTATCTTCTAGGCTCTCATAAATATCCTTTAAAAGGATATAGGACCTCATTCAGAGTCGATCGAAGCGGCCGCACGGTCGTACGCCACCGATGTTCGCTATACTGCGCATGTGTAAATTTCGCAATGCGCGTGCGCAAACTAGCCGCTACGATCAGAAATCCTTATATGCCCGGAGATGACATGCAATGCGTATGAGAAGGGGGCGTATTTTTTTGTCTTCCGACTGCTTCCTCCAACTACCGATCCGAACTTAGGGACGCAACTTGCGAGGGAATCATTTCAATATCCGGCCCCTTTTCCCGTACGACCGTGCGGCCGCTTCGACCAACTCTGAATGAGGTCCATAATTCCTATACATTATATATTCCTCCAGATAATTTGCTACTATAATCCAGATATGGGTGTATAAACAGATTACACTGTAATAATAGTTACTCCACTTAACAATGTCACTTTCTTATATAAATCCCTGGGTTAAATGTACGGTATATGTACGTGGAGGATAATACTCTATAACAGTCCAATATTCTGTGTCATGGTTATTAGCCGACACTGACAAAAAAAGTCTCAGATATTTAACATATACTCACGAATAATATCCTATCAGGCAAATTTGAGTATAAAATAAGGCACAGGGTATTCACATATATATCACATGAACATTGATAATAAATAACCTGACAGACAGACCGAGTGTACGTATCCCGTGTCTCCTATCCACATACTTAAGGCGTATAGTACAATCAACACCTAACCCTAAATGTAGCACACTGTCTTGTGGATGCACCTTAGAGAGTGAATACTATGCAGACCTAATATAACGCGATAAACACTTAATTTGCAAGGATTTTCACTAATTGCACAATGTCTTATGGATGCACCATTGACAGTGGATACTTAACAGGCTTAATTACATGCAATTGATATTAATTTACGCGGATACTTCCAGTAATTGCACAATATCTTATGAAAGCACCATAGTCGGTTGATACTACAAGGGTTTAGTAACCTGCGATTAACACTTGATTTTCAGATGCTTCCAGTGAGTAGCATAATATGTTGTGGACGTTCTATTGATAATGGATATTGCATAGATTTGATATTGTGCGATTGTCACTTAATTTGCAGATATTTCCAACAACAGCACAATATCTTGTGGATGAACCATAGAAAGTGGATGTGGTACAGGCTTCATATCATATGATTGACACCAGTGGCGGAACTTGTGAGTGGTGGGCCCAGGTGCAAATATTTGCTTTGGGCTCCCCTCCTCCGCCCTACTCCAAGTTCAAAGTGCAGTGGGTGAGAGGGAGAGGCAAGAGGTAGACAAAGAGAGGCAAGAAGGTGACAAGGAGAGGGTGACAGGGAGCAGCAATGGGTGACGGAGGGAAGAGGCAGTGAGTGTCAGGGAGAGGTGACAGGCAGTGGGTGACAGGCAGTGGGTGACAGGGAGAGAGAAGAGGCAGTGGGTGACAGGGAGAGGGTGATAGGAAGAGGGGATTTGCAGTGGGTGCCCACCATTATACACATTGTAGTGCCCCACACTATAGTGCCCACATATTATGCCACCTGTAATACCCACAGATTATGCCACCAGTAGTGCCTACACTTTGTCTAACTGTAGTGCTCAAACATTATGCCACCTGTAGTGCCCACACAATGTACTCACCAGCAGCCTCCTCAGGCAGCTGGCAGAACAGCAGTCACAGCCTCACAATGAGTCACACCCATATGAGGCTGCGCTGCTGCTAAACGCCATGTTAGAGGAGCATGTGATGGGCTCCTCCAATCAGAGCTCAGCACATGCTCCTCTGACCCCACTGCAGAGACTACTGGGATTTATTACCCAGTAGTCCATACCTCCCAACATTTGAGGAGCTCCACCCGAGACATCCGTGTGCCGAAAAAGGGGCGTGGTCTATACTGAAAGGGGCGTGGCCTAGTGGCACACCCTGTTTACATCAGAAAGGGGCGTGCCCAGCATCTCCGAGATGCTGGACTGCCCCCGGGTTTCCCCCCGTACTGTGAATATATGCTGTGCGCAGATGCACAGCATCTATTCTCGCTCTGCATACAGCAGTGTATGCTTCCCCCAACCTCCCCCCCAACACGGGACACTGCGGCCCTCCCCTGATTGACACTGAAATTTGCAGATACTTCCAGTAATTACTTAATAACTTGTGGATTATTCCAGATGGATACTGTGCAAGGTTAATATTCTGAGTTAGACACTTAATTTGCAGATATTGATACATATGGGATTGCCTAATAAATTAGTCTATTATGACCAATATAAATGTTAATGTAGGATGTTTTTTTTTTTTTCTACTTGATTGATGTGACATCCTCATGTGCAGACACTTATACAATTAACCAACCAGCACATATAGGGAGATTTGGAACCCTGTACACATATGCTCCTGAGGAAGCTGGGCTATTAAGACCCAGGGAAACGCGTTGAGCTTTTTTCTGGACCACTTGGATTTACAATACTTGATTCCTGGACTGTATCGCTGGAAGTAATTTGGACCATATCTCTACATAGTGACTTTAAACTGCGGCTGATCACCAGTGGACTACCCCTATAGCTCTCCTACATTTGGACTGAGGGCCAAATTCAGACCCGCTCGCTAGGATGCGTTCGCATGTAGCCTGCCGATGTTTGCAATCTGCGCATGCATATAAATCGCAGTGCGCGTTCCCGAACCAGTCCGTGCGATCACAAAGCGATCGTCCCTTGTACATGAGTGAATGGACGAGCAGTTTATGGGTGGTGATAGGGGGTGTTGTCGATGGAAATGGGGGTGTGGTGGTGTGAACGCAGGCGTGTCTGTGCTCCTGAACGCCGTTTCAAGGGTGTGCATAATTAAGACGCAGCGTCATCAGACACGTCAGATGGCTGTTTTACACACTGCTGCATTCGCAGAGCTTGCAGTAGGGTATGGTCAGCCACAAGTGCTGCGTATAGGTCCGATGTTACCAATTGTTTAATACACTTCCTGGAGATGATGTATGTTATGAAGGGAAAGTGGGCGTCTTGTGTCAGGCTGGTGGACGTCTAAATACATTTGCATAAATGCAATTGCATGCCAAGACATAGCGGGGGTGCTAATGTGTTGCTGTGTGATCGCGGATTTGCATACTTTGGAAGCTGACGGCTGCGTGTGAACGCATCTAGCGAGCGGGTCTGAATCGGGCCCTGAGTGCTTACAGACAATTGGGGATGTCTACAATGCCTGGTAAACCTTGCTGCTAATACCACCTAGAGAAGGTCCTAACTTACCAAGAGATTTAGGAACAAAAAACAATTGGCTCATAATACATTCGTTTTTTTAATGATATTGTGCACATAGATGTTTTTGATTTTATGACTATCAGTACTTGTTCACATATGTACAAACAAAAGTTTTATATAATTTGTAACTAACCGTCCAGCTTATATATCATTTATAATATATACTTAAAATTACAGTTAGCACTGGTATCGACATTTAATACGCTTTTTCTGATTAGAGGAGTCACAACCCTCTTACTAGCTGCTGGTAATAGTGCACCTATTAGTTCTATATTTTTACAGCGTCGATGACTGCCCAGCAAGCAGCTGCACTGCAACCTGCCGTGCCTTTACAAACGGCGCCGGGCAGTGTGGACACCTATATTGCGGCAGGCCCTGGTGCAGTGCACCGGCTGCACCGCCGGTAGTGCAGCCCCTGATTGATACTGACATTTGCAGATACTTCCAGTAATTACTTAATGTCTTGTGGATTATTCCAGATGGATACTGTGCAAGGTTAATAGACACTTAGGGGCCTATTCATTAAACGTAAAAATTCAATGGAGATAATTAGCTTTAGAACTCTCATGGAGTTCTAGCTAATTATAGGTGGAATTCATCATTCCACCTCTCCATAAGTATCTATTCCGAAAAGCTGTCATTTTTGCGATTACAGCTTTTCGGGAAATAGATACTTTTCCCTGCCTACACTACCTTATCGCATCTGGAAACAGTGCTGCGCATGCGCTGTTACATCTGTAAAACCAGCGCATGCGCAGCACTGCCTACAGATGCGTTAAGTTTCGTACACCCCCCCGACTTACCTGTCCGCGCAGCAGCCTCCGGCTCCGTCCTGCTGGTCTGTCATGTGGTTTCCCAGCAGACCACATGACAGATTAGAAAAAAAATATATATATTTTTTTCTTTTTCTAAACTTTCTTGTGCTCTGCTGAGGAGCACACATGACAGACCAGCCTCCGGAGCCTGAGGACGGAGCAGAGCGCCGGAGGGACTCGTCGGGGGACCTGCACATGCCGATACAGGTAAGTGGATTCTGCTATTCGCCACCTCACAGTGGCGAATAGTAACTGCATCAAATTCCGAAAATTGATAATTTTCGGAATTTGATGAATACCACAATTTCAGCATCCCCATACTAATGTATGGGGAGTGTGGAAATTAACGCAGGGGAACTTAGCAAGGAGATATCTCCTGTGTTAAGTCTGTTCATGAATACCAAAATAACGTTATTTAAGGAAAATGCCCCTTAATTTGCAGATGCTCTCAATGATAACACAATGTTTTGTAGATGCATAGAAAGGATGGATATTACACAAGCTTGATGTTATGCAAATCAACAGGTTTTATCATTCACAATGAGTGATAAAACTTGTTGCGTATGGTAACGTTGCTCCAGCCAATCAGCTCCCAACTGGCATCTGTATGAAAAATTACATTTGGGATCTCTGATTGGCTGGAGCACCATTTATCACACACAACAAGTTTTATAACTCGTGAATGAGTCCCATGGTCTTATGCAGGGGTGGATGCAGTCTTTGTGTGCAGCGCTACTGTGATTTTATGTTCATGCTGAAGCCGATGCGCCTCCTACTAAAACACCCACCGGTTGCAGCTCTAATCCACCGCTGTGTGTAAAAAGACGCACCATTGGACATTGCGCCAGGCCTATGCAGGGCCGTTGAGAGCGCCGCCAGGCCCCAGTACAGAGGGGGAGTGGCCTAATCGCGGGGGGGCTGGCCACACCCCCTCGAAGAAAAATGTAAGAAAATATACATTTGCAGCGCCGCGCGCCAGGGAGGGGGCGCTGTGAGCCCCTCAGCCCGGCGCAAAGCCAGGGGGGGGTGTGATCAGTGTGATCGCTCCCCCCTCAGGCATAGGAGATTGCTCGCAGCCACAGCAATCTCCCACTCTATCCCTGCTGGGAGATAGGGAGGAGGGGGGCGGCGCCAGAACTGGGCCCCCGCCGGGCCCCTCTGGAAGCCTGCGCAAATTGTACCCGCTCCCCCCCCCCCCTCTTGGCGCCCCTGGGCCTATGGATGCGCAGAATATCCTTCTGAACATGACCACCAGTGCCAGTGGAACTGCAACACGCCCACATCTGGCTAGTCATGCCCCTGTTACCGCTCAGGAACACTCACTGCAATTGCCTCTCACTGTGTCTGAATTTGTTCTGCGACTCCCAGCGGTAACCATCAGGACGTAAGCGCTATGCACAGACTAAAACCATCGGCCGCTTGCATCCACCTTTCAATCAGCCCTATTGTATTCACAGACTTGGAAAGGGGTGTGGCAATGTGACATTAGGGTCATCTTACGCCCTTTTGGGTGTATTTTGAAGAACTAGGCTGCCCCCAACTGCCTTCCATAAAAAAAGAAAACCCTGTATTGCTGTGTACAGCAGTGGCAGGTGAGTAAAACATGTGCTTGCTATTATTTTTCCGTCATTATTAAAAAGTACAGATTTGTGACACCTCCAGTACTTTCCTTATGGTCAATAACGCTGCCCTAATGCAGAGGCCACGCATGGACCCACAGCTAAAGCTCTGCTGCGGAGGAGTAGAGGAGCTTTTGCCAAAGTGGGAGGGATCAGGAGATCTCATTCCTGCCAGGCTCTTTCCATAGGGGTAGAAGGCTATCATCATCTAGAGGTGGTGTTAGTAAATGGAGCAAGCTCTGGAAAACCATACTTTTTGGAGCATATTAAACAACATATTACCACCCCATGGGCTCTATTTACTACAATCCGCATTTGTAATGCAGATTGTAGCGTGATATTACCGACTGAATTCGCATTGCAAATACAGGCAATGTCACAGGGATTTACTACAAATCCCTTGCAGGGACAGAGCTTGCGATAAAGCTCTGTCCCAACGAATCCCTTCCAGAGATACCGTGGCAAGTGCCCCGCGCATGCGCCGGCCGCCGCTGCTACCCCCCCTGTTGCCAAGCCCCGCCCCCATCACTAAGCCCCCCCCCTTCCTCCCTTAATTACAATTACCTGCAGTTATCGGGCCTCCGGTGATGTCCTCTGTTGCTCCGGTCAGGTGACATCCCATACTGCCCTGGGACCCTGTCAGGTGACGACCAGGCCCCAGTGCACCATGGGAGACCAGCTGACCGGAGGGAGGACATCACCGGAGCCCCGAAACTCCGGTCCCTGGACTCAGTTAAGTTTTTTTTTTTTAAGTGACTCAGCGTGTGGTCTATTTAGACCATACAGCTGATCACTGGGGCCGGCTCCGGGCTCTGCTCTGCCCGTTATAGCATCCAGGTGGCGTTATTATCACAGGGCTTTCCCCGGTATTTTTTCACATTTTATTTTTAGTAACTTTGGTCAGATCATTTTTCCCATTACAATTATGGGAAATGCGATCTGATTACTAAAAATAAGTGATACTTAGGGGTTGGAGTAGAATTTTACGAATTCTACTCCAATTGCCCTTTAGTAACTGTAGGTGATACTAAAATAATGTGAAACGGGTGTGAAAACATCCTTCACATTATTTTAGTAAAAATAATGTTAATAAATAGAGTCCCATATCTGAAATCTCCTGCGTTAAATTATCCTTAAATGGCAGCGATACTTTGTTTTGCCTAAACAACCAATGGACGCTGAGGGGTTGATGTATCAAGCAGTGAGAAGAGCGGAGAAGAGGACCAGTGGAAAAGTTCACCATAGCAACCAATTAGCATCTGTTATATGGAAAACATGCCCTGTTCCAAGAGGTCTGTGGTTGGGAAACACTGCTCTATATTGTATCTTTGCATGTACTGTATAGACCAGTGATTCCCAACCTCGGTCCTCAAGGCACACTAACAGTCCTGGTTTGAGTGATATCTATGCTTTTGCACTGAGGTACTAAGTAAGTCACCTGTGCTCAAGTACGGCTATCCTTAAAACCTGGACTGTTAGTGTGCCTTGAGGACCGTGGTTGGGAATGCCTGGTATAGACCGAAGCAGATGAAATAATCACATTACAGCAGTATACATATACACACATTTTCTACTGTACACATCCTTTACGCTTTATACTGGAAATAAAGCCTCCATTATATCCCTTATTTAGGTACGTAAGTGACCCAGTGGAACATCACACCATTTGACAGGACATATACACATATGTGATTTAGGAGGAGAACCACAGCTAGCCGGCTTCTCTGTTCTACATTAACAACGGTTTTTAACATGGCATGCTCTATTTTAGGTGTAGAAACAAAAGACCATACAATCCTAAAGGAACATTTAAAAAAATAACAATCTTAGTCTGCCTGATAAACCACTCTTTATGATGTCACAGCAGTTCTCACAGATGTCTTCATGGAACCCTCACAGTGCGTGTTTTCAAGGTATCGCCTGCAGATTGTGTTAGTCAATTAACAAACGAGCTTGTTATCATTCAATCGCTCATTAATCATTCACAAATCGGGCATTAAAATGTCGAAAACGACAAGAGATGCGCGCTCCCGCTGGTAGTTTTCGACATCAATCATCGCCTGAACATGCTGGTCATTCTGCGAAAACGACAGGTTGTGCATGCTCGGGAATGAGGGAGGGTGCCTGCACTGAACATATCATATCATTCAGTTTAGGCACTTACAGGATGAGGAACGACTGTATGATTACAAAGTTGTAATCCTACTGTTGTTCCTCTTCTATTGGCAAGTGGATACGCACCTTTAGGGTTCTATGAGGACCAGGTTTGAGAAAAACTGCTCTATAGCTATTGGTCCTATTATCAGCCCCACAGATCAGTGGTTCTCAACTCCAGTAACCCCCAGGAGATGGTTTCAGGATTTCGATCTGTGGAAACAGGTGGAATAATTACTGATTTCGCAAAATAGATGAATTCACCTGTGCATAATTAAAGAAATCCAGAAAACATGACCTGTTGAGGGTACATGAGGAGTATAACCAGCATTCACATTTCTCTAACCAGATAAATGGAATAATAAAGTTTAGCTAATCCATAACATGGCGCACTGCACTGCTAGGTTACCAAATGCAGAACCTACTGTAACTAATTAGGGATTTACCATTGGGATAGAAATATTCATCTTTCCCCCACATGGTTTCCATAACATCACATAGACTGATCTAGAGATCCCCCTTAGTATGTAGGAGTAATTGCTTTAACACAATGTTAGTCCTGTATATTCCTTGTAGTATAGACTCAGATTCCCTACTTATTAGATCACTGTACTATCCGCCCCCGATCAGCAATCCCCAGGAGCAGTCAGACTGCACTTACTGCCCAGAGGTAGTGAGAGGACGAGGCTGAGGAGGAACAGGAGCTTCATGGTGAGGTGAGGCTGGTGGCTGCTGCTGGATCTTCTAGCACAGGAGCTGAAAGCTGGGCTCTGGTGTTAGTGTCGTGTTATAGGATTAGACATCTGACCATGACATGATTACAGAAAGGTGTGAACTTAATACCATCCTTCAGGAACTAAGAGAAGGACAGTGCTGCAGCCATCTGTGAGAGCATCTGGACAAATACTCAGAAACAGCCTCCACTGAGGAGAAGGTTTCTCTTTGTTGGTTACAAATAAAATAAGACTTATACCTATGGCCTTTTTCAGAGAATTCTGCGTATTTATCAGATATTTCAGCCTTCAATGACAAAGACTGGGGGCAGATTTCCAAACACTTCTAAAATATAAAGTAGTGGTGTTACCTATAGCAACCGATCATATCTAGCTATCATTTCTCTAATCCATTCTAGAAATGGATAGACATAATCTGATTGGTCGCTATAGGCAATGCCACCACTTTTAATTTTTAGAAGCTTTAGTAAAGGTGGGTACACACTATATGATGTATCATATGATATATTGCACAAACGCGATCGTAGTGATTTATCGTACACATTGTATAGTGTATACGTCTGAATAGTCGTTCATGGCATCGGAGCCATATTTCTTGCATACAGGATTGCAGATGCAGGATGTAACATCCCCAAACCAGTCACGACACGCTCTGCGTTTTTTGACGACATTCCCCCAAACGCTCCCTGACTGTCAATCACACTGTGAATAGTCGCTGCGAGTGACTACAGTATTGTACCTTGCCGCACGCTCAGACGGCCAGTAGTTGCTCAAGTGCAAAATCACTGGCATAGTGCACAGCTCCTAAGTCAGGGCTCATTGATCCTTATGCCAGCAATCCACCTCCAGTCACACACTAACAGGTAAAATTACAGCGCGCTAGGAACACATTATTATACTGTACATATACACCATGCATGAACTCATCATGTTACATGGCAATTCAAGTGCTCATGCCACAGCCAGTACACACTAACGCTGACTTCTTATACCCCTTTTCCACCAAAAACCCAGGTCCGACCTGGGTTTTTGGACAAGATTCCAACCCAGGTCAGACCCAGTTTACACTGCACCTTCGATCTGGGTTATGCCCAGGTCAGCCCCATTCACACTGAACCCGCGTCTGCCCTGCTAAACTTGTGAGGTCATAAAAAGTGGGAGATGACTGCCCACAACCACCAATCAGCTCATTTTAGGCATGACCCAGGTTGGATAAGCCGTGTCGCGCCGTTTACACTGCACCATTACCCGGGTCCATCCTGGGTTCGACCCTTGTAGCTACCTGGGTTAGATTCCCTGGTCACTTGACCCGGGTTATATTCCAGGGACCCTTTTCCACCGAGCCGTGACCCAGGAAGACCCGGCAACTACCTGGGTTATTGCAGCAGTGGAAAAGAGGTATAACACTTGAGCATACTCCAGTTTGATAGCCACAATAAGCTGGAGACCATGGCAGCACAACGTGGCAAATTGCCTCCACATAGGTAACCTGATTGCATTACCAATATCTAACCTTGAGTGCGTGTGTAAATAGCGCCTGTATGTAAAAGTTAAAGAATAAGTCAACACAAATGTAAAATATAATTTTGGATGGGATCCAAAAAGGAGACTTTACATAGCATTAGTGTAATGACTGTCCAATCTGGCAGACCTCGCTGCCTCCAATGGTTCAGTGCGCTACTTCTCTGCTGTTACTAGTCTGCGTCAGGCTGGCAGTAGTGTTAATGCCCCTCCCCAATGAACTTTCTATTCGTGCAGCAATCGGCAATGCAGTAAACTCCATCTTGACCACCTTCCGGTGGCGATTAAACATTGGAGCCTTCTTACTATGAGCTGGTTCATCATCATGAATGTCTAGGATTGATTTAACCGCCCTCACCAAAGAAGGAACATCCACTGTGGACAAATGGTCCTCCTCCCCCGAGATAGACCCTGGAGAAGAACCCTGCACATCGTCTGATTCCTCTGGTGATGCACCTGAATCCATATGTTGAGCAGACTGATAAAAAGATAACTTGCGCTTAGGCACCTTACTAACTACCGGTCTGCTTTCAACATTAGATGGTGCCATACTCTGACTAGAATGACCATAACATCTTTCCAGGAAGGATGCATAGGAGGTGCAAACATAGCATGCTGTGGCCACCCCATCCAAAGAGGCAGTGTGGAAGCAGTCATACAATCCACAAATTGCTTCATTACCTGGGACAAAGAGTATACCCAAGATGGCTTTTGTCCAGAGACAGGTAAACTGGACTGGTGAGGTGGCTTTTTATAACAGACAATACACAAACCATCCTTTACGTCCTGAGAGGACACATAGGCCATACATGATTTACATGGAACCTTTATCTTTAGACATGTTCATAAAGGTAATAAATGTAATGCTATGTGACAGCCTTCACAAAATCTCAAATGAATGTGAAGTACTCAAAGAAAAACCTCCATCCCAAAGGATGGAGAAAAAAAATAGTGGACTGCGGGTCAGAGCTGCTGGGGGAGCGCCTACCTCCCCTAAGCTGCGTTAACCAGCCGGGTACGCTGGCCTCATGGCAGTAGAAGAGTCTGCTACCGATCCCCGGTGTCAGGCAAAAGGGCCCCGGTGGTTTAGTGAGGACTTGGACAATCCCGGGCCCTGACTGCAGCGGCTTCTGGGCGTCTCTATAAACCAGAAGCAAGGACTGCCACACGCGACTCCCCATAAGCGAGGAACAGCCCTACCTGACATCCCCTTGTGTCCGGTTGCAGACTTGCTTCTAGCAAGCTCAGCCATGACACGCCAAAATCACCAGACCAGTTACTGGTGTTGCAGCCTGGCGGAGGTAGACGGAGTAGCAGTATTCAGACGCTTAGTACTGCCAACCCAAAAAAATAAAATATAACATAAAATAAAAGCTTAGGACTGCCTGAGCAGTCCCGTAACAAAGGTGTGTCTTGATCCTTCCGCACCTAACGAACAACTGAAGGCCTATGGCTAGGGGCAGGGTATATATGGAGGACCCAAGGCATCCTGGGAGATGAAGCTTTAACTGTTTGGTGCCTGGATCTCTCCAACCATAATATCCCCATGGTATCCCTGTGGAACCTGAAGAATAAAGTACCAATAAATATGTAAATGGTTAATAAACTGAAACCTTTATATTTATTCCCATGAATGGTTAGGTAGTGGCCCCAGTGCATTGCTTTGCCCTGGCTCTACAATGTTGTCAAAACAGCAGTATGCCAGCACTCCCCTCCCGCTGCCTAACCCTCCACCTCGAGCCTCCCCTACCGTAGCCAAACACTCTTCCTAGTGTCTCCCCTCCCAAAGCCTAACTCTCCCCCTAGTGCCTTCCCTCCCACAGCCTAACCCTCCACCTAGTGCTTAACCCTGCCGTCTTGTAGCCTAACCCTCCACCTAGTGCCTCCCCTCCCGTAGCCTCTCTTCCTAATGCCTCCCCTCCCACAGGCTAACTCTTCCCTTCCACAGACTAACCCTCCCCCTAGTGCCTCTTGTCCTACAGCCTAACCCTCCACCTAGTGCCTCCCCTTCTGCAGCCTAACCCTCCACCTAGTGCCTACCAACCTGTCCTTCCCGCAGCCTAACCCTCCACCTAGTGCCTACGTTCCCACAGCCTAACCCTTTCCTCCTGTAGCCTTACCTTCCACCTAATGCAGTGTTTCCCAACCTCGGTCCTCAAGGCACACTGACAGCCCAGGCTTTAGTGCTATCCATGCTTGAGCACAGATGGTTAAATCAAAATAACTGAGGTACTAATCAGGACACCGGTGCTCAGGTATGGCTATCCTTAAAACATGGACTGTTAGTGTGCCTTGAGGACCATGGTTGGGAACCCCTGACCTATTTCCTAGCACTCACTCTCCAGCAGCCTAACCCTCCAACTAGTGTCTCCCCTCCCACAGCAGACCCCTAAAATCATCATTTTGCAGAAAGTTTGCATTTTACATTTTGCATTTTACATGTCAACATCAAAACTGTTAATATTGTGATTTTGAATGTCAACATGGCGACTGTTGCCCCCCTGAACGATGGTGGGCTTTCACTGTTATCAAGAGCCAATTAAAATTCATGTACCATGACTAATCTTGTGTGTAATTAAACTGAATGTTTTCAGAAGTACATATATTTTTAAATATCAAACCACATAAAAAAACCCAGTCCCAGACAAGTTTGAAACGCCATTTATACATACACATCAAACAAGGAAAAATATATATATGTCTTCATATATTAGTTAACATTTTGTCTTGTCTGTGCGAGAATAATCAAATATTTACCTGGACATATAAAAAAAAAAAAGATTTGCTGTATATAAAATATACTGCTGTTATATATATATAGGTTTAGAAAGCCAGATTTTATTATCTCATAACAAGCTATGACTGGGATTCGCAAAAGGCAAAGGCTATTTGGCTTCCACATATATGGAAAAATATATCCTTTAATATATATATATATATTTATTTTTGCAATCAATGATAGCAGCAGAGTATGTATATCCCTAGATGGTCTCTGTTACTCTTTAAGGTCATTACAAATCTATTCATTAGTTGGTATCTTTTTTTTTTTTATTTGTTTTTTTGGCAGGGGTCCCTAACATGCTATAAGGATATGCTAAATTAAAAATGTATATGACTACACAGTATTGTCTACGCTATAAAGGCTTGGCTGCCATTTTCAAATCAATATTTTCTCAGTTGTGGGACATCAATCTCACTCCTTTGTGGGTATGTCCTGTATGTGGAAGCTGGTTGGACAGCAGCAGCCAATCCAATCAGCTTCTGCATACAATGTACAGCCCTGTTTGTGTCATTTGTATAGTGCCTAACTACATTCTCCTCTCCCTGTTGTCTGGTATGGCAGGCTGGCATCTGATGACTAGCAAAGGTGGGGTATAGCCAGATGGCACCCACTACTAAGGAGGAAGAGAGGGGCTGGCTGAGTTTGCACCATCCCTTTATAAATATTACTGGCAATTACATTTAAAAATGTGTTTAGAATGCGAGTGCAAAGTTTGATGCTTAATGTGTCATTGAAAAAATAGCCACTCAGCAGCACTCTCAGACAACTATATAAGCCATCTATTGGACCAGCCAATATTGTATCATTATAGGCACAGTTAAATCCTGACCAATCCTCTTATGAGATCCTAGGATGATGCAGGTTTGCATCAGGTAGGATGAAAAGTATATAGCGATGAATGTGGTTATGTATCCCTTGGTGACTGAACTATGTAGAGTCAAACACTAGTGAAGACACCTGACCGTAACAAGAGCACCTTTAGATCTGCTTGCAGTTGTATAAATATGAACTTTCCCAGGTACTTTCCAGCTAATATCCTCCCCGCTTCCAAGTTCCAGTTAGCAATGTAAATAGGATTTGCTGCACAGTAAAAGCCGTTTATCAGTAACACATTTTACTGCAGTTCTATTGTTTAAGAGGCTTAGAAAATCCTGTTCTTCAATTATCCTTTCATCAGAGTAACTGCTGGGAACAGGAGTCTGCAGGCTCAGCGCTATAGGGGCAGTGTTGCTATATAGGTTATCATACAGAGATCACAATACCAACAGGAGCTGTTATATTTCTGGAGTGTGTATTCATCTATAGGTATGTAGAGGCGTCACATGACCATGCTCATGGGTGATAAAGGATCGCTTTCATGTACCCTACTGCCCATAGCAAACGTCATTTAGGAGACACAAATCTAAAATAGGAAGGGCCCATTCATGTTAGCACATGACTAAAGAAACCATATGCACGGTGCACTCTACAAATGGAAGCAGACATGTATCAGGTACACCACTCGGAGGGTGAAGTTTTCTTGGTCTTTTAAAAGTCGCAGGGCTCATGCGGATTGCTACCGAATGAGAGCGAGCGGGCAGACAGGGATGGTCATTCCGGGGTGGTGTGAGGACCATCGCTCAGTCACTCCTTCCCATTTTGGCAATCAGCTCATCACAAATCTTGGTCAGTTCTTCTATCTCCTGGTTCTGCAAAAAAAAAAAAATATTCAGCTACTGTAAGTAAAGATGAGAGGAGTATAAAAAGCTTCTTCAGCCTTGAGCACAATAGGTCTTATATAGAGTTAGGAGCAAGTTCATTTATAGGATGCAAATCTGCACCTGGACAACCCGAGCTTTGATACATGCGATCTATCCTGTGTTTGCATACAGGGAAAACACTGGCTGCTTTTGCATGTTGCACACAAATACTGGGCAGCTCTATTTAACACTGTAATTTACAGGTGAGCTGGGAGACGTCTCCTCTAAACCCAGAATCTGTTCACACATTTTACATTTGCCCCTCAGCAGTGCAACGTGGTTATATAATCTTTCATTTATTAAAGCGTTAGTTTCCGCAGCGCTGTACAGCGCCAATGCTGGTCTTGTCACTACCTGTAACTGAGGCCCCATGTGCGGAATGGACTCATCAGATGAGCTTCAGTGTTGTCTCACATGACAAATATACACTAAAAATTCTTCACAAATGTGTGAAATAACATATCAGGAGATCCACAATGTAAGAACCCATTTATAAATGTTTAAAATAAAATAGTTTATAACATCTATTTTGGTTTAACAAACTCCATTAAAGATTGTACGTTTTTACTTTGAATAAATACAATATTGCATCTTATTTTGTTTAATTGTTGGAATAAATATCTGTAGATGGTGAAGTTTAGTTTTTATCTCTCACATTATTCTCACTGATCTCCCCTTTCAGGACACAGGGCCTGATTCAGAGCCGCTCGTAAGCGGCCGCTCATTCGCTCCGAGCGATGTTTGCACAACTGCGCATGCGTATGGGTTGTAATACGTATGCGCGAACCAGTCATTGCGGTCGGAAATTGTGTGCTCGCAAAATAGCGAATGCCTGCTAATTTGAGTGACAGGATGAGGCGTTTGTGGGTGGTAACAGGGGAAGGTGCTTGAAAACGGGGAGTGGAGATCCGAACGCAGGCGTGCCAAATGGTCAAAACGAGCGTTTTAAGGGTGTGCATAATTAACAAAGCAGCGTCATCGACCACGTCACTTGGTTGTTTCTTAGCCTGAACTGGTCGCATGATTGTGGTAGGAAAATCCAACCACAAGCACTGCGAGCAGTTCAGACGCCTTTCGATGTACTCGATTAATCAAATAAATAGCGGAGATGACGTAGGATGCGAGCGGCCAGGGGGCGTCTTTACAAAATAGCGAGCGCATATTTCGTTCGCTCGCTCAGACATAGAGGCGTCAACAGACTGCAAAGAGCGAGAGCTCAATTTAAATAGCCGGCCCCTTTTTCTAAACGAGCGAGCGCAAATAGCGTCCGGCTCTGAATCAGGCCCACAGACCCTAGGGAGCAATGACACACAGACCCTTACACATCCTGCTGTCAGAAATGGGACTCAGCCCCTGACGTTAGGGGCCCGTATTCAATTTGAGGCGAAAAGTCAGAATCCGTGGAAAAGATTCGCCGATGACATCATTTCGCCAGGCGGAAAAGTATCGCCGTATTCAATTTGAAAGACTTTCCGCCTAGGAGGAAAGTCAATGCAATGTAATAGGCGGAAGAGTTTCGCCTATGAATAGCAGGCGGAAAAAAGTGCAGATTTGGGGTGCAACGTTGCGGGAACCCCCGTGCAGTCTTCAGACAGTCCCCCAAGGTAAACTGTGTAAAAAAATTGTTTTAACTCAACTATAAAATATGCTGACCCCCATTTTCAAGTACCCCAAATTTGCTGGGATAAGTTATTTTCTGCCAAAAAACCTCCAGAAAACTATTCTTCGCCACTAATACAAAACCGCTATTTAGGAGCTATTGAGCCCATTTAAAAACACCAAATACCTTCAAGCAAGCCAAATCGGGGGGTAGCATAGCTAACCCCCATGTCAGAGCATCTTTTGGGGGGTGTCAGGCTGATTTCCCCAAATCTGACAGTACTTTCCGCTCGTTTAAGTTTCGCCCGGTCCCGGTTTCACGTACTTTCAAATTGAATATGGGGATACGCGCGCGATACTTTTCTGCCTACAAAACACGTGATATAGTCGAAAAGTCTGGGAGGCGGAAAAGTATCGCGGGTGCGCTCAAATTGAATACGGCTCTATGTGCTGGGTCTTCCACACACTGGACAGCACTACAATCCCCTCCATCCACCACAGCAGCCTCTTACCCAGCAAGAGCAGAGGTGATTGGGTGGTCGGAGATTATGGCTTCCAGCCATGAAGGCTTCCTTATAAAACAGGTAAGAGGGATAATGGGTGTAGTAGGTATTACTGCCGGCCGCATGGCCAGCAGTTCAAATCCCAACAGTGGCAGCCCGGCAAGGGTGAAAATCCCGATCGTCCAAAAGGTAAGTATCGCTAACCTAATTCTACCCCCTAACCCTCCCTTAGGGGTGCCTAACCCTAACCTCCCCCCAGTGCCTAACCCTAACCTCCCCCCCAGTGCCTAACCCTAACGCCCTCTCTAAGTGCCTAAACCTAACCCCCCCCTTCCCCGTAGCCTAAACCGAAGTCTCCCGTGGGGGTGCCTAACCCTAACCCTCCCTTCCACTAGCCTAACCCAAACCCCGGAGGCCTAAAACCTAACCCTCCCCCCGCGTGGCTGTCCGCGCCTGGCTTACCTTCGTTCGGTATGCAGTGAAAGTGAAGGTCTCGCACACATGGGCGGCCAGAAGCATAAGCAAAACCTTGCACTTTGTTCTCCCTTGCTAGTGTACTTTTAGGAGGGTGTTCTCCAAGCCTCCCATGCAGAATAGTGTACTCAGAGATTTAGTAAACCTTCTAAAGAGGACAGTTGGAGGTGTTGCTCACAGCAACCAACCAGTTGATAGCGATCATTTTATAGAATGTACTAGATCAATGATAGCTATAAGCTCATTGGTTGCTATGGGAAACGCCCTTCCACTAATCGTTTGTAGAAGGTTTGATAAATCTCCCCCTATGTACCACGGAATTTAATTGGATTTTACTAAGTGTTACCACTGTAGCCAAAGTTGAAACTTACACAAGCAAATGGTTGTCAGATAATCCATGTACAGCTAAATTCTGTTAACATGTGTTTTTGTCTTTCAGTAGCAATGTGTTAGTCGCTTCAGGAAGACCTTTGTATATTTTAGGCAGCACGTCTGGTATAGTGATTAGCATTACTGACTCTCAGCCCTCAGTCGTGAGTTAAATTCCTGACAAAGGAACTGTGTGGAGTTTGTACGTTATCCCAGTACTTGCGTGGGTTTCCTCCAGGGACTGCAGTGTCCTCCTACACTCCAGAAACATCTGTAAAGCTCTGCGGAATATGTGTGCAATATAGAAGTAACTGCTAATACTCAAATAACACCACACATAAATGAGTACTAAATCTGTGTAGAGTACTAAATCTGTGTATACGAGAATACTGTGGTTTTTGCCACAGTTTTGTAGAAGAGCAAAGGCCTGTAAATTGGATACTAGTGTATTATTACATTTCATTGTTTTAAATTAACTAAAATAGGCTTTTAAGTCCATTTAAAATGGATGTAGGAACAAATAAAGTAGCAAGCGTAGTGTCCTTCTAATTACAGTTCTGTCGCTTTTATCCCCATGCAGACCACAGTGCATCTGATCTCGTAAGAAATGATGTGTTAATTGCAGATGCTTAGGCAATCTAAGGGTCTATGTACTAAGCCTTGGAGAGAGATAAAGTACCAACCAATCAGCTTCTAATGGCCACTTCACAAGTTGTTTTTGAAAAATGGCAGTTAGTAGCTGATTGGTTGGTACTTTATCGCTGTCCACTTTCTCTCTCTCCAAAGCATAATACATAGAACAAATCTCTGTGGTTATAAACTATTAGTCTCATGAAGCACTACAAGCCAAAGGCATACTGGGACTTGTAGTGCCACTACAGCAGGAGCGCTACAGGTCTCCTGACTTATCCAGTGTAACCACCTTCTGCTGCAGTGCTCTCTCCAGGGACTCCACTTTCATCTGCTCCTTCCGGAGTCCTGCAGTGAGAGCCGCACTCTCGGCCTTGGCCTTGGTTCGCACCTGGGCAATTTCTTCATTAGCTCTAGAGGAATAAATAGTAAATTAGATGGTCAGATATGTAAAATACCTTCACACAATGTATTAGCTGCATCACACCAGCACATACAGCAGCCTAGTACAAGTTACTGTTCTCGGTTAGCAGGCATGTCAGAGGCTGAGATCTCCCTTGGTTACTATCAGGAAGTCCGATGTACAGAGGGAAACACATTCTTCAGAGTGTAATGACACACACACACACACACACACACACACACACACTTTATTTGCGTCTTTTTCACCCGAAAATGTGTCTCAGTCACAACGCACCACAACTGCCCTGACTAATTTGATATGTGACAAATGTACATCTGTGTGGGACGGAGTCTGGATCTGTATAAGAAGTGCTACTATGCAGCAGCCACCACTGTTTTCCATGCCAAGTTCTGCTGTGCTTCATATATAGACTCAGTCACACACAGATATACAAGTGTCACATAACAAATCAATCAGCACAGTCTTGTGGTGTGTCCTAGTGTATGAGGACAAATACGCACACACTGTAGTTAATATATCAATGTTCACATTATGGACATCAGAATGTCAAATGTCGGCATTAGAACGTTAAACATGATTCTCACTGTATTGTACAGAGGTCACTAAAGTACTCAGTGTATTGTATAGAGGAAACTAGAACTCTCTAGTACAGAGGTTCCCAAACTCAGTCCTCATGGCACCCTAATGGTCCAGGCTTTAAGGCTTGGGCACAGGTGACTTAATAAGTATCTCAGTCAATTTGATTTAACGATCTGTGCTATACCATGTATATCCTTCAAACCTGGACCGTTAGGGTGCCTTGAAGACAGAGTATGGCAAACTCTGCTGTAGTAATTGTCAACTGTATTTTGCAAGACTATCACCTTAGGAATATACGCTGTGGCCATCTGTTCACCTCTGCAAGCCTGGCATGGTCACACACTAGCTCTCCTTTCACCCCTCTTTTTTCTCTCATTGGAAAAAGGTCCCATTTCTGCATTTGGGCCCCCCACTTTAAATAGCACTCGTAGGGCACCTAATCACTATTTACATGTGTCCCATGTACCTTCTGGCTCACTGAGGTTCTACGCTGCGGAACACTTGGAGGTAGTGTATGCCTCCCAATAGGATTTAGATTGGTGGTGTTTAGGGCGGGTTTATAGCTGGGAAAAGATTCAATGAAGCAATGGGGGGGACACAGACATTCACTATGACAACAATGGAACCAGTCTCTATATGATGAGTGGGGAGCTGATTATTCTACTCACTTGTTTAGCTTTTCCTCTGCGTGGATTTTCAAGGCCTGGTACCTCTGCTCCTCTTGTTTCACTCGAGCTAAGTAATCTTGCGCACATTTCTTTAGAGCCTCTTCATTCTATAGAGGTAAAGAGAAGAGACCACCATGGTTATACATCAAGCTATGTCAATATGCCATATTTAAACCATCACCTACAAAAAGGAAAGCCGTACCTTCTTAAAGCCCTCTAGGACACCTTTCAGGTTCTCATATCTTCTAAAGAGGTCAGACAGGGACCTCTCCACCGAGTTCAGGTCAGCAATGGCTTGCTCCTTCTCCATGGTGACCTGCTGTAGACCCTTCTGAGAAGCCATCTTACTCCTCTGCTCATCCTCTACTCAAAATAATTGTACAAAAGAAGATTACAGACATTACAATGAGCCACCAATGCAGGATACAAAGACGTCTCTCCAGATACAGCTCTGTGGCATGCCATCTACTGATCGTTATGCAAACCCCAATCCAGGTACTTTCTAAACACCAATTAACAAGAAGATCTGTATGTAATTGTTTGATGATTCATTCATTTTCTGGCTCACGGTGGCTAAACTACAGCCTTGTTATGTTTTATCATATATTCTTGTTTGAAGGTACCCATCCTTTACAATATAGATATACAATTTGTTTTTGATCAAATTGTACAAAAATCTTTGTAAAGATTATTCACAAACAAATCCATCCAAATACACAATTCATAATACTCCATATGGGGATATTGCAGGACATCAGGTATAATCTACAAGTTATAGGTCTGTAAAAGACTGTGGTGTGAGGGTAGCTTACGGCAGGATCCAGATAACCATTAACACTGTAGGCACTGGAAGGCCAGTGAGCTGACATTATAGAGGAAAGGTAGAACTCGGACAGACTATGTTACATATAATATCTCACCAATCATCTGTGCAATCGTTTTCTCATATTCAGCAACAATTTTCCTGCAACACAAATGAATATTAATACAGGTTGAGTCTCCGATATCCAAAATGCTTGATTTTGGATAACGGAATATTCCGTATTTTGGAATATGTGCATACCATAATGAAATATCTTGGGAATGGGACCCCAATATACACACAGAATGCATTTATGTATTATATACACCTTATATACACAGAATGCAGGTAATTTAATACAATATATTCAATAATTTTGTGGCTCAAGCAAAGTTTGTGTACAGAAATTAAATTCATTTATGTTTCATATACACCTTATACACACAGCTTGTAGGTAATTTTATACAATATTGTTTTAATAATTTGTGCCTTAGACAAAGTTTGTGTACATTGAACCATCAAAAATCAAAGGTTTCATTATCTCAGTGATGCCAAAATTATTCCACATTTCGGAATATTTGGATATGGGAGTGTCAACCTGTATATAATTTAAGCCACCACAGACATACACACTATAATATATATATATATATATATATATATATCATATTACATAGTGTATAGATTCTAATTTCTATTATGCAGAAATGAGTGCTGTGTGTACTGGCCTATAAATAGTGCTATAACTTATCCCCCTACTATAAATTATGAGGAGATTATAACTCACGGAGACCATAAATACGTTATTATTAGGTACTGTGACCATATAAAGGCACCATGCTGCAGGCAGAGAAATCCTTTGTAAAATTGTTTTTCTAATGAGCAATGACATGAGAACTACCTGTTTATACAGAATTTACTGCATTGTTTCTCAACCTCAACCTGCAGGTACCACCAACGGGACATGTCCTGAGGATTTCTGTCTGTGGGAGCAGGTGGGATATTAACTGACCCAGCAGCAGATTATCTCACCTGTGCATGCTTAAAGAAATCCAAAAAAACATGACCTGTCGGTGGTACTTGAGAACCAATGATTTACTGGAATGTATACATATATCACCGTGAACTGTATATTAAACTATTATATTATTATAGAATACTACATATTATGTTAGTTACCTCATCTCTAGCACTTCTGAGTGACTTTTCTCATACTGGGTTTGCCAGTCCTTTGCTTCAATCTCCTTCATAATTATCTATTGGCACAAATACAGAGATAGGCATATTATTATCATATTGTACAAATATACAGTACTGACCCTACAGCAACCATGGTGTTACAATAGGCACAAGGTGGAAACACTCTGGAGTATGGTTCACCAAGAGCAGATGTACAAGTAATGAGAATAACTCAGCAAGTAATAAAACATATGCCCTAAATTTACACTGAAAACTAAAAAAAGAGTGACATTAAGCAACACAGGTAAATGTAATAATGCCACTAACTAAACACACAATGGTATAATAATATCCTGTGTGTCCAGTGACAAATACATGAGTATATATGACATGAATGAAGTTGCAGTGTAGAACAGGTGCAATGTTACGCCAATACGATCTTTGTGTTACGCTACTGCTCTGGGGTGGAACAATAATGAGAGGAGGAATAAAGAGGCTTCAGGACAATTTCTGACACAGGAACATGGGAAATTCTATAGCCAAAATAGAGGGGCTGATGCAGGGTGAGCACTACGCTGGTCTTGCATGATTTTACTCTGCACATGCTCAGAAAGCAAACGTGTGCAGCTGCAAACCCGCAAGCATTGTTCACGTGTCAAACCCTACTAGAGAGGCATAACAGGTGGTTCTCATGCAGAGGAGCAGAGGGGGGTGGGGCCAGATTACCAGATGACCCAGCCTATCAGGGGGGAGGTACAGCAACAACCCCTCCCCTTGCAGCAGAGCACACATGCATATCTGTGCAGAGCAGGCTGGGCTGGGTGTGGCCATGTCCCCAAATAGCCACACCCCCACTGAAGCACAGACGGGGCCCAGCTGATTTCATGGTGGTCCTGTTCTAATGTAGGTTCAGTTAATTGTGTGTTCGTGCAGTACAGCAATTCCATTATGCGCATATACGCCTGCACAGCTTTTAAACCTGCTACAGGGTAGGTGGAAATACTCACGCTGTTGATAATGACTTCTCATAAACTGGGTATATATGTTGCCGATGCATCTAGAAATGTGCATGGCTTCACACTAAATATAATTTATGCAGAAAGATTTTGGGAGTAATTTATGCCCATCTCTACATAAACACTGTGCACCAGCCCCAGAATGATGAGAAAGATCCATGGGACAGTTGAAAAGAACAATCTCGAATTCTGAAGGGGACGCTCAGCGGCTCTCAGATAATCCAACCTAAAATCATCTTTACTGAATTATGCGGGATAACTATGGATTTTATAATTGTCATCAAGAAAATGTTACTTTTAACTAAAAAGTTAAGATTGCACCAGAACTGGAAAGCTCCCACCTGGAGAACTGGATAATGTGTATCTGCTACTTTTGTGAACAAGGCAGCTTAGCTTGCTGTATTACAATGATGCAAGACTTTGAGGTGAAGGCTCCAATCATTTCTAAATGAAAACCGGCACATCCATATGACGTGACGTTTGCTGAGGTCATACATCCGCCAGATACTTTCTTGTAGCTTACAAATGAGAAAAGCAGGTAACCAGACCTTCCCGCTTATACTGTTCATTCCTCTGTATCAGAAGTCTGACTATGGAAAACAAGTATGCTAATGGTTTACAGCGGGGAAAGGATTGTCCCTGGAAAATGGGAAAAGTGCCCTTTTCAAAGGTCAGATTTATGTTGTAAATAAATAATTAATACAATACTGCTCATTTACGTGTTCAGAAAAATAACCACCAAACGTAAATTAAAGTATACCACTTACACATGAAGTAATAGATTACGCTTGCGATCAGGGGTTTAAGATTAGCAATGGCAGCACATGTGGCTGTTGCCAGGCCCCTCAGTGAATTACAGGCCCCCAACGCTAATGGTTCGATACAGTTTTCCTGCTAATGGCTGAATCCCTGATGGATGCTCTCTGCTAATGATGCCTCTAACCAATGCTCATCTGCCAGGAAACTTGGAGCTATGTGCAGGAAAACAGTATACGCTCAGTGGGCTAATAAACACAATGGTGCCAATCACTAGGGCGCATCACCTGCTGGGAGCGCGCTACAGAGTTAGCTCCCAACATTCTCTGGTGCTTCTGGACGCGCAGCCATATTGAGCCTTTGTTTTCTGGGTGTCAGGGGTTGGTGAAATAGGGGTTCTTCAAAACTTTGCTACAGGGCCTTGTAGTCCCTGGGTATGCTCCTGCTTGTGATCTATACCTTAGGAGACCAGAATAATTACTATATAGTCACAAAACTGTTCAATTGTTACGGTAACTCATTTATATTAAGGCAGAGTGAGTGAGCAAAACTGGCATGTGTGACGAGCAGTTTGCATGGCACCTGACAGCGCCTATCAAGGGCACAAAGGCTACTCCATCTGTACTGCACCTTGCTGTGGATGAGCGGAACACAGCTAAAAAGCAATTACAAACATTGGAGAACGCAGAATGTCTGGATGTAAGAACAGAAGATGCCGGCTCAGAGGGAGGTCACACACATTAGAGCAGTAATGATGCAGCCATGAGGAACGCTTGCTTATGGCAGAATGGAGCGTAAGAAAGCTGACAGGATGCTGTAACACTAATAAGGTTCCATCTCTAATGAAGAGGAGAGCAATGAAGCTACTGTGGAGAGTATGGATGAGCGTTACATGACAGGCCAGTGTCTGGGGTGGGAGTTACCTCCTCTCTGATGAGAGTGAGCACTGCGGCTTGTTCATACAGATAGATGGCGTCCTGGGAACTCGGACTCCCAGCCCCCATGCTCTGTGAGCTTCTCTGCAGAGACAGAAAATCCCTAGTTCACTCCCCATTATCATCATCACGACTGCACCCAATATACCGAGGACTATGGCTAAGTGTGTCCCAAGTAGTGGTACTATGTCCTAGACTGCTATGAACGTTTAGTAACATAGAAACACAAACTCTGCATGTTCTGTTCACTTTCACAACTTCTGTACCAAAGGACTCTGGGAAATGTAAAGCATAGTGGATCGGTGGGCCTGTCTGTGTAATGGACTTTTTGATATGCGGTCAGTAAGTTCCCACTTAGTAACTGTTTAAATCACAGTATTTTGAGCACCATATTGTATATTCTTCCTCTATTACACACAACACAGGAGGGTCGATGCAGAGCTGAAAGCTAGCCACCTGTATTCAAGAACGGGGATAACTGCAGATATTTATCCATATGCCTGAGTTGTACGAATGCCTATGACCGCACCACCCCCTCCATACACTTGTGTTCATAGCGGTCATCCCTATCAGCTTACACGTGTACCAGCCCTAACCTTGGTACGGGAGAGTCACCAGAATGCAGACCGTTCCCTGCTTACACACAGCTTTGCCCAGCCTGCATCTCCGTCTACACGCCCTCACTAAACTTAGGGCGCTCGCACGCAGGTTATTACCAATCATTTATGCCCCATTCAGCGCAAGTGGAGATGCCAATAAGTTGCGTAGGACTCAATCTCCCGTAATTGTGTGCCCATCCCTCTGGAACACGCGCAGTGCCAAAGCAAACTATATACGTGTGCAAATACGGACCAGCATGTAACTCTGCAACGTCTGTGACGGAATCGGTATGACATACCGCTGCGCCTAAGCCTGGCGGATGTAATACCGACACCGGAAGGCAGAAGACTGAAGATCTCGACAGGGTAAGTACTGTAACTATCCCTAACCCTCCCTTCCTCTAGCCTAACTCTCCCGGAGGGTGCCTAACCCTAACCTCCCCACCCTAGTGCCTAACCCCCCCCCCCTCCCCTTAGCCTAACTCTAAGTCCCCCCGGGAGCCCCTAAACCTAACCCTCTTTCCACCTATGCGGCTGTCCGCTCCCAATGCCCGGCTTACCTTCGTTCAGTATGCCGGGCATCAGGATTTCGACACCTATCATTAGTCCCATGCCGGGATTTGACAGTCGGGAAGTCGTCGGTCTGCATTTCGACCGCCAGCTTCCTGACCGCACACCATCTGTGACACCCTGCGATTACATTCACTGATTGATAGGAGACCTCTGTTTGGTGACATTACATTGGAATTTAAGAGACAAAACCAAAAAGGCATCTAAACAGAAAAATAGAATTAGATAGACAGACAGACGCTGTTATGAATGTGATCTATACCATAAAAGAACAGTGATTATTATTGTTATTACTATACACCTAGAATTCCCAGCCCCAGAATACGCTGCATGGCAGTATCACCCAGACACTGGGATAAGTACAGTCTCCTAGTGACCTTGAAGGGATCATCCTTTTTAAATGCATCCCAGCTACACTGCCATAATCTCCTAATCTGCCATAATCTGCCATCCTAAGAAACTATCAGTATATATACAGTCTGACAAAGTGTCTATCCCCAGGACTGTGCAATTACACCTGTGTGGAAATCACATCCAGCACGTCAAGGAGAGTTTAGTTCCTGGTACTTTTAGTACAATATTGTCCCTCAGACAAGGCAAACTCTCCATTGTTATGCGACTAATAATTCCCCGTTCTGGTTATTGCACAATACCCAGGTCACACGTACTGTAAGTCAGGGCACACTGTCATCCTTCTGTACAGACCACACTGAACTAGGGAGGGAAGGAGAAGGTGTTCTGTACCTCAGAAAATACATTTTAAGGACGGGCCACTGCTCAGGAGCTGCTCATGTGTTTGTCAGGCTAAAATGTGCCAGCTAATCTCTGAATAACATTATCTAAGGCACAATCACACAGTGGAGGAAATAAAATAAAAGGTGTCTTACAAGTTCTGTGTGGTCCATGACCCATAGCAAGGCCTGGGGGGGGATGCATCACATTCAGGATCCGATGCATCCAGCCACTCTTTGCATGCATGCCTGTGTTAGTTACACCGGTATGCCTGAAGAAAATCACAAAGGACAACTCTCCCGGTAAGAGATGTCCTTTGCAAATGAAAGACTTCCAGGTCTATGACACAGAAGTCCCTCTGGCGTCCTGTGCATGCAACGGGGGGCGCTGGGATTGGATCCCTCCCAGTGTGGCTTTGTAAATAGAAGCCCATGGGATTCTATTGGGCAACGCCATCTTCACTGCATAAAAGCATATGAGATATGTGGTCACAGCCCCGAAAACGGCTATTTCGGAGGTGTGACCGCATTTCTGAGGTTAGTGCACCCCGCCCCTGGTAAGCACTAAATTTGTCAGCCACAAGACACTGTCTCTGGCATTGGGAAACTTTGTACAGATTTCGGTAGGTGCTAATTTCCCCAGCTCCGGAGAAGAATAAATGGGACACTAGTTTGGGCTAACACTGAACATCACTATTTGACAGTGCTTCTATAAAAACCCACAGTGTGTATTACAATAGGAACTATATGGCAACGAAGCCTTATGGTGCGTACACCCTGGGCGATCAGGAAAGACAGTACAATTACCACATGATAATCCTACAGTCGTTCCTGATCACCTGTAGTGTCTGAACTGACCGATCAGTCATTAAGTGCAGGCACAGACCATCATTCCTGAACATGCCAATCTGTCGTTATCGGCAGATTGTGCTGCATGTTCAGGCGATGGACAATGTCGGAAACAACCAGCGGGAGCGCGCATCGTTGGTCGTTTCTGACATAAAAGTGCACGATTGCAGATTACGATGTCGTAATCGTGCAATCGCTCAGTAATATCGCCCAGTGTGTATGCACCATTACAGAAGCCTTTGTCTGAATTTACCAAACTATTCCCCAAAGAGATGTCAGAATTCCAAACATCTCGCAGTGTAGTTTTTTTTGTTGTGACATTGAATCAGGAGACAGGTATAGTAGCCAGAAGGATCTTTTAGGGATCAATGAAGATGGTCAGCCAATAACTTCAATAGATGGCAGTAGTCACTTATTAGGCACATTGGTTGTCTGGCCCACAAGATGTCCAGCACTTATAAACAAATTATCCTTCCATAACTTTCCTTCCTGTACACACAACCGATATTGGATGGGAGAGAACAATCACATTCCCACTGAGTATTTGTATATGGTCTCATGTATACGGGTGAATCTCTGTAACAGCTCAACACCATCAGTAACCAACTACACAGTATCACAGTTGTCTGATGACACCACAGTAAGCAGATGCAGTTTGTGTATAAAAAGGACCTGACAAGTATGGTAAAAACCCCAGGCTAACTGATGGGCAGTTCTGTTACACTGTGTGCATTTATATTATTACCGGAGTGTGGGAAAATGGTACATTCACTACAATTCACTTACTGTATCTAGGTATCAAATTTACACCAAATCATACCAACCAAACGCTAGCTTTTATTGTTGAAAGTGTACTAGCGAGATGAAAGCGAATTGCTGATTGGCTGCTGTGTCAGGGCATTTTTGCACCTAAATGTCAGCAGCCAATGATACCTGCTTGTGTGCAAAATGTGCCAATCCCATTTCTCCTCCATATTCCTTATATAAATCTAGTGGCACAAACTAAAATGTGTATGATCTGCTCATCAAACAACCTATAAAAACAAATAAAATTTTTCACAAACACCAAAGGTTCCCCTCAAAACAGCATCAAAGAAAACAATTATTTATATATATATTAGGGGTGAGCGGGTTCGGATTTCTGAAATCCGAACCCCCACGAGCCCCCCCGATCCGATCCGAGTCAGGCTCGACTTTTCCCGCCTGACTCGGATCTGGAATCGAGGCAAAACGTCATCATCCCGCCTTCCGGGTCTCGCAGGTTTTGGATCCTAAATAAGGTACCCGCGTCGGCGCCATTTTCTCACTCGGCTGTGGACAGTGAAGAGGGAGGGTGGGAGTTAGGGCTGGCTGGGCTGTGTAGTGTAGTGTAGTGCAGAGTAGTGTTGTGTTGTGTTGTGCTGTGCTGCTGTTGTCCACTACTTCAAAGTCCATAGGGGCTGGCTGTGTTGTGCTGTGCTGCTGTTGTTAATAGGGGCTGTGTCCACTACTTCAAAGTCCATAGGGGCTGGGTGGACTGTGTTGTGCAGTCAGTTCTCCATAGGGGCTGTGTCCACTCCAAAGTCCTGTGCAGTGTCCCAGTCCTAAAGGGGTGCTGTAGTGTTGTCCAGGGGGTGCTCTGTCCATCAGGGGTGCTCCCCCCAAGTGCTAAAAAAATAATATTTTTTCTCTGTTTGTGAATTGTGTGCGCAGTAGCCGCACGTGCATCAACAAAGTAGTGCCAAGCGTGCGCCTGTGTCATAAGTAAAGGGCCGGCTGGCTTGACCGTTAAAGGGTGCTGTAACCCCCAAAGTACACTGCAAACCAAAAAAAAATATTTTTTCTGTGTTTGTGAATTGTGTGCGCAGTAGCCGCACGTGCATCAACAAAAGTAGTGCCAAGCGTGCGCTTGTGTCATAAGTAAAGAGCCGGCTGGCTCATTTCTTAAAGGGTGGTGTAACCCACAAAGTGCACTACTCTCCAGCAAAAATAAAAAAATATTTTCTGTGTTTGTGTGCGCTTTAGCCGCACGTATATATCAAAATAACATAAATGGAGGACCAAACTTTCTCTGATAAAAATAAAATAGGGAAAGATCAAGAACCACTTCCTCCTAGTGCTGTTGCTGCTGCTGGGAGTTGTTCATCATCCCAGAGAGGAAGTAGGAACACCACCACTTTTACTAAACAATTGACCCTCCAACAGTCCCTAGCGATGAGGATGAAGTACGACAGCAGTCATCCTGAAGCAAAACGTATAACTGAGGCCTTGACTGCTATGTTGGTGTTAGACGTGGGTCCGGTATCCGCCATTAGTGCAGTGGGATTTAGACAATTGATGGAGGTAGTGTGTCCCCGGTTCCAAATCCCATCTAGATTCCACCTGCATCCTCAAAGCAGCAGCGACAAGCGTGCGTCTGTCTGTTAAAGGGTGGTGTAACCCTCAAAGTGCGCTCCACAAACAATAAAAAAATTCTTATTTTTTTTCTGTCTTTGTGAAATGTGTGGGCTGTAGCCGCACCTGCATCCTTAAAGCAGCAGCGACAAGCGTGCGTCTGTCTGTTAAAGGATTACATCGGTGACAGCATCCAAGTAGGCATGTCAGACAGGCCGTACCTGTACTGGCAGGAAAGAGAAGCAATTTGGAGGTCCCTGTACAAACTGGCTCTATTTTACCTGAGTTGCCCCCCCTCCAGTGTGTACTCCGAAAGAGTGTTTAGTGCAGCCGGGAACCTTGTCAGCAAAAGGCATAGGAGGTTGCTTCCACAAAATGTGGAGAAGATGATGTTCATAAAAATGAATTATCAACTCTTCCAGGGAGACCTGACTGTATATGTATTGCACAGCTAAACACAGATCTCTGCTGCCATCTGCTGTTTGATGATGGATCCAGTTTGCAAAAGTCCTGGAAATATGAGAACACTTCACACGCATGTACTCACAGGGGAGGCAGGAACAGGGCTATCCACGGCTGACGGCTTTCCTAGGCCTGTAAACAAACAGTTGACAGGTTATTATAAGTAATGATATATACATAAACTATAAACAGAGTTACTGGATAAGAGCTTCGTAAATACCTATTGTGGAGTCATTGGGGCACTCAAAAAACTCCTGATCTTCCTCTTGCGGACACTTGATGTCTGTGCCAGTCTGTTTAGGTGCTGGTACAGATGCCAGCTTCTCCTCATCTGTAGCATGGCCTTCTCTCTTCTCTATGCTGGGAGAAGCATCCTCTTGCTGTGGGCAAAAGTAAAACGAAGCTTGAAGTTAGAATAGCCAACCGATGCACAAATTATATATATACTGTAACTCCAATAAGAATATGTTTAATGCACAGAATGGAGGCAAAACGGATTGTATAGCGGAGTCCAAGTGTATCCAACATCTTACCTCACACAAAGCAGCGGATAGCTACCTGTATGTTAACCTTGTGATTGTTTTTTTCTTATTTATAATTTTTTACCTGTCCTAGATGTAAAAGGAAGACTAGCGGGAAAAAGGCAGCAAGACTCTACTGTCTCAGTTACAACTAAAGTTAGTACCAAATCACTGTCCAATTAGGCTAAGAGTGTACAGATTTAGATGTGCAAAGCTGGGGCAGAACAACCATCAAGAGGACACACTCTTGCTGGCTGAATACCTCACACACATGTTGGTGAGAGGGACAATACCGACCTGTTCAAATCTGAAAGCGGAGATTGTTTAACTTACACACATAGAAACATAGAATTTGACGGCAGATAAGAACCACTTTTCCCATCTAATCTGCCCTTTTTTACCTTTTGGTAACCTCAACCCTATGTGATCCTCTTTGTGAGGATAACATGCAGTATTGAAGCACATGCTTCAATACTAACCAATGAAGTGGAAACCTACGAGATTGGCCAATGAGAATGATGCATGCATGACTTGTGACTGATACACACCACATACCAGAATAAAAAGTATCCGCACAACATGGCCACCAAGGATTAACAAAACCTTTTTACACAGGTTAGCGTCACAGGAACTGTAAACTATGATATCTCGCCAGTGTCCAGGGTACCCGTGCATTGTAATTTTGTCGTATTAGCATTGCAAATAAAAAGCATATTTTGTGAAATAAAGTCTGTGGCAAGACGCATGGGGCAGCTTAGTTGTAAAGTCCGTGGTGCCCTAAACGGGACTATTTGGTGTATAATGAGGATAGGTTTATGGGGAAAAATCTGCGTCTTAACTGAATTGTACAAGTAGTAACTTGCACATATCATCATCTTCCCCGTTTATCTGTAAGACGCCACAAATTCCACAGAGCCGCAGTTAGCATACAAATTATGTGGCTACGAGTAAATAAATAAGTACAAGATGAAAACATGGGCGAGCAAAAACAAGTACAAAAAAAACCGCACAAGTTAATCAGAAAATTATAGCAATCACACAACAAAGCAGATAAAGACTTCACAAGTAAATGTGTGGTATACAAAGTGTGTGGCACAGGAGGTCTCTACTTGTGAGAGCTTACATATAGAGAGACATGGGGAAATCAGAGAAAGTAGGGCTAAGAGAGACACTAGTAAGCATGACTGGAGGAGCAAACAAAAGGGGTGATCAAAGAGAGAGTGGGGTAAGCAGCAAATGAAGGAGTGGGTTTCAAGAGAGTACTTTAAAGATTGAAGTTTGAGGAAGACTCTGAGCAAGGCAGGAAGTTCCAAAGGTAAGGCACAAAACGGGAGAAGTCTTGTAGGTAAGAGAGAAAGGTAGTGGAGAGAAGAGAGATGCAGGTCAGAGGCAGAGTAGACAAGTTGAGCTATAGTATCTAGTAATGAAGTCACATATGTTTGGAGGAGAAACCTTGGTGAGGGCATTGTAGGTGAGGTGGAGTAGCTTCAATTGAATTCTGGAGGAAATAGGAAGCCAGAGAAGAGATTTGCAGAGTGGTGCAGCAGGTGAGGAGTGGTAGGGGAGGAAGGGAAACCCTGTATTTAGGATAAGCTGTAGTTGGGAAAGGCAGGTGAGGGGAAGGAAGAGGAGGGTGCAATAGACGAGGCAGGATATGATGAGGGCATGCACCAGGGTTTTAATTAAGGCCTGAGCGAGAAAGGGGCATATTCTGTCAATATTATGAAGGAGGAAGTAACAGAACTAGGAGAGGGATTGGATGTGTGGACTGAAAATGATGACAAGGCAGCAAGTGTGAGGGACAAGAAAGCGTGAGGTTGCCAACCGCAAGGGAGATGACGTGAGGGGTAATGACATTGATAGAGCAACACAGATTGTAAAGCCTGCAAACTAAGACAAAAGGGCCGCGAGCCATTAGGTTTGCTCACCTGAGTGCAGACATCTAGCACAAGACTTGATCCTTCATAGCTCTGCACTTTACAGCTGTTCCTAGGAGAAGAACAGGACTCATTTAGCACACTTAGTGGATCTATGGCCTTTTGTGACAGCCACAGTCTGACTATACAGAAAACAACCTCTGCTTGAGAAAAGCTGGGACAGACAAGTTGGCCCAACTGTGCTTATGCAGGTAGTTATACAGGTTCTGCTATGGGGTACAATGTATAGTTCAAGTGACAACACTTATTAAGGAACATTACATGACAGACAAGCTATGCAATAATAAGTAGGGGGTGAGGAATGGCACCATTATATTACACAATACATATAATTAATAATAGTAACAGCTTTCATGCAATTGAGGGTGCATCTGGTTTAGGATTCCCTACTTGGTGCTCTCTGGTTATCCTCCATGGCCCCAGTCCACTGGCTCCTGCTCTACTGTATCACTTTTCCTCTATTACTTCCAAAACCCTGTGAGATTAAACTATCTTTTCAAGCCATTTGCATCAACCCAGTCTTAGAAGTTGTAGGGGAGGATGGGAGTACAGCAACACGTTGTAAGCCCTTCAAACATCTCTGTTATTCACATTTACTATCTACTCTGGAATACAGGTCAAGATCAATCACAAGTGAAAAAGCTTAAGAAGATCATCCTGCATAAGAAAAGGTTATTAAGGTAGGGTAATAAGCCAGTGTGTGCAAAAGTTCAGAGAAACCTTAAAGAACTAGAAAAATCTTCTGCAGGGATCACAGTTCTAAAGATGAATAGAAAACAAAATCTTCAAAAGGATAAGAACTGAAGAAACGCCAATCAAGATCTGAATTTCCCAACTAACATTTAAATTAACAGATTAATGGCTTCTTTGGAGGACTTGAGCAGATTCCGTACAGCTGGTTTGTAGAATTGGTTACCCAGAAGAGATAACCAATAAATTAGTTGTAAAACTTTGCTTTCCTTTCTAGCCAAGAAGTGTACATTGGATTCTACAAATTCATCTAAAGCTAGGTACACACTGGAGCGACAGGCATACGTTCAGACATCGGAACGAATGCCCGTCAATTGTGATTGTGCGTCCACACTGGACAACTTTAATGAACGACGTTTAACGATCACCGCCATGTCATTCATTAACAATGCACTGGCCTCTAGTGATATCGCTAGGTTTGATGTGCAGCTAATCAAACCTGGCGACCGTAGCTTGCGGGAGCACGCAAACATGCATACACACTGAGCGATGTAGCCGATATGTCGTTACGAAACAGCATATCGACCAGACATCGCTCCAGTGTGTACCCAGCATAAGTTTGCAGTTTGACAACCATTAAAGACAAACTCAACTGCCGTTACTCTTTGTTGGCAAAACAAAACATAAAAAGACATTGTAATATTTGGGAACAGTCATTATAGTGATGGTTACATTTGTATTCTAGCAGTAACACTAGATTTTACTAGAATGTACGATCACATACAGCATATAACTGTGAAGTTGAAGAGTTATATGGAAACGCGTGGTCTGCAAAAACGTGAAATGCGTTACCAAGTAAATTGACATCAGGTAGCTAAAGCAGTGCACAATAACAAGTAAATGATTGCAAAATCTGTACACCAGCAAAGCTTCTTTAGGTGCTCAACTTATTATTAACAATTATTTATACTGGGCCTGATTCAGAGCTGTACCCTAATGCTGCCTCTGTGTGCCCAACGGCTGTGCAAAAGTATGGAAATGTCGCAGTCACCGAGGATTGCTTCACAGTTCCAAGCATCTGTGTACAATCACGCAGCATCGGTCGCAGATCATTTGATATTCGGACCCTCCTGATTGACCCTATGGCCGTGCTGTATGGCCCTGTGTTCTGAGACGCCGCAGTCAAGTTTATTGCGTACGGGGTTCGCAGACGCAGGATGCGAAACGCCACCGAAATGGTCACGCCAATCCTTGTTACTTCCCACAAACCCTCAGTTAATCACATTGTGAATAGTCGCTAGACTACGGTAATGTACCTTGACACATACGGAGTGCGACAAACGCATGCGCAGACCTTCGCTCAAATGCAAACACATCGGCCTAGCGTACAACTCTAAATGAGGCCCATAGCTCAGGAAACAGTAATGTGCTCCTAGTTACACAGGGTGGTGGCTGCTCAGGATACAGTAATGTGCTCCTAGTTACACAGGGTGGTGGCCGCTCAGGATACAGTAATGTGCTCCTAGTTACACAGGATGATGGCTGCTCAGGATACAGTAACGTGCTCCTAGTTACACAGGGTGGTGACTGCTCAGGATACAGTAACGTGCTCCTAGTTACACAGGGTGGTGGCTGCTCAGGATACAGTAATGTGCTCCTAGTTACACAGGGTGGTGACTGCTCAGGATACAGTAACGTGCTCCTAGTTACACAGGATGATGGCTGCTCAGGATACAGTAACGTGCTCCTAGTTACACAGGGTGGTGGGTGCTCAGGATACAGTAACGTGCTCCTAGTTACACAGGGTGGTGGGTGCTCAGGATACAGTAATGTGCTCCTAGTTACACAGGGTGGTGGCTGCTCAGGATACAGTAATGTGCTCCTAGTTACACAGGATGGTGGCTGCCCAGGAAACAGTAACGTGCTCTTAGTTACACAGGGTGGTGGTGGCTGCTCAGGATACAGTAATGTGCTCCTAGTTACACAGGGTGGTGGCTGCTCAGGATCCCCTTTAAATTAGTTTGTAAGACTGTAAACTACAAGTATTTTAAAGAGAAGTGACTTTCCATGGAAAAAGGACACTAGTTACATATATTACAATGATTTACTGCTCAGAAGAATGCCGGGAGGAAATCACTATTGCTGGTTAAATCCTCTAGGATGGGAGAAGGACTTTGATGTGGGATCAATACACATTGCTGGAATTCCTGGCTCTGTAATTACAATGGCTACTGCAAAGGGAATGTGAAATGTCACTGACAATGGGAGCAAATCTCCAAGCTGCATTGATGTTAGTCTTAAACAACATTATTTTACAGTGCGGATTTATTTCTGGACTTGTCATTTCTTGCCATAATTTCTTTACAATGCTAGTACACTAGGCAGGCAATAAGATAACACAGCATGTGAATGTGCTTCCTCTCAGCAGAGTGGCCATTCTAATCAGGAAAATGTATTCACAGGAGTAACACCTAGGAGAGCCAGGCCAGAATCAGGTTCTCTATTTGATAGATATAATTGGGATCCTTTTTGGTGAGTGTACAAGTGCTGGGCTCCGCTGAGACTGGCAGACGAGGGTGAATTGAGGAGTGCAGGAAAAGCTTTAGCCATACTAACTCCCAGAGGCTCCAATAGGAATATCTACCAAGCTGGTGACCTATAGATTGTAATGCTAGTACACTGCGAGCAGGGCCTTCCTACCTATATATCTGTCTGTTATTACCCAGTTTTGTTCTATTAATGTTTACAATTGTAATGCGCTATATAAGAAACTGTTAATAAAATAAATAAAATATATACACAATGCATGATTATTGCTTAGGAATGAAACACAAATTCTTAGCAAGAGCATTGCCCTGTTAGGCCCAATTGCATGTTAAAACCTCACGCTCACCATATACAGCCCAACATCTAACATACACATGCTTGTGCCAACCATACAGTAGTCCCATGACCACCATAAAAGCTCCATGCCACCATATATACTGCTATTCCACTAGATAAATGCTCATACTCGGCTATACATACATTACACACCCTTATGCTGCCTCATATGCTGACATAATCTGAACCCTGGCTGACAGTCTTGCCTACATGTCTCCTTGATTTATTAATGACACTGATTCATTAACAATAATAAATATTAGGAGCATTAAAGTAACTTTTAAAACATGCAAAATAAAAAAACTGATAAAACTTGTGGCCCCCGGCATGAATCTCCCATATGGGCAGTCACCTATACACAGTAACAACCATGTGACACACAAACGCTGTGTACATTCTGTGACCATCCAAACTGTAGCCTCTATATTGAATAAGGCCTGATGTCTCTCACCATTTTAAATACCACATAAAGGTTTAAGAAATAACCCCTTGTCACTATGGCCCTGACTAAAGGGGCACATCCACTAGGCGACAATGAAAAAACTGAACGATAACGATATCCTTCATTGTACACTGACCGATGCAGGAGCGCTCATCGCTGGTCGTTTCTGACATTTTAGTGCCTGATTCATGTACGATTAATGGATGACTCAACGATAAACGATGTCGTTATCGTCCAGTCGTCCATTAATATCTGCTAGTGGATGTGCGCAGCGTGACTTGGCTGGTGAGACTGAGCCGCCAGGTCCCGAGCTACTCGGCTAGCTTTGGGCATTCCTTTTTTTTGGCAGAAACCGCTGATTCATTTGCTATGTGACACGTGTATATTTATGTGCACCTGAGTCTGTATATGAAGCACAATGGAACTTGGAATGAAAAAAGCTGCAGCCGCTACATTGTAGCACTTCCTGTACAGATTCAGAGACTCAGGGCCTGATTCAGAGCCGCTCGTAAGCGGCCGCTCGTTCGCTCCGAGTGATGTTCGCACATCTGCGCATGCGTATGGGTTGTAATGCGCATGCGCCAACCAGTCAGTGCGGTCGGAAATCATGTGCTCGCAAAATAGAGAATGCCTGCTAATTTGAGTGACAGGTTGAGGCGTTTGTGGGTGGTAACAGGGGAAGGTGCTTGAAAACGGGGAGTGGAGATCCGAACGCAGGCGTGCCAAACGGTCAAAACGGGCGTTTTAAGGGTGTGCATAATTAACAAAGCAGCGTCATCGACCACGTCACTTGGTTGTCTTTTAGCCTGAACTGATCACATGATTGCGGTAGGAAAATGCTACCACAAGAATAGAGAGCAGTTCATACGCCTTTCGAAGTACTCGATTAATCTAATAAATAGCAGAGATGACGTAGGATGCGAGCGGCCAAGGGGCGTCTTTACAAAATAGCGAGCGCATGTTTCGTTCGCTCGCTCAGACATAGAGGCGTCAACAGACCGCAAAGAGCGAGCGCTCAATTTAAATAGCCAGCCCTTTTTTCTGAACGAGCGAGCGCAAATAGCGTCCGGCTCTAAATCAGGCCCTCAGTCACACACACATATATATACACAAGTGTCACATAAATTAATCAGCACAGTCTGCTAGTGCGTCCTAGTCACATTGCATTGCCACTTAGACGCAGTTTAAAAAAAAAAAAGGCGCCAAAAAATTGCCCAGCGCTAGCAAATTCTCACGTTACCTGGCACGCTGACGGGCCCTTTTAGCACATGTATGTACTATTCAGGGAGGTATGCATCTCAGCCGTTTCTCTGCTACATGGGTGCATCTGGGTGTTCGAACACGTGCAAGTATCCGTTCTGTGGGCGTGTCGCCAAATTAATTACTATGCAGCGTCATGCACTACATTCCGGACGCCAAGTTCAGACAGAGTAACTGCCAATGAGATTGTCCAATTTGGAGGAAGGGGAGGGGGGGGTCACTCCTGTTTCTGGGACATTGATTCACCATGAGGGCAGGGGACATATGTCCCGACTTGTTGGAAATTTTGGGCAGTATTTTACGTTCACCAGAACGGTGGTGTATGGGTGCCACCAATAATGTAGATGTCTCCCCGGTGGAGAGGAGGAGAGTTGGGGGTGTATTAGGCATTTACAAACATTAGCTTCAATAACTCCTCATATTACTCCATATACTTTCACCTTATAACTCCTATTATTCCATATATCCTCTCCATATACATCCTCCTATATTATATACTCTTGAGATATTCATTCTATACATCCTCTACAGCTCATGTTGGAGAAGTACACAGAAGATGATGCACAGTAATACTTACAACAGAAAACAGAGAAATTTCACTTGCTCAGAAGTCCTGAGGCACAGGAGGAAAGAGAAAAGAGGAGAGGACAGGTGAAAAGATCGAGAGACTGGAGAATGGAGGAGACATCACTCACTGCAATTGAATTATAGGTATGAGGAGGAGAGGGGCCATTGTTTGTACTAGGAGAGGATACAGGGTGGTACAGGAGTTATACAATGGAGGAGTTATATGGAATAACAGGATGGATTATATAAAATATTGTACGTTGCAGAGAGATTATATGAAACATTAACAAGTACAAGGAGAATATGAATGAAAAAACAGGAAAGCACAATGTGTGTGGCTTAAAAAGAAACACCATAGGAACAATTGGCATTTAATAAGAATATTCAGATTGGTAATTTTCATGTAAACCATTGCACGCCCCTCACGCTTAAATATGAATTGTAGTCACGTCTGCCTTTAGACTTAATGAATGAATGTGTGTACAGTATGCTGCAATGAATTGTGGGTATAATGATCTCATGCAGGGGTTTAGATAATCATAAGTTCTGACCTATAGCACTGTTTTTTTTCCCCTCTCTCATATTTATATACTTAACACCTATATTAACCATGTTTTTCCGGTCTTAAAACACATTCACTTGATAGATCAATGATCTTGTAACCAAATACATATTTGATTAGTACACTTACTGTATATGTACCTTACAAAAAATAAATAATACCAAAGAATGAAAAAGGTGACAAACATTTGTCCTGAGACCTACGTGATTAGACGGGATCTTGACAACTTTGGCGATGACTTGGCGCTTCCAGTTCCTTTACTTGCTTTAGGCTCCTGGGTAAGGTCCGTTTCTGAGCTGGATAGGGTCTTACATGCCTTATAATGACCCAAAGAGTCATCAGTTGTCTCCTTGCTGAATCCAGTTGGTGCTTGTGTGACAACTGGAGAAGGAGGCAAAGCAGACTTTCCACCAAATGGGTTGAAATTGGGGTCTTCCCATTGGTCTGGATCAAAGTTATAGGAAGACTTGGAAAGAGGGACGTCATCCTCCATGTTCTTCTCCTGACACCCAAGGCTTGTTGTCCTGTTGACATTATCTTTTTGCTTCTTGGATGGAAGTTTACTGACAGTTTTCCTGATTTTCCTTGGGGGATCTATGATTACATTTTCAGGTGTTTTCATTATAGACTCCTGATCATTACTGTCTCTTTCCCAAGAATCCACTGCAGAGTCACTCTCTGTCTGTAGGACATTATTACTACTAGATTGTTCTCCACTGTTCCCCAAGCTTTCTCCATTCACCACTTTCTGTATAGGTTCAGTGTCTTTACCATCAACTGCAAATGCTTGAAAAAGAGCTTTATCTACAGCTGGATCTTCTGGTGCAAGAACTGTCTCTACAGTGGATTCTTGGACATCACCGGCTGCAGCTTTGGTGAGCGAATCATCAGAGCAAACATCGGGAATAACGGGAACTCTGTCTAGAACAGAGTCACCAGTTGTCTTCTTCTCTGGCTTTGTAGCAAGGTCTTGTCCTGAGGTCCCGTTGCTGGATACGTTGTTGTTATCGGTCACAGATAATGCAGATAAGAGTTTGGTGACATCTTTTTTTGATTCTGAAAACAAAACTAAAAAAACAAAAAACTGTGAGACAAAAATGTTCAAAAATTCTTATTCTGATGTTTAGGAAAAAAGCTTCATTTTTGTATAAAGGTCTTTTCTAAGCAACTTTTTGGTATCTGATAAAAATTTGTCAGCACTACATATCAACAAAAAAGACCTAAAAGATTCACAAGAAACGGATTTAAAAAAAAAAAAAGAAGGTCAACAACATATTTTACTGTTATAGTAAACCACTTTGGGAAAATAAAATCATCCGTTTCGGTTGCTAAATACCCCATTAGTGTAGTATTTTGGTAGGAGCCTCTCATTGTTCCCTGAGAATAGCCTTCATATAATACACTTTCAGAGCAGGGTGGTCCAGGCAGAGTCTGGACTAAGCGGAGTGGAGTAGTTGAGTGCAGTGCATATGGTAACTGATTCCACAGGTGTGGTGACTGTCCAATCATGTGCTGGCTGCACTGAGAATACGCCCTCCCATCCTAGCAGCTTGAATCCCCAGGACACACATATACATGCTTGTCGTGTCTTACCATAAAACAAGTTCTCTTACATGAAAACGCTACTAATGGCATTCACAGATATCTTGACAGAACTTGATACATTTCAGATTACAATTGAAACTACTCTGCCGAGTGTCAGCTACTGTAATCTTATCAGCCATATCAGCTACACCACAGGTTCTCAAACCCAGTCCTCAGGACCCCAAACAGTGCATGTTTTCCAGGTCTTCCCAAAGAATCACAAGTGAAATAATTAGCTCAGCCTGTGGATTTTTTTTAAATGTGTCAGTGAGTAATGAATACACCTGTGCACCTGCTGGGTGACCTGGAAAATGTGACCTGTGTGGGGTCCTGAGGACCAAGTTTGAGAATCACTGAGATACAGGAATGATGGCAGACTACGATGTAATTCCATGACATTAGTGTGTGAAGGGAAATATTACTCTATGCAGAGATTTATGAATGTAGTAAGTAGCTATTTTATTACATTTAATTTAATTTAAGCCAACATTTATTTTAGGTTTATTTGTCCTTTAATAAATGCAAATATGAAGGAGCACATCTGACACTAAACAGGTCTTATTTAAAAGAGAACTAAATCCCCCATCGCTTTTTGGAAATAGAACAAAACCGGGTAATAACAGACAGACATAGGGCTCGAGTCTATTCTGCGCGAAGTGAATAGCGCCAGGAATCAGCTCCCGGAGCTATTCAATACACCGCGCTGCTAAGCCCGACTAAGGATTTCTTCTCGCACCTCTCCGGGGATGCGAGCAGAAATCCGACAAAAGTCCAGGCATGAGGCTGTTTTCTGCCCTTCACGCATGGAAAACAGCATCGCGCCGGGAAGTTAGGTCGGGGAATGCCCGTTCTCGCGCCTTAAACAGGGTGTTTAGTCGCGAGAACGGGCATTCTCCGACGAAACACTGCGCAGAATAGAATAGCTCCGGGAGCTATCTCCCGGCGCTATTTACATCGCGGGCAACTGAATCGAGCCCATAGAGATAGAATTAAAATTGCGCTTTATGCTATCCAAAAATAGATCATGGAAGCTGGTGAAAAATAACAAAATGCCTTCCATGACATCACCGTATACTCATTAGGTTTATTTCTGAATTCTGACATATTTCTTTAAATGTCCAGTTCATAACAAAACGATACCAATGTGAATCAATGAATAAATTGTCCACTACATGTGAAGCAGCCATGACTGCAGGAAATCCGCACCACAGAGTTTTGGTTGATCTTGTTATACTGTACATAGCACATTATCACCCAAATTATGAAGCATCATCATGACAGCAATTTTTTAATTTTTTAGGTATTATTAACAATTTAAAGGTTTGGCTCCATTTATAGGTATTTGGAGTTAATGGAAGTATTAAAGAAAAATAAATAAATAAACAAATTATTCAGAGGGTCAGTTGGGATATTGTCAAAATACCGACGGGCAGGATGCCGCCTGTTGAAATCCCGGCGTTGGAATCCTGAACAGGGACTAAACATAGGCGGCTATATCCCGAAGCCAACCTACACACCGACGCTGGAATCCCGTCAGACGGCATCCCGATCGAAGGTAAGTGGGGCGCCCTTAGCTGTTAGACGCGGCGGGGGGGGGGGGGAATGGGGTGGAGTCTTAGCATTAGGCAGAATGGGGGGGTTAGGCATTAAAGGGGAACAGTTAGGTTTAGGTAACAAGGGGGGAGGGTTAGGCACTAACTGGGAGGGTGAGGGTGCAAGAAGAGAGGGTTTGGGTTAGGAAGAGAAGGGGGGAGGATTAGTATACTGTACCTACCCGGCTGGGATTCTGAGCATCGGGAAGTCGCTGTCACCATTTTGACAGAAGGCATCCCAACTGCCTGGGTATCATACCCAACCCGTGTCCGTTTACCAGAATATTTAACTTTATTAAAATAACTTTTCTATATGAACAGTTTCTATAAACTCAATGAGCAAACATTCAGAAAGGCTCTGGGCGAGTATTAAAGAGTAATAACATTACAAATACATTGCTTTCATGTTAAGCCAACAAATGGGATTGTTACATGTAATAACTATAATTACAACAATTACAAATGAAAGCTACCATTAAATACCTCTAATGCTGCACGCTGATCCAGGTAAGACCTTGGGCCTGGATTAGAGCTAATTGTGTGTGAGCTTAGGAGCTCATTCACACCCTCTCGCTATATGCGTACACTCGCTCTATGCGTCTAAGTGACGTGTACTATGACGCTGCCTTTTAATTATGCATGCCTCTGAAACGGCGTTGCAACACTCAGGCACGCCTGCGTTCGCACCTCCACTCCCCCGTTACTAGTGGCCTGCCCCTGTCACCACCCTCAAACGGCCTCCCCTGTCACTCATTCTGCTGGGCAGTCTATGCGTAGCGAGCGAATGCTTCCCGATCTCTCGCACTGCGATGCGTACGCATGCGCAGATTGCAAAAATCGGCAAGATACAAGCGAACGCATCCTAGCGAGCGGGTCTCAATCAGCTCCATAGATCAGCCTCATCACCTGTATTTTCAGAGCCGCACACTGTAAAGCTACAACAGTGCAAGGTAACAGGTAGTAGTACAATTTAGTTTGCAAACTTAAAATGATGGCGGAGAGCAGAAGGGGCACGGACAGCTCACAGTCTGGCTCTATAGCAAAAGTTTGGTAGGGGCCTGGAGATGCCAATGTAGCTTCCTGGGAACCTCACTCTGTTCTGAAAAGAGCAAATGGAGGCTATTCGTCTGCTTATGTGAGCACCCACCAATTGGCAGAGTGGAACCATCTTCTCTTTCCTCCAGGCGGGAGCTGCAGGGGTCTTTGTGGCAAGGGGCCGGGGACCTAAGGGCACCACCTGGGCTATCAGTCCACTGCTATCCACATTAGTTCTGCCAAACTGCCACTGATAGGTGACGTGACCAATCCCAAACTGTATTGAGGGGCTTGCATTTGGTGCCTAAATCCACATCCCTCCCTGGGCTTCGGCTGGTGAGTTTTGCCTAGTACATTGACAGTAAATAATGTGATTTGGTCCTGGACCACCAACCAGTGGCACCCTCGCAGGTGCCCTGTGGCAGCCAGTTTGGGAATCACTGTCCTAGGTGGCAATAAAGCTTTAAGACCTAGGATATGTGTAGATTTAAAGGAGCAAAGATGCTGCAATCATCATCTCACACAGTTTATGCAGTCACATCTCATCTCATTGCTACCCTATTTCAAGATCTGCATAGCTTAAAATAAAAACATCCAAAAGTGGCATGCTTGTGTCTGTGTGCCATCCGTGGCATGCTTGTGTCTGTGTGCCATCCGTGGCATGCTTGTGTCTGTGTGCCATCCGTGGCATGCTTGTGTCTGTGTGCCATCCGTGGCATGCTTGTGTCTGTGTGCCATCCGTGGCATGCTTGTGTCTGTGTGCCATCCGTGGCATGCTTGTGTCTGTGTGCCATCCGTGGCATGCTTGTGTCTGTGTGCCATCCGTGGCATGCTTGTGTCTGTGTGCCATCCTATAATGTGCTCGCATTTTTACACCCCCCATCTGCAACAACGAATAAGGATGCAAGTTGTGCCCAGGCGTCCATTTGCCATTTTTATGTTAAGTACATACACCTAATATGTAACTATAATCAGTTCCCATGTAAGTACATAGCAACCACTTAACATTTCTGCCTTTCTACCACCCCCTCGCTTATCCCCCAGTATATATGGTAATCTTATTATAAAGCCACCTTTGCTGTGACACCTGTGTTCTAAGATGACTTTACGTATTTTTATATTCCGTAGAGCAGTGACTGCTATCCTATGGCTCTCCAGCTGCTACAGAACTACAATTCCCAGCATTCCCTGCTACACACAGACAGGTATGCGCTCCTGGAAATTGCAGTTGCACAACTTAACAGCCACTCAGGCCTGATTCTGAGCCAGACGCAGTGGAGGCAATTTTATCGCATGCGTCCTGATTTTGTACATACAGTCTAAAGACGCACTAAGCGGAATCTCAGCATCTACAGATACTGAAAGTGGGCGTCTCAGCCCTGGCACCTTCAGACGCACGGATGTACACCAGAGTAGGGCCTTGTAGTGGCATTAGAATAAGGAGGCAGACGTGACTGCAGCAATAGATGTAGCCGCAGCTTCGTCCGACTCAGCCTTTATTAGCGCATAAAGTAGAAGGGATTATCCCCATGGAGCAGATGAGGCTTCTCCTCTGTCTCCTTACATAGCCAAGCTTCTCTTATGTTTTTTGAGAAACATTTCTAGATGGGCAATCTGTAGATGGCATTATAGGTCTTCTTACCTGTAGAGGCGTTCTTTTCTTGCTTTACTCCGCTGCCCAGGCTGGCTCCATCTTGTCTGTTCCCCCAGCCAGCTGGCACTCTTTTCTCTGCTCCCTGATCCGGCTTCCCGACCAGCATCGGTAAGGTCACAGACACTAATCGCCGCATGTGCGGAGCATTCAAATATAATTTACTATTACAAAAGAGGTTTAGGATCTCGTTGCCAGGACAGCTCTTCACCGCAAGGGCCATCATAGTACTCAAAAAGAAATATGGCGATAACTACAAGCAAAAAAGCAGCAATTTTTTTGTGCTTTGTTTTTAAAGTAGACCCTACAGAATTCCTTCAATTTTACATATTGTACAGTATTTCCATTATATTGTGGGTTAGGACTGCCTGGGATCTTGCACAATGGTTTATTTTTAGATAAAATTTGTGAAGGAAAAAGAAAAAGAACAGTACAGCCAATATTTGTAACAGGGCAAACTAATGACACATCCTCAGAGACATGGAATGAAGAGGGGCCGTCAATAAGCTTCATTTATTGGTCGTCATTCCCGGAAATGCATTTGAAGCAATCAGTGTAGTCAGCCATTTTATGAACGCAAGCTATCAATTGCAATGAACCTAGTGAAGTAATTCATTCACATGAATACAAATTTGTTCTCCGAAACGGCTGCATCCACGGCCTGTGTGCATTTGAAAGTAGAAAAGATATTTTTGCTTCACGGTAATCTCTTCTCAGTGACTAGTGGTGTGGAAAGTTGTGGTTGGGCCCAACGGCTTGTTTTGTCTCCCTCAGCAAGGATTTCCCATCGTCCCTCCCATTTCCAAAGTCTTTATATTTAAGTCACGGAGTGAGACACAAACTGCATTGTTCATTCTCCCTTTGTGAAACGGTCTCCTGACCTCAAATTACCCTGAATCTCCCACACAATTTATCTCCACTACCCCCACAGCCACATCAAGGGCAAAGCAGAAGTGTTCAGAGTGTGTGTGTGAATATACACATACAATATTATATATACACATACAGTACATGAACATACATAAAGTCTCTATATCAGGACAGGATCACACAGTGCTCGATACTAAATGCCCAATGGTCTCCTGCCTGCAGTTATCAGCTTTGGATCACACAGGTAGGTGTATAACATAATAAACACGTTTGGTAGCTGCGGGGTTAATGGATTAAGGCGCCAAGAGAGGCAGCCATAGAAAAATGCCAGGAATCCTTTCAGTGGAGAACGCTCCTGACATTTATTTCCAGCGCGGGCTGGTATGTACTTTTGAGGAAATATATGTATAAAACATAACCTAAACAAGACCAAAATAGGCCTAGCAAATAAAAGTGTACAACCCTTGCCAGAATTTGCAGCACAACAGCACATGACCCCAAACTCTAAGGGGTGAATTTACTAAAGTGCAGGTTTATAGAAGTGGAAATGTTGCCCATAGCAACCAATCAGATTTTACTTATCATTTATCTAGCACCTTCTAGAAGATAATAGCTAGAATCTGTTTGGTTGCTATGAGCAACATCTCCACTTCTATAAACCCGCACTTAAATAAATATACCCATAGGGCAGTTCCTGCTACACTTAGGAGTTAAAGTAACAGGATAATGTAGCTATAAGGAGTAATGTGAGCTATAGGAGAGGTCAGATGGGGTAAAAGTAGAAATAATCCCATGGTAGTGTAGCCAGAGTTACACCATATTACACCAGTCCTACGTATGCTGTGCGGACACCTAATTCAGACAGCTCTCTTGCACCTAGAATGGGTTAGGTGTAGGTGCTGATACTAGTGATGACAACTGCACTAGTGTACAGATAAAACCAGGTTGGTGTATGTATGAGCAGTCTGCTGCCAGCCCATCTGCATTGCAATTCAGCTGCTTTGGACCGGTGTGTGATTGAGCATCAGGTCCACAGTGTGGAATAGTATTCCGCAGAAAAAAATATTGTAACCCTGGAACATCACTTCTCTACGAATACCTGATCTGCCACACACTAAGCTGGGTACACACTAAATGATGTGTGTACCCAGCGATGCAACGGACGACCGCACATGCGATGGGCCAACATATCAGGCGGGAGGTACATATTACATGTTCCGGTGCCCGACTGCCCAATATGGCAGCACCAGCCGAGTCCTGCTGCATGCAGTCGTCAGTCGCATTGTCAGATTGAGCTGCATGTAGGGACGACCGGACGATGCGACGGACGACCAAACGGGAGCAAGCATGTGCCGACATAGGCCCCCCATTTACTAACGAGTTTTAGCATCAAAACGAGTGATAAATGTCACTGTGTATGATAAATGCTGCTCCAGCCAATCAGCTCCCAACTGTCAACTGTTAGAAAAATGACAGTTGGGAGCTGATTGGCTGGAGCACCATTATCATACACAGTGACATTTATCACTCGTTTTGGTGATAAAACTCGTTAGTAAATGAGGCCCATAGTCGGTGCACATTAGGCCATTTTGGCAATGTGTTGGCCTGATCCATCAGATCGGGCAAAATAACCTCTAATTTATACCCAGCTTTGCCAGACATGTTACAGAAACAACACTGAAGCTGCATACACACACAACGATATTGTAAATGAACGATTTTAGTAAACGATTTTTGTTAATTTTTCCCTTGAAAAAATTACCGAAAATCGTTTACTAAAATCGTTCATTTACAAAATGTAATGAACAATTTTTTTTGAACTACAAACGATTTTTGTATATTCCCTTAATGAAAATCGTTGAGTTGGTCAGTCTGACTGAACTACAAACTACAAATGTGAACGTGCATGAACTATAATCGTTCATCATTTTAACTTAGAAAGTGAACGATTTTTTCAACGATGAACGATAATCGATATTGTTTATCGTTAATCGTTCAAAAAATCATTGTGTGCGTATGCACCTTTATGTGTAAAGGGGAGGAGCTATAGGGTTACTTGTTATATGAAGTAATGAAAGGAGGTAGTGTGAGGGTATGTGACATATGGAGTAATAGGGATAGTTTGTGGATGTGCTCACACCGCAAAGAACATCTCTTATCGGAAGAGCTGTCCTTTGCGGTTTTAATCATAAAAGTACATGCATACGGCGTTATTAAATTCTGCTATGTATGCGATCAGTGGCAGGATGTATCGCAATTATAGGAAGAGGCCATATGGAGGAATAAAGAGTTATTCCACTATATATGTGTGTGTATGTATGTATGCATGCATGCATTTCAGCTTTAAGACTAGCTGGAGATTTATTTTGCAGAGTGAGGGATATATTTAGGATTCCTCAGATCCTGTGAGTCATCATCACCCACATACTGAATGTCTGAATCACAAACCAAGGAAAACTAGGTGTTCTGAAGCATGAAAGCTTTTATACTCTAGCGATGAGCTGATCGGTCACACGACGGTATCTACATTAGAGGGGAATGAATCATGGAAATGTAACAAAGAAATAATCATTACCAACGTGTACACTGATCACAGCACAGGCTGCCGTTAACTTCAGATTCTCACCATTATACAGCAGGATTACTAGAAGTGCTTATAATGCAGTAAGAGCCTTCTTATAACAAAAGGTCACAGCAATCTCAGACCTTCCTAGCATAGACGTCAGGAGAGATGCAGAGTAACTAATGAAATGAGCACCTAGTATGTCAGCTGTGGGTGGGTTTGCCCTGTGGGGCCGTCTCAGCTGCTTTGGCTGAGCCGCTTCATGGCATCCCTATGTTACACCTATTTTATATCACCCTGTTTGTTTTTAGTTTCTGTAACGTCTTTCACACATTTATCTCTCACCCCTGTAACACAAAGTAGCTGCTGTCACTTATCTAATACACTTCACTTGCTTTCTTTCACTAGTGTGGTGCCATGGGGTGGTTTGGTTGGGCTGGCTTGGGGGTGTCCCACACCCTAGACTTGAATCCCTTGAATGTTAGGGATGTACTCGATGATGAGGTTACCTGGACATGGTGGATAAGGTTGATAACTTTGGCCCAAATTATGCAAAAATACAGCCTGGTTTGTGATAAAAGATCAGGACCATTTCTAGGCATGTGGCACAGGGGGCTAGCACTCACTGTCTGTGCAGAATTTCACATGGGGAGACCAGCAACAACAGATTCATTCATGCATTGCAGTGACTGTGATAGTTACCTCGGGATGCCTCTTTCACCGGTGATGGGATTGGAGTATCTGCCTCAGGCGTGTCAAAATTGCCCTCTGAGTCAGACCTGTGGAAGACAATAAACCAGTTCTGTTAGATTCCTGTCATTGTTTCCCAATGAAATCAAGGTCTTGTCTTATATAAGCACACAAGAGCTGGATTAGCTAACATGCAAATTCTTCAGTCAGGACAAGTGGTTCCGAGCCATAGAGAAAGGCTGATAACATATGTGCATCACTAGCTGCACTTTACTCCAGTGATTCCCAACCTCGGTCCTCAAGGCACACTAACAGTCCTGGTTTTAGTTATAGCCATGAGTGTGCACAGATGGTTAAATCAAAATAACTGAGGTACTAATTAAGGCCCTCATTCAGAGCCGTACGCTCTGAGCAGAGCGCACGCTCTGAATGAGGGCCGCCCTCCATAAAAATGGAGCGTCCTCCTGGACGCTCATATAGCTGTGGGTCACCACCCACAGCCTATACGAGCGTGCAGTTTGATGGCCGCGTTGGTCTTGACCATCGCGACCATCGCCACCGAGAGCCGGAGCCTGTGGTTGAGGTTTTCAACCGCAAGGCCCGGAGTGATTTTGGCTCTATCAGAGCCAAAATCACTCCCACTGACATCACTAGTGATGTCAGTGGGCCGGCTTCTGACGGTAGGCGTTCCCTTGGGAACGCCCCCGTCAGGGAGGCACGCCCCCGGCATGCCCACCAAAGGGGGCGTGCTGCCAATCAACATCGACAGCACGCCCCCTTTGATCAGACACAACGAGCGAAGGAAAGTCCTTCGCTCGTCGCGTCTGGCGCATGCGCACGACGGAGCTCCCTCCGTCGTGCGCATGCTCAGTGCAGACCATCGACCCACTTGCGAGCGGACAGCCGCTCGCGAGTGGGTCTGAATCAGGCCCTAAGTCACTTGTACTCAAGTATGGCTATCCCTAAAACCTGGACTGTTAGTGTGCCTTGAGGAACGTGGTTGGGAACCCCTGCCTTACTCATATACATATCATAATAACAGAGTTACCCAAACTCTGCCAATACAGTCTAGGCTTTAAGGATATCCATGCTCGAGTCCAGATGGTTAAATCAAATTGATAGAGGTGCTCATTAGGTTACCTGTATAGATATCCTCAAAACCTGGACTGTAATGGCTGCATTTGGGAGACTCTGTATTATAGGATACAATGCCTGAGTACACGAGCCATGCAGAGTAATAACCCAACGCATCTTATAATGGAATAAAATGTGTTGTAGGCCATTTGACATGTCTGTAGTATCACTGGGAACTCTAAGTACTAAGAAAAGTCTCAATGGAAGTACTGAGACGTGGACCAGGCTACTGGAACACCATCATAGTGTCAGTACATCTGAGATGTCCAATTTTTCTCTATGGATAAAGCATGTGTTACAAATTCAATACAACATGTACACATCGAACACAGGATGGCAAAATAAACATTGGATATATGAATGTAGACCAGACCCTTGCACACAGTGAAAGTCACCATCTTGTGGGTTGAACCAATATTCTATGATGAATGTTCAATTCACTAGGACCCTGTGAAAACACTAAAGCGTGGGCTGAATAAGAAGTCAGCCTATAAAATGGCTGCCTCCATGGTGTGTAAAATGACATTCACTGTAAACAATATGCTTATAGTAACAGAGTATTGTAGTAATCTGCATTGTAACATTAGCCACAGAGAATGAGTTAAGTGCCCAGGTCCACTGTAACCTAGTCTCATTCTTAAGGGCCAGTGGGCATAGAGTGGCCTAGAGTACTACAGTCTGTATTTGCAATGGGTTTGGTATGGGAGCCCAGCAATCGGGATGCCTGCTGTCAAAAGACTTACAGCGGCATCCCAAAGCTGAGAATCCTGACAGGGGACTAGTAAGTATCTTAACCTCCTTTACCTCCTAACCCTCCTGTTCTGCACACTAACCCTCTCTACCCTGCACCTTAACCCTCCCCCCTAGTGCCTAAACCTAATCCCCCCCTTTCCGGTGGTGCCTAACCCTAACTCCCCCCCAAAAAAACAGCTAAACCCCTGGGGTGCCTAAACCTAACCCTGCCGCCCACGGCTAACAACTAAGCTTACGTTGGGATTTCGGCGCCGGTGTCCTGTCCGCGGTTTAGCATTCCCACGCCAGAATTTCGTCAGCAAGCATCCCGATGGTCGCCAATTTAACTACATCCCTTTGTAATTTATGTATTTATTTTTTTTTACAAATAGCCCCATGAGGTCTTGCATTTGCATTTGAACCTGAGCGCATGCGGGAGAAAGAAGCAGTCAGCTGCAAGAACCATTCAACCTTATGGTGAGGAACAAATGAAGATTCAGGAAGTAGTCCTCTTGTCGACTATCCGATTGTCGACGAACGTTATGGGAGCCCCAGTACGCAGACACCGGTATGTCGACAACTGTGAAACGGTATTTAAAGCATTTTACGAGCTTTGGCAACACAACTGTAAACATGATGCTTTACTATAACAAAACTAAGGGGGAGATTCAATTAAACGCGAGGTGAATAGTGCCGGGAAGTTGGTCCCGGAGCTATTCAATTCACCTCACAGTTTAGTCCAACTACAATCACTTAAGTCGGAGAATGCCTGTTCTCGTGACTTAACCTGGGTGTTTAGTCACGGGAACCGGAATTCTCTGACTAAAGTGCCGGCTGCGAGGCTGTTAGCGAAACGCTAAGCCGAAAAACAGTCTTCGTGCCCGGCACTTTAGTCGGATTTTTCCTCGCACCCTTAGGAGTGTGTGAGGAGAAATCCTTTAACCCAAATACGATCAACAGCACGCTTAATTAAATCGGCCCCTAAGATATCAATCTGCTTTAAGTTTATTTGCTCAATTGCAGTTCCTTGAGGTTACACCAGAGATCTGAAAATAATTACTCTGAGGTAACACTGTAATATGAGGAGGATTAGCAGGGCATGTGCATCCAAGCAGTGATGATATGTCTCTTTAAGCTCTTATATTGCAGCTGTTGTTTGCACTGACCCCACAAACTCCACACAGAGGTCAGAAGGTAACTCCATGACCAAATGATTCCCCCCTTCCCCTGGAGACTGACATAAATGCACAAGTGCCTCCAATCTTTATTGCTCCTGCTGAGTGATCTTTTCCAAAGTAGCTGCATCCAATGGCAATGCAGTACATTCCGAGGCTTATAATATAATATCATTGGGAAATCGTTTCAAACAGCGGTTTATACAGCTTGATGCACCACATATTGCGTTTTCTAATGTAAAGATATTTTCTAAGAAGATATGTCAACTAATGAAGGAATATGGAGAGCAGTACTCTGAAGTTAGAGTACAACTGTCCAATTGGGTGTTTCACTTGGCAGGGTGCAAAATTAAACGTGACATAGGGCTCCATTTACAAACGAATGAAAAACCAGCGGCAATTTTCGTTTAGTATCACTGTGATACAAACTAAAATTCCACTGGTATTTAGTAATACTTACCCCTCTGGCGAGGTCCAGGTCCTCGGCGAGGTCCTCCGCTGGGCTGCTCGACGGGGCTCCAGTGTTATGCGCATGCGCGACGGTCCCTCTGCACATGTGCATGACACAGAGACCCGGCAGTGCCTGGAAAGATTTGCTGAAGCCGGAAAGGCACCGCCAGGTCTCCATTGCCGGCAAAGGGGTCCGCATTGCTCTCGACATCTAAAAGATGGAGAGAGCAATGCTGTAAAAACAGCGGCAATACTAAATACAGAAAGATGGTATAACCACCACTGAATGTGACATCAACCAAAGTTTGGAAACGCAGGGCCTGATTCAGCAGAGGACGCAGTTGCTATCGCAGTTGCTTACATGGTAGTAGCTGCGATAGCACTAATATGGTAATGGAGCAGGAGGCGTCATACCCCTGCATGCAATACTAAAAATAGGGAATCTGTGTAAAAAACTGAGCAATGTCCGCAGGTGAATCAGGCCCTCAGACAATCAACTCATTGGACAGAGAGAAGAGCTTCCCAGCAAATTCTCGCAGACAGCAATATATTTACGATGAACCTTTATATAGACTAGAGTCTTTGTAGAATGGGTAAAATTCATAAAGCAAGAATCCAAACTGTCCAAGGCCATCCCAAACCCCTCATCTTTCATTCCTTGCACTTTATTTGAGGTATGTTTTGGTCCTTTGTGTTGCTGAAACATCCAACTTCTTTTCAGCTTCACGGACACTGAACTTTAGCCTCTTGTGATATTTCGTTAAATCCACTCCGCCTTCCTATGAACAGTCCCCTCAGGACTTTTTCTTTAGTTTTACAGTTCTCCTTCATTTCTATTTCTCAATGGTGTTTCTGACAGTAGACATTCCAAGCTGAAAGTGTTTAGACATCTTTTTATAGCCTTTCCCCACTTGCAATGAATTATCTTTATTTTCAATTCCTAAGGCAGCTGCCTGAAGGTATCCATGGCTTTGGAGAGTAGACACAACATCTCCAGAGGTTACAAGGTCAGAGTATGTATTAAACTCTGGATTTGCCTTCACTTAAGCTGGGTACACACTGGAGCAATGTCCCGATTTGCCGTTTCGTAACAATAAATCGTCTATATCGCTCAAGGTGTGTACGAGCGATGGCGTGCTCCCACGGTCGCTAGGATTGATGTGCTGCACATCAAACCTAGCATTATCGCTAACATCCTATAGTAAGTTAATGAAGGACGGAACAGTGATTGTTCCGTCGTTCATTAACTCGTTCCAGTGTATACGGGCAATCCCTGTTCTAGGGCATTCGTTCCGAAGCTCCTGAGCAGAGAGCGACACCTAAGGCAGGTAAGAGGAACTGCATAGGTTGTGACAGATCCAGGGTGCTAGAATGAACACTAATTAAATTGTGCAGAGCTAGGTCATGTTTAAGCATGTAGCCTGCAACGGTTCAACTCCAGTGATTCAGTAAAACATGCAGTTTGACCAAGAGTGCACCAACTTTTGCATACAATAGTATGTACAATAAACGTATACAAAACACTGAGCTGTGAACTGTGTTAAATAGCCGCACAGTGGAGCCAGCCATTTTGTGGGATCAACCAATGAGAATGCAGCCTGTCAGCTCCCAAGGAACCAGTGACATCACTGGGGCATAATGTGCCTCATGAATGGATTGGTTACATTCTCAAGAATACTGGCTACCTCAAGTGTGTAATCTATATGTGCCAAGGGAACTTTAATATTTTTACCAAAATAGATTACTGTAGGTAATTTTGTTAGGAGAGGGGGAAAGCAGCTAAGGGCCCCCTTTAGCCTGATCGTTTCAATATTTTACAAACAGCGGTAATCTAAGATTATCTCTGTCACTGTATTGCTCCTGCCATCTTTAAGAGCGATAGTCTTAAATAGGCTTCCAGCAGCTGAGCGGAGGATGCCAACGACGAGGGGGGCGCCGCAGGACCTTGTCGGCAAGGTAAGTAATGCTGAATATCAGTGGCATATTCGTATGCATCACTGCGATACTAAACAAAATAGGACGCAGGTGTTTAGGCTTGTTCTTAAATGGGTCCCTAAGTGTCGTACTTCACCAAAGAGCAGTTAGTGGTTACTGACATTTCCTTCCTATTTGCTTGTGTCAGCTTCTAGCAAACTCTCTCATTAAATGCTGCAAAGCCTATCACTAGAGAGAGGGAGATGCACTGTACAGCTATATATTATGTAACCCAGGGAATAAAAACTACACATACTGATCAGACGCAGGCTTTGTGTTGGTAAGTAAGATCCACAGCGAATATAAATGTATTTTGGTAAACCACAGACATACTTGTTGTTTTCCTTACATACCCCTATAGTGTGCAAGCAAAAAAAACAAGGTTTTCCTGCCCGAGTAACCCTCAATGTACTAGGGCGTATACTGACAGAACCTTGCAACTAATTGAACCTTCCCCATACACTCAAATACGCTACACTGCATTGCACTACTTGTACACAGTGATAGTCAGTGTGCTGTTCTGTATATTTGTGCTATTTATACAGATACTTCTCTTTATAAACAGACTGTACAGATGTACTTGCATTTCTGGAAATCTGCTCTCTCCTACATTCTTTCTTAATTCCTACTTTCAACTTTTTCTTCCCCTATTTACATCATCCTTACTATTACCATGTTTTCTTCAACTCCCACCTTCACTCAGTGTCTACCTAATCTTTTGTTCTGCCCCTTGCTTCCATCTTTATCCTTTCCCCCTTGTCTCCTCCACTTCCTCTTCCCCTTATCTCCTCTCCTCTGTCTACCTTCCTCACCATCTTCTCCCATTACTCCACTTTCATTCTCTTATACTCCACCAGGGTCCTACTACCTCACTGCTAATCCCTCCTCCCACCCCCCTCTCCATGTCCCTTCACCCCACATCCATCCACAAATCATTAATCTCCCTTCCTGCCCACCTTCTGCTAGCTCCCCTTCTAGCACTGGAGACCGCACCATCGCTACACTCTATTCATCTCGGTCCCCCAAATTAATCTCACCTCCATGCTACAACAACCCTGATAATCTCATACAAATCTCTCCAACAAAACTTGTCTCTCTATCCTGTGCCCTCTGGAATGCCAGGTCAGTCTGTAATAATCTGGTCCCAACCCATGACCTTTTCATCCCCAACTCCCTGAATCTCCTAGCCATTACTGAAACCTGGATTTTACCCTCAGACACCACTTCTCCTGTAGTTCTCTCCTCTGGGGGCCTCACCTTTTCCCACACCCCACGACCTGGGGGTCGCCATGGTGGTGGTGTTGGGGTCCTTCTATCCCCTGGTTACTCATACCAACCCATTCCCTCTGAACCATCCCTTACATTCTCTACATTTGAAGTCCATGCTATACACCTCTTCCACCCAGTACACCTCCAAGCAGCTGTCATTTACCGCCCCCTGGCCCTGCCTCCAAGTTCCTTGACAACTTTGCTTCCTGGCTCCCTCACTTTCACTCCTCAGACCTTCCCTCCATTATCCTAGGTGACTTCAATATTCCAATTGATATCCCCAGAGAATCCTCTGCCTCCAAACTCCTCACCCTTACATCTTTACTTGGTCTCTCCCAATGGACCTCCTCATCCTCCCATGTGAGTGGCCATTTGCTTGATCTGGTCTTCACTAACCGATGTGATATTTCTGATTACTCCAATTCCCCATTCCCACTTTCTGACCATCACCTTCTCTCTTTTAACCTGTCCCTCTCTCCTTCGCCTCCTCTACCTCCAAAAGCCACCATTACTAAGCGTAACATTGACGCTATCAACACAGTTTCCTTTTCTTTCCTGCTTGACTCACTTCCCTATTCAACGCCTCCCTTACTTCTGCTCTGGACTCTGTTGCTCCGGCGATCACTAGTCACCATCGCAGATCTACTCCTCAACCCTGGCATTCCAAATGCACCAGACACCTGCAAAAGTTTTCTCGAACCGCCGAGCGACAGTGGAGAAGATCACGCTTTAAGGCACATTTTCTCCATTTCAAATTTATACTCTCATCCTATAGTACTGCTCTCTGCCTCTCTAAACAGTCATATTTCAAAATCCTCATCTCCTCTCGGTCCTCTAATCCCCAGCATCTCTTCACCACTTTCAACTCCCTCCTTCGCCCACCCCCCTCCTCGTCTCCCCTCCTTGCTCTCTGCCCTTGACTTTGCTACCTACTTTACATTGAAAATTGATTCCATAAGTCAGGACATCATATCCAACCAGTCCTCCAGCTCTCCACCTCCTCCTTTCCCAGATCACCCCTCCCCATCAACTTTACCAACTCTAACATCCTTCTCCCCTGTATCTGGAGAGGAAGTCATGGACCTCATCTGGTCCTCCCCACCTTTCACCTCCCCCTTGATCCTATCACCTCCCACCTTCTCCGCTTCCTCTCTCTTTCTGCCTGCTCCCATCTTGCCCACCTCATTAACCTCTCATCAGGCACTGTTCCTTCTGCATTCAAGCATGCCCTTGTCTCCCCCATTCTTAAAAAATCTACCCTTGATCCTAACCTTCTTTCTAACTACCGACCCATCGCTCTCCTCCCTTTTGCCTCCAAACTCCTTGAGCGGATTGTCTACAACCGCCTTAGCTCTTTTCTTTCCTCCTTGACACTTTTCAGTCCGGCTTTCGCTCTCTCCACTCCAGTGAAACTGCCCTCACGAAAGTCAGCAACGACCTCGTTGCTGCCAAATCCAAAAGCCACTACTCTCTTCTCATTCTTCTTGATCTCTCTGCTGCTTTTGACACTGTGAACCACCCTCTCCTTCTGCATAGTCTTCACTCCCTTGGTCTACATGACACTGCCCTCTCCTGGCAGTCGTCCTACCTCTCTGACCGATCTTTCTCAGTTTCCTCTCATAACTCCTCTTCCTCCCCTCAGCCTCTTACAGTAGGTGTTCCCCAAGGTTCTGTTCTTGGACCTCTCCTATTCTCCCTGTATACTTTCTCTCTAGGTGAACTCATCAGCTCTTTTGACCTCCATTATCATCTCTATGCTGATGATACTCAAACTACCTTTCTTCCCCCTGATCTCTCCTCCTCTCTTCTGATTCGTATCTACAACTGTCTCTGTGCTATCTTTTCCTGGATGTCCCAGCGATTTCTTAAACTTAATATGTCTAAGACAGAGCTGATCATCTTCCCGCCCTCCCACATAACCTCACTTCCCACTATTTCTTTATCAATTGATGGAATAACTATCTCATCTAGTCCCAAGGTGCACTGTCTTGGAGTTATCCTGGACTCATCCTTCAAACCACATATCCAGAACCTTTGACAGTCCTGTCATTTCCATCTCAAAAATATTTCTAAGATCAGACCCTATCTCACCCAGGATGCTACTAAAACCCTCATACACTAACTGGTCATCTCCAGATTGGACTACTGTAACCTCCTCCTATCTGGCCTCCCCAAATCCCATCTCTCCTCTCCAGTCTATCCTTAATGCTGCTGCATTGCTTATCTTCCTCTCCAAACGCTCTACATCTGACTCCCTTCTCCTACAAGCCCTCCACTGGCTCCCCTTCCCTTTTAGAACCCAATTTTAATATCTCTGATCTCATCTCCCTTCACTCTCCTCTCCGCTCTCTTCGTTCAACTAATGCACGCCGCCTTTCATGCCAGCTGATTACTTCCTCCCACTCCCGCCTCCAAGACTTTGCCCGCACTGCTCCCCACCTCTGGAACTCTCTCTCCCACTCCCCATAAGACTCTTTGCAATCCTTCATATGGGCTCTCAAGACCCACTACTTAATCAAAGCCTTCCAGCTATCATTCTAACTCCCTGCTACATGCTCCTTCCTCCCCATCTACGTCAAACCTGTTTGTCTTCCCCTCCCTTTTAGAATGTAAGCTCTTACGAGCAGGGCCCTCTACCCTCTTGTGCTTCTCCCTACTTTAGTTCCATCTACTTCTTACTCACCACTACGGCACCTAACACTTGGTTGCTTATGCTCTGTTGCTGATCTGGGTGTTATGGTCGCTAATGTAGCAATATATATTATCCATGTCCTGGTCCTGTTTTGTATTGTTCTGTAAGTCGCTTGTCTACAATTTGTTTATGTACTTTGTAAGGCGCTGCAGAAAACTTGTGGCGCCATATAAATAATAATAATAATGTGTCCTCATACATCTAGCCTCAATATGCCACGCAGAGTCACATGCCTGGCGTGAGTGAGCCGCCACCCGTGCTAGTCTGCTAGTGTCGGGCGCCTTTTTTTGTCGAAAATGCGTCTAAGTTGCAATGTGACTAGGACGCACCAGGAGACTGCGCTGATTAATTTGCTATGTGACACTTGTATATCTGTGTGCACCTGAGTCTGTATATGAAGCAAAACGAAACTTGGAATGAAAAAAGCTGTGGCCGCCACATTGTAGCACTTCATATACAGCTTCAGAGACTCAGGTGCACTCAGATATACAAGTGCCGCATATCAAATTAATCAGCACAGTCTGCGGGTGCGTCCTAGTTGGAATTGCATTGCGACTTAGATGCATCTTTGGCAAAAATAAATAAATACGCAAAAAAGATGCTGGCACTAGCAGAGTCTCACGGGACATGGCGCGCGGGCAAGGCATTTTAGCACGACTGCAGCAAAGATGTATAAGGACACATCTGTACGCTCTTGTGGACAGAATGACCATTCTATGTATTTATGCCAGACTTCCATTTTTCTTTTTTATTTACACTGTGAAACTTGTTGGTGTTCTATTAAAAATCACTTTCACATAATACAGGTTGAGTCTCCCATATCCAAATATTCCGAAGTACAGAATTATTTTGGCATGACTGAGATAGTGAAACCTTTGATTTTTGATGACTCAGTGTACACAAACTTTGTCTAAGGCACAAATTATTAAAAATATTGTATAAAATTACCTTCAGTCTGTGTATAAGGTCTATAAGAAACATAAATGAATTTCATGTATGTACACAAACTTTGCTTGAGCCACAAAATTATTGAAAATATTGTATAAAATGACCTGCAGGCTGTGTGTATAAGGTATATATAACACGTAAATGCATTCTGTGTGTATATTTGGGTCCCATTCCCAAGATATCTCATTATGGTATGCAAATATTCCAAACTACAGAATATTCCGTTATCCAAAATAACCCCTGGTCCCAAGCATTTTGGATATGGGAGACTCAACCTGTACTGCTATTATTTAGTTATTTAGTTAGTTACTGCTATTATTTAATTTAGTTACTTACTTAGGAAATATGGATATTTCATTGGATATCATGTAAACAAGGTCAGCATCGTACTCTGATCACAGCATGCCCAGGAGATCACCATCTTTTTATTGATAGAGCTGACATTATGCAGCGCTGTACAGAGGGGATCAATTCCTGACACACATTACATACAATGACATGAAGCAGAAGCTAAAGATGTCCCTACTGCAATCAGCTTACAATCTATGAGCGGAGGGGAACACATGACACAAAGCAGCAGAATAACATTTTAGCTCCTGGTGTAGATAGTGCATGTGGCTATGGTGAAGCTGGTCACACACAATGCGACAAGTGCCGACGATCCGATAAATGCTCCAATCTGACAAAGTAATTATTGGATCGGTGCACACTCGTACACACTGAGCAGGTTCTTGCTCAGTGTGCACTTTTGTTTGATCTCTAGAACGGGATCGGTTGAATCAGGTGTGCAACTCATAAGATGCGACCTCCTGATCCAACTGTTTGCAGGAGCATTTGCAGCAGGTTATCAGCTTAGCTCCTGCGTACCACGCTATACAATTATTGGACTGATCATACAATTATCATCTGATCGGCCTGATAATTGTATAGTGTGCACCCAGCCTAAGGAAGCAGAAAATAAGAAAGCAGCTACAGGAATATCTGTGAAGCTACCGGTGGTGTAACTAGGAGAGGCAGCAGAAAGCAATATTAGAAATGGGGGTGCTGCTGGCCTAACCTGTCCTTCTCTATCTTAACCAAGCTTACTTCCTCTGCTGGTTCTAGAGGAGGCTTTGGCTTCCATGGTGTAGCAGCAGGGTGTACTAACAGCAAAATGAGGTTATAACTGAGAAAACTGCTGTTTTCAGAAGTTTGACCATATTTCTCATATGTATCAAACGCCGGTAAGTAAAACTTTCCGGAGACTGTACCCCACAGGCAAAGCCATCTTTAGGAGGACCAGAGAGGACAGCAGCAGTGGCAGCTACACTCATTGGGTCCAGCAGATGAGCTAATATTGTATTTAATGGATCTTCTAAACAACTTTGTGTTATAATTCTTCAGCACTACCATGTAATCTCACGCTGCCTTCACAGATGTGTTATATGTTTTATATTTGTGGGAAGAGGATTACGTGGGAGGTTGGGCACAGAGCTCATCTACACCGCAGCCATCACCAACTGCCGCCCACATGCTCAGTATCAGGAGCTGGTGACAATCACTCTATAGCTCAGTATGGGGATATGATCACCATTACTAACTATATAATATATATATATATATTATATACATACACACATATATACACACACAGCTCAGTATGGGGATATTATGACCACCATTACTATATATATATACAGCTCAGTATGGGGCTATGATCCCCATTATTATGCTCGGTATGGGGATATGATCACCATTGCTATATAGTAGAGCTCAGTATGGGGATATGATCACAATTACTACATAACACAGCTCTGTATGGGGATATGATCACATTATATAACACAGCTCTGTATGGGGATATGATCACATTATATAACACAGCTCAGTATGGGGATATGATCACCATTACTATATAATACAGCTCAGTATGAATATGTGATCACCATTACTAAGTATCACTATACAAACCAGCAGTTAGAGCCAGTGCACCAGCAGCAGGAGCCACCTGCGATGGGCTGGACACACATATAGGGCCAGCATAGTGCTGCATCTATGGGTTGTAATGGACACTACTCACCCCGACTCCTGGGAATGATCCTCCTCATCCTCTGTGCCCTCTCCTCCGCTTCCTCTCACCGCTGACCACGTCCACTTTGCCCACTGGACGGGTGAAAGCATCTGCCAAGGACTGAATGCCATCCTATAGCCTCTGTCACCGCTGCTCACCCCCGGCCGGAGCACATACTACTACACACCGCCAGGTGCTGGCTCCGGAGACTGCAGCAGCAGCAGGGAAAGGATGATACTGGCTGCTGGGCAGCTGTGTGCTGCTGCTGGGAATCAGCTGTCTGGCATGTCTCTGCTGCACTCCCTCCCCCTAGCAGACTGTACTACTAGCGGGGAGGAGCAGGCAGCACACACAGCCCTGGCAGTGGCAGGTTCCCATCCCATCCTCCTCCTGGGACCAGCAGCAATCACTGGCTGGGACATACCCTAATATGATTATTTCAGTGTATAACTGGCACTCAACAGGTCTCATCATCCCTGCATTACACTCTATGCATTACACATCATCCAGTATCCCATACACAGCAATGGATTTTTTTTTTAACCCTGCATGTTCAGTCTGTAATTAAATACAAGTTAGTTACACACAGACGCCATCCACACCTCCTCTCTGGTATGTACTATTACATCAGATATAGGGGAATACCGCCCACTGAGCTCTGATAGAGAATACAGGCCTCAAGGTTTGTTTTTGTTTTGTTTTTCCCTCCACCCCTAGGAGGTTGTTTAATGGTTCAGTCTGAAAGTGTATGGGAATTAGCAGAACAAAAAAGTAATAGGAAACCTGCAAAGTAATAATAAGGTCCAAGATGCAGCTGCTCAGGGCCCAGCTTCCTGCTCACACAGTCCCGGCCACAGGCACGGGAAGTGCCCCAGCTGCAGTTCCCCTTTTAAGACTTTCTTATGATGTGTTTTCTGCAGTTCCCCTGCTGGAGCCTTTGAAGCTGCTGTTATTTCCGTTGTTTCTATAATACAATACAATGAAAAAGAAACATCAGCACTAGAGGTGATGCTCTGTACACTGGGGATCTGGGCTGTACACTGGGGATTTGGGCTGTACATCGGGGATCTGGGCTGTACACTGTGAATCTAGATTGTACACCGGGGATCTGGGCTGTACACCGGGGAGCTAGGCTGTACAATAGACTGTACACCGGGAATCTAGACTGTACACCGGGGATCTGGACTGTACACTGGGAATCTAGACTGTACACTGGGGATCTGGGCTGTACACTGGGGATCTAGACTGTACACTGGGGATCTGGGCTGTACACTGGGAATCTAGACTGTACACTGGGGATCTGGGCTGTACACTGGGAATCTAGACTGTACACGGGGAATCTGGGCTGTACACTGGGAATCTAGGCTGTACACCGGGGATCTGGGCTGTACACCGGGAATCTAGACTGTACACCCTGGGGATCTGGGCTGTACACTGGGAATCTAGACTGTACACTGGGGATCTGGGCTGTACATCGGGAATCTGGGCTGTACACTGGGGATCTGGGCTGTACACTGGGAATCTAGACTGTACACTGGGGATCTGGGCTGTACACTGGGAATCTAGACTGTACACTGGGGATCTGGGCTGTACATCGGGAATCTGGGCTGTACACCGGGGATCTGGGCTGTACACCGGGGATCTGGGCTGTACACCGGGAATCTGGGCTGTACATCGGGGATCTGGACTGTACACTGGGAATCTAGACTGTACACTGGGGATCTGGGCTGTACACTGGGAATCTGGGCTGTACACTGGGAATCTAGACTGTACACTGGGGATCTGGGCTGTACACTGGGAATCTAGACTGTACACTGGGGATCTGGGCTGTACATCGGGAATCTGGGCTGTACACCGGGGATCTGGGCTGTACACCGGGCATCTGGGCTGTACACCGGGAATCTGGACTGTACACCGGGAATCTGGACTGTACACTGGGGATCTGGGCTGTACACTGGACAGTTTTGATTGAAAAATCCAGGAAAGTCCACATTGTATAGGAGGAATAATTTAAATAGACTTTATGGCTTATATTGTAATTGGGTCAGGCCTATTTTTAAAGTATAAAATATCCTATTTTATGCTGTGTGTGCACTCAAACACTGTGTATCCCTGACGCATCTTTTTTTTATGTCTGTAAAGGAGGCAGGGGTGTAAAGGGGCCTATCCATTAGCAGATAAATTTGAACGATGAACGATTTATCGTTCAGTCGTTCAATTTATCTGCTAATGGATAGGCTCTGAACGTTTAAAATGCGCGCTCCCGCGGCCGACAAATTTTGTCTTTTGTCTCTCCAACATGTTAGTCAATTATCGCTGACAGATATTAGAAATATCTGTAGCGGTAAACGACGAACGATATTTTTAATGAAAATGAATAGAAACATTAAAAAAAATCCACTCCTTGAATGATGTCATGAAATATCGTTCGTCGTTTGCAAAAATCTGTCATGTACATAACAGATATGTCACCACAGCCCCAGGAATTTTCAAGGGATAATCTTTTGTCTTTCATCTTTTGAAAAAGATCTGCTAATGGATAGGTCCCTTAACATATGTTAAGTACAGTAAAGATGCATTCACTCATATACTTGCGTTCTTAGAGGTAGGGAAAGCCACATATACAAAATGCTTTTAATCAGTGTTTCCCAACTCCAGTCCTCAGGCCTCCTAAGTGCATGTTTTACAGGTCTCAGTATCACAAGTGATATAAATAGCACCACTTGTGGATCTATTAAAATGTGTCAGCCAGTAATGACTACACCTGTGAACCAACTAGGAGATCTGGAAAACATGCACTGTTGTGCTGGGTACACACTATGCAATATATCGTTCATACAACCGACGAACAATATATCATTAAGTGTGTCAGCTTGTGTGTACACACAATATATCTGTGAAAGACATTGGGGCCCATTTATCAATGATCACTTTTGCAATGCGATAAGGGCATGTCAGTAACGCCCCTGATCACATTGCAAAAAGCGATCCTATTGGGCGGATGTATCATCCAGGACATGCAATGTCTCCGGAGTGCTGTAGGCCAGTGCAGGGGGTGGTGCGCATGTGCAGTCCCACGGACAGCACCTCCTCCATAGCCGGGGATTTTTTCCGGCGGATCCCGCCGCCAGCTAATAGTGCTACAGTGCTAATCTTCAAATGGTGTTAGCTGCAGGGGCCAATATCTAGAATGCATCGCATTCCGGATATTAGTAAATTTAGCAGCATTGCATCCCCCATAGAAAACTATGAGGGAGGCGGCTGCCAGCGGCAATGGATGGGTCACAGCAGGTATCGGAGATACCTGCCGTGGTCCCTCCTTCATACATACGGGGGATACTTAGTATTTGAAGTTAACCCCTGAACGGGTCCCTAAGTGTGTATGAGCTACCCATTGACTGACCCGTACACCGGCCGCAGGTATCGATGACCCTGACATCACTGGGCGGGCAAATTTGAATGCCCACCCAGTTGTGTCTGGCCGATTGGTTAGAGTATGCTTATCAAATTGGTCACTTGGCATGCGCTGGACAGTCGGACAGCCGCTGGCTCGCTAAAGTGTGTACCCAGAATTAGAGTTCCTGAAGACTGTAGTTGAGAAACAGTGCTTTAGGTAGTCTGGGAAAAGTATTCCTAATTGCTGCTATATGTGGCTACAAGGACCAGGGCTTAACATTGCTCTGTGCCGCCCCCTTTGTGCATGATGTCATACACAAAGGGGGCAGGGCCGCCAGCACTCGGAAGTTCAGTAGTGTCCGGAGCTTCTTCAAGATGTATACGGCAGGGTGGCTGCCTGTGGCGTCCAAAGGATTCTACGGACGGCACTGCCGCAGCGTTACTAGCTATAAGGGCCGAGGATAAGCCATGGTGCCACCCAGAGCTATGTGCTCTGTGCAGCAACACTGGTCGCACACCCCTAGTTATGGCCCTGACAAGGAATGATAGTTTTCCAGGTCACTTTCCATCAATGAATAATATACCCCTACATGGTAGATTGTTAGAGATTTTTAGTATTTGAGTAACTAATCACGCTGAAAAGTTCAGTCACCCCTGCCATAGGGGAAACAGGCCAACAAAAACAAAAAGACTGGCACATGCACAGTAGGAAATGCTAAGGATTAGTAATAAACAGGCTACTTAACAGTGAATAAATCACTAGTAAAACAGCAATTATAGTGCTTTTAGGAAAGGGATAGCAACGTTATAAATTGCATATTACAGTGAATGTAAACAATTGATGTACAGCACTCAGTGGGCACCTCAGACTACCCATTTTCTGCTTGGGTCAATGCTGCAGTGACTCCTCCAATGGTCAGGCATTGCTATCACTCCTTTTTCGGCTGCCAGAGAAGGTTTGTGTATGGGAAGTGACAAAGGACATATGAAAACATGGATCACTGCTAGTGTGGTAATCCCCTCCTCATTAAAAATATGTTCCCAGATCTTACATCTCTTTCCTACCTAGTTTACAATCAAACCATCCCTGATCTGACAGCCTGCCTCAATTATGATCATACACTATTACTGACAAAACCCCACTTCAATTATGATCATACGCCACACTTCACAAACCAAACCCCCTCCTCAATTGGAAACATACCCTAGTCCTGACAATCTCCCCCTCCTTCCTTAATATACTTTATAATTAAATAAGTGTCAAATCTGACAACCCCCCCAATTAAAATCACAGAATTGTCCCCCAGACCAAACAACCCCTTCGTCCTCAATTAACATCATGTCCCAGAAGTGTTCTTCCCTTACCTGCCACCCCTCCCCCCTCAATTACTAGCATGTTCCAACTGCCTTAAATCTGGTAAATAAAAATCCATTTAAAATGAGACCTCAGATCTATGGGGGTAGCCCATTACTCAGCATCCTCCTGCTGCTGCTGTGGTCCCTCATATCTCCGATCCCGGCTCTCTCCCAGTCTGCATGGCTACTTGCACTGCAGTTTCCAGGAGCATCCATTGCCTGACACCTAGCCGCGGGGGGAGATGCCCTCCTGCCCAGTCCGCCCCTACTTACATTTATTTATTTACGAAGGTGGTGCGCAGATGGGGCTTGGGCCGGCTGACAGGGAGGGGAAGAGGCCACTGCCGCTACCGCCGCTGCCAGTCCCTCGGAGCAGGCACGGCAGTAAGTGATTTAGCAGGGCTAGGCGGCCACCACTACCCACTATCCCACGGTGGCCGGCCTAACGTATTAAGCTAAATGACGTCACACGTTGTGACGTCCTCTCGCCCAGGCCCCGCCCCCATTACAGCCGACTTGCGCATGCGCAGAGCATATTTCGACAGGGCAGTGGGGAAAACCGGCGGGTTCTTTACACTTTCCGGGGTAGCGGGAGCTCCCAGTGTATAGCGGGAGGCTCCCGCGGAAATCGGGAGTGTAGGTAAGTATGCACTAAGGGGCCCATTTATCAAGGATCGCTTTCAGGGCATACCAGTAACGCCCCTGATCGCTTTGCAAAAAGCGATCCTATCGGCCGGATGTATCATCCGGGACATGGGCTCCGAAAGGAGACCATCCCTGCAATGTCTCCGGAGAGCTGCCTGACAGTGCAGGGGGCTGATGCACATGCACATCCGCCATAGCCGGGGAGTGTGCCGGCGGATCCATACGCCAGCTAATAGTGCGCGTTGTAGCCTATAGGCTACAGTGGCTAGCGCCACCTTCAGATGGCGTTAGCTGCGGGGGCCAATATTTGGAATGCATCGCTTCCCCCATAGAAACCTATGGGGGAGGAGGCTGCCAGCAGCAATAGATGGGTCACAGCAGGTATCGGAGATACCTGCTGCGGTCCCTCCTTCATACATGCGGGGGATACTTAGTATTTGAGGTAAACCCCCGAAATTTGATAAATGAGCCCCATATTCACTAAACACCCAGCAGAGATCCTCATGTAGGAAGACTTTCTGATTCTCACAGTTCTTCAGAAGCTCTTTATTTTCCAGTCAGTCCAGCAAGAACCATAAATCCTCGATAGTACTGGCATCCAGCTAAGAAGCACTCAGGGGTACAAGACTGGGAACACCCAATACCATAATTGTCTACTTTTGAAAAAGCATTTCAGGGAGATTGTAATAGCACCTATGAGCGCGGCGGTAAAATGGACGTGTACTGTTCTGAGAAGCGTGTCATGAAGTTGACGTATATCCAAATGTAAACGAGCCCTAAAGCAGCAGTTGTTGGTCAGTAATATCTACTTGTTGATGAAAATACACTAATACAACATTGTACCTTATAACCAACGCAGGGAAATGGTACTGATGATCCAATTTGAATGTATATATATATACACCTTATTTCTTTTATTTTCCCAAGTATATAACAGCTACACAATGGGGGTAAAGTGCAATCAGGGAGATTACTAGACTCTTCAGGAAGTCTCCCTGACAAGTACTGTATGCCCAATACAGCCACATGTGCTCTTTATACAGAGATACTGTAAGCCCAGTCTATACCCTTGATATCAATTAAAATAAGCACTTGAAATACTGCACAAAACTAGTGGGTGTTTGAGCAGGGTGGTCAGTGTAGGACAGGAGGTCAATTCCTCTGAGCCAACCAATCCGGACTGAGGGCCTGATTTAGACCCGGTCACAAGCGCTGCGCACTCGCAACCGGGTCGATGGTGGGCCAGTGCGCGTGAGCCCTGGAGCGAGCGCAAAAAGCACTCACTCCAGGGCTCACTACAAAAGGGGCGGCTGTCGCTGTTGATCAACAGCTCGACCCCTTTTGTAGGCGTGGCTGGGGGGGTGGCTTCACAAACAGAGGCGTTCCCAAGCGAACGCCGGCCGTTTGTGGGCGGCTTCACTGACATCACTAGTGATGTCAGTGAGAGAGCTTCCGGCTCTGTTAGAGCCGAAAGCTCTCTGGGGCTTGCGGTCACGAGACCCTACCACAAGGGTCTCGTCCCAAGCCCGATGGTCTTGACCATCGCGACATCATCATGACCGCTCTCATAAGCTGTGGGTGGTAACCCACAGCTATACGAGCGGCCAAGAGGCCGCAACTTAAAAACCAAGCACCCGCCCTGATTTAGAGCGAGTGCTCGCTTTTTGCGAGTGCCTCTGAATCAGGCCCTAGGTTTGAATGGGCCAGAGGACAAGACCTTAATGAGCATGTGCAGGTCATTTCTTCCCTGGCTTTGCAAAGAGACAGACAGACCTTATTTCTTTATAAACAGCATATAATCACAAAGATAAATACATTATTAATGCTTACTAGGAAACTCTAGTTATAGGGAGCAATGACTACCTAAATGCTTTGTCATCAGCACGATAACAATCAATAGGCTGAAGCCTATGGCACTGGGACTTGGGGGTGCCACCAGAGTTAGAAGCTCCACCGGGGAAGCAAGGAGATCTTACTGCATGGGATCCCCCACCATCTAGCCTATTGGGGTACAGAACGAGCGAACCATAACAATTAGCATCATGGTTTTAACTCACAGGTTCTCAAATTTCAAAAGTGAAATAATTAGCTCCACCTGTGGATCTTTAAAATGTGTCAGTGAGTAATGACTACACCTGTGCCCAGCTAGGTGACCTGTAAAACGTGACCTGTGTGGGGTCCCGAGGGCCGAGTTTGAGAACCACTGTTTTAACTAATGACACAGCAACGCTGTTAGTGTAGAGAAGCTGGGTGAAGCCAAAGCTGCTGCAGAGTGCATTGGAGGGATTGTTACGGTTATTAAATAGATAAGGTGCGTACACACATAACGATTTTTTGAACGATTTAACGATAACAACGTTATCGTTAAATTGTTTGTAAAATCGTTCATCTTTGTAAGCTGAACGATAATCTTCCATGCGCATTCACGTTTGTAGTTCATCGTCCATTCTGACTGTCCAACAAACGATTCTCATTCAGAAAATCGTTCATATTGTGCAGAATGAACGATGAACGATTTCCATTCACTGTATGCATGATTAAAAAATCGTTCATCGTTCAACGTTTTTGAAAATCATTCATTATTTTAGTAACCAACGATTTTTAGTGAACAATTTTCGTTCAATTTTTCAGAGGAAAAAATGAACGAAATTGTTTACTAAGGGCCTGATTCAGACTTGGGAATAGAGAGAGATATCTCTCACAACTGATCATCTTGGTGAAACCATGCTGCACTGCCGGTGGGGCAGATTTAAAATGTGCAGAGAGATTTAGATTTGGGAGGAGTGTTTCCAAACTGACATCTAAATTGTAGAGTAATAATAAAGCTGTGCAGTATTTGTGGGCTACATGTAAAAGCAGCCAGTATTTACCCCACATGTAATTTTTTTTTATGTATTTACACCCCTTGCATTGCAATATGGTTTGTTCAGGTTCACATTTGAGAGAGATATCTCACTCTACTCCCAAATTGTTGTGTGTGTAGGCAGCTTTAGTAATAGCTTTGAAAGTGCTATGCTCCATTGGGTTTGAGTGTTTGGATTGGTATTGGAACTAATGATGAGCAGTTCGATTCTACTTGGTTACGTTTGGATCTTAAAAACGGCATCTTATTCGCTATCCAGCTCTCACGTGTTTTGGATAGCCAATAAGATCAATCCAAACTTGTGCTAAACGCACATCTCTAATTGGAACACCCATATAATTGCTATGCACCTGCTTTCATATTATGCCTTCATATTTACCTGGATATATGCTTTATGATCAAATCTTGTCACATTATATTTGCTTGTGGCTTTTAGCTCTAAAATAACTGTGTTATGCTGCATGTAACTCCATAAAAACACACACAGATTATTTTTGATAGTGGATCTAATACAAATTTGTAATAAACACCTGACAACTAGTTGAGTATAAAAGGCTGGTACTCCCTGTTCTTTTTTGTATACTGACAACATGTGGTGTGATTCTCTCCCTTTAATGCATACGTGCTCTTGCATACATTAACATACACACGCACAAACAAACATATTCTATATGCACAACTTTGAGCCTAGAAGATGGGTGGTGTGATCCATGTGTGACCGGTGGTACGTCGCTGTACAGAAGCAGCAGATGAGACAGTACTAGTGGACGTCTCTGTACAGAAGCGGCAGATGAGACAGCACTAGTGGATGTGTCTGTACAGAAGCGGCAGATGAGACAGCAATAGTGGACGTCTCTGTACAGAAGCGGCAGATGAGACAGCACTAGTGGACGTCTCTGTACAGAAGCGGCAGATGAGACAGCACTAGTGGACGTCTCTGTACAAAAGCGGCAGATGAGACAGCACTAGTGGACGTCTCTGTACAGAAGCGGCAGATGAGACAGCACTAGTGGACGTCTCTGTACAGAAGCGGCAGACAGCACTAGTGGATGTGTCTGTACAGAAGCGGCAGATGAGACAGCACTAGTGGACGTCTCTGTACAGAAGCGGCAGATGAGACAGCACTAGTGGATGTCTCTGTACAGAAGCAGCAGATGAGACAGTACTAGTGGACGTCTCTGTACAGAAGCAGCAGATGAGACAGTACTAGTGGACATCTCTGTACAGAAGCGGCAGATGAGAGCACTAGTGGACGTCTCTGTACAGAAGCGGCAGATGAGACAGTACTAGTGGGCGTCTCTGTACAGAAGCGGCAGATGAGACAGTACTAGTGGACATCTCTGTACAGAAGCGGCAGATGAGACAGCACTAGTGGATGTCTCTGTACAGAAGCGGCAGATGAGACAGCACTAGTGGACGTCTCTGTACAGAAGCGGCAGACAGCACTAGTGGACGTCTCTGTACAGAAGCGGCAGATGAGACAGCACTAGTGGACGTCTCTGTACAGAAGCGGCAGATGAGACAGCACCAGTGGACATCTCTGTACAGAAGCGGCAGATGAGACGGCACTAGTGGACGTCTCTGTACAGAAGCGGCAGACAGCACTAGTGGATGTCTCTGTACAGAAGCGGCAGATGAGACAGCACTAGTGGACGTCTCTGTACAGAAGCGGCATACAGCACTAGAGGACGTCTATGTACAGAAGCGGCAGATGAGGCAGTACTAGTGGACGTCTCTGTACAGAAGCGGCAGATGAGACAGTACTAGAGGACGTCTATGTACAGAAGCGGCACATGAGACAGCACTAGTGGACGTCTCTGTACAGAAGCGGCAGACAGCACTAGTGGACATCTCTGTACAGAAGCGGCAGATGAGACCGCACTATTGGACGTCTCTGTACAGAAGCGGCAGACAGCACTAGTGGATGTCTCTGTACAGAAGCGGAAGATGAGACAGCACTAGTGGATGTCTCTGTACAGAAGCGGCAGATGAGACAGTACTAGTGGACGTCTCTGTACAGAAGCGGCAGACAGCACTAGTGGACATCTCTGTACAGAAGCGGCAGATGAGACCGCACTAGTGGACGTCTCTGTACAGAAGCGGCAGACAGCACTAGTGGATGTCTCTGTACAGAAGCGGCAGATGAGACAGTACTAGTGGACGTCTCTGTACAGAAGCGGCAGACAGCACTAGTGGACATCTCTGTACAGAAGCGGCAGATGAGACCGCACTAGTGGACGTCTCTGTACAGAAGAGGCAGACAGCACTAGTGGATGTCTCTGTACAGAAGCAGCAGATGAGACAGCACTAGTGGATGTCTCTGTACAGAAGTGGCAGATGAGACAGTACTAGTGGACGTCTCTGTACAGAAGCGGCAGACAGCACTAGTGGACATCTCTGTACAGAAGCAGCAGATGAGACCGCACTAGTGGACGTCTCTGTACAGAAGCGGCAGACAGCACTAGTGGATGTCTCTGTACAGAAGCGGCAGATGAGACAGTACTAGTGGACGTCTCTGTACAGAAGCGGCAGACAGCACTAGTGGACGTCTCTGTACAGAAGCGGCACATGAGACAGCACTAGTGGACGTCTCTGTACAGAAGCGGCAGATGAGACAGCACTAGTGGATGTCTCTGTACAGAAGCAGCAGACAGCACTAGTGGACGTCTCTGTACAGAAGCGGCAGACAGCACTAGTGGATGTCTCTGTACAGAAGCGGCAGATGAGACAGTACTAGAGGACGTCTATGTACAGAAGCGGCAGATGAGACAGTACTAGTGGATGTCTCTGTACAGAAGCGGCAGACAGCACTAGTGGATGTCTCTGTACAGAAGCGGCAGATGAGACAGTACTAGTGGACGTCTCTGTACAGAAGCGGCAGATGAGACAGCACTAGTGGACGTCTCTGTACAGAAGCGGCAGATGAGACAGCACTAGTGGACGTCTCTGTACAGAAGCGGCAGACAGCACTAGTGGATGTCTCTACAGAAGCGGCAGATGAGACAGCACTAGTGGACGTCTCTGTACAGAAGCGGCAGATGAGACAGCACTAGTGGACGTCTCTGTACAGAAGCGGCAGATGAGACAGCACTAGTGGACGACTCTGTACAGAAGCGGCAGACAGCACTAGTGGATGTCTCTGTACAGAAGCGGCAGATGAGACAGTACTAGTGGACGTCTTTGTACAGGAGCGGCAGATGAGACAGCACTAGTGGACGTCTCTGTACAGAAGCAGCAGATGAGAAAGCACTAGTAGACGTCTCTGTACAGAAGCGGCAGACAGCACTAGTGGATGTCTCTGTACAGAAGCGGCAGATGAGACAGCACTAGTGGACGTCTCTATACAGAAGCGGCAGATGAGACAGCACTAGTGGACGTCTCTGTACAGAAGCGGCAGATGAGACAGCACTAGTGGATGTCTCTGTACAGAAGCGGCAGATGAGACAGCACTAGTGGACGTCTCTGTACAGAAGCGGCAGATGAGACAGTACTAGTGGACATCTCTGTACAGAAGCGGCAGATGAGACAGCACTAGTGGACGTCTCTGTACAGAAGCGGCAGATGAGACAGCACTAGTGGACGTCTCTGTACAGAAGCAACAGACAGCACTAGTGGACGTCTCTGTACAGAAGCGGCAGATGAGACAGCACTAGTGGACGTCTCTGTACAGAAGCAACAGACAGCACTAGTGGACGTCTCTGTACAGAAGCGGCAGACAGTACTAGTGGACGTCTCTGTACAGAAGCGGCAGATGAGACAGCACTAGTGGACGTCTCTGTACAGAAGCGGCAGATGAGACCGCACTAGTGGACGTCTCTGTACAGAAGCGACAGACAGCACTAGTGGACATCTCTGTACAGAAGCGGCAGATGAGACAGCACTAGTGGACATCTCTGTACAGAAGCGGCAGATGAGACAGCACTAGTGGACGTCTCTGTACAGAAGCAACAGACAGCACTAGTGGACGTCTCTGTACAGAAGCGGCAGACAGTACTAGTGGACGTCTCTGTACAGAAGCGGCAGATGAGACAGCACTAGTGGACGTCTCTGTACAGAAGCGGCAGATGAGACCGCACTAGTGGACGTCTCTGTACAGAAGCGACAGACAGCACTAGTGGACATCTCTGTACAGAAGCGGCAGATGAGACAGCACTAGTGGACATCTCTGTACAGAAGCGGCAGATGAGACAGCACTAGTGGACGTCTCTGTACAGAAGCGGCAGATGAGACAGTACTAGTGGACGTCTTTGTACAGGAGCGGCAGATGAGACAGCACTAGTGGACGTCTCTGTACAGAAGCAGCAGATGAGAAAGCACTAGTAGACGTCTCTGTACAGAAGCGGCAGACAGCACTAGTGGATGTCTCTGTACAGAAGCGGCAGATGAGACAGCACTAGTGGACGTCTCTATACAGAAGCGGCAGATGAGACAGCACTAGTGGACGTCTCTGTACAGAAGCGGCAGATGAGACAGCACTAGTGGATGTCTCTGTACAGAAGCGGCAGATGAGACAGCACTAGTGGACGTCTCTGTACAGAAGCGGCAGATGAGACAGTACTAGTGGACGTCTCTGTACAGAAGCGGCAGATGAGACAGCACTAGTGGACGTCTCTGTACAGAAGCGGCAGATGAGACAGCACTAGTGGACGTCTCTGTACAGAAGCAACAGACAGCACTAGTGGACGTCTCTGTACAGAAGCGGCAGATGAGACAGCACTAGTGGACGTCTCTGTACAGAAGCAACAGACAGCACTAGTGGACGTCTCTGTACAGAAGCGGCAGACAGTACTAGTGGACGTCTCTGTACAGAAGCGGCAGATGAGACAGCACTAGTGGACGTCTCTGTACAGAAGCGGCAGATGAGACCGCACTAGTGGACGTCTCTGTACAGAAGCGACAGACAGCACTAGTGGACATCTCTGTACAGAAGCGGCAGATGAGACAGCACTAGTGGACATCTCTGTACAGAAGCGGCAGATGAGACAGCACTAGTGGACGTCTCTGTACAGAAGCAACAGACAGCACTAGTGGACGTCTCTGTACAGAAGCGGCAGACAGTACTAGTGGACGTCTCTGTACAGAAGCGGCAGATGAGACCGCACTAGTGGACGTCTCTGTACAGAAGCGGCAGATGAGACCGCACTAGTGGACGTCTCTGTACAGAAGCGACAGACAGCACTAGTGGACATCTCTGTACAGAAGCGGCAGATGAGACAGCACTAGTGGACATCTCTGTACAGAAGCGGCAGATGAGACAGCACTAGTGGACGTCTCTGTACAGAAGCGGCAGATGAGACAGCACTAGTGGACGTCTCTGTACAGAAGCGGCAGATGAGACAGCACTAGTGGACGTCTCTGTACAGAAGCGGCAGACAGCACTAGTGGACGTCTCTGTACAGAAGCGGCAGACAGCACTAGTGGACATCTCTGTACAGAAGCGGCAGATGAGACCGCACTATTGGACGTCTCTGTACAGAAGCGGCAGACAGCACTAGTGGATGTCTCTGTACAGAAGCCGAAGATGAGACAGCACTAGTGGATGTCTCTGTACAGAAGCGGCAGATGAGACAGTACTAGTGGACGTCTCTGTACAGAAGCGGCAGACAGCACTAGTGGACATCTCTGTACAGAAGCGGCAGATGAGACCGCACTAGTGGACGTCTCTGTACAGAAGCGGCAGACAGCACTAGTGGATGTCTCTGTACAGAAGCGGCAGATGAGACAGTACTAGTGGACGTCTCTGTACAGAAGCGGCAGACAGCACTAGTGGACATCTCTGTACAGAAGCGGCAGATGAGACCGCACTAGTGGACGTCTCTGTACAGAAGCAGCAGACAGCACTAGTGGATGTCTCTGTACAGAAGCAGCAGATGAGACAGCACTAGTGGATGTCTCTGTACAGAAGTGGCAGATGAGACAGTACTAGTGGACGTCTCTGTACAGAAGCGGCAGACAGCACTAGTGGACATCTCTGTACAGAAGCAGCAGATGAGACCGCACTAGCGGACGTCTCTGTACAGAAGCGGCAGACAGCACTAGTGGATGTCTCTGTACAGAAGCGGCAGATGAGACAGTACTAGTGGACGTCTCTGTACAGAAGCGGCAGACAGCACTAGTGGACGTCTCTGTACAGAAGCGGCACATGAGACAGCACTAGTGGACGTCTCTGTACAGAAGCGGCAGATGAGACAGCACTAGTGGATGTCTCTGTACAGAAGCAGCAGACAGCACTAGTGGACGTCTCTGTACAGAAGCGGCAGACAGCACTAGTGGATGTCTCTGTACAGAAGCGGCAGATGAGACAGTACTAGAGGACGTCTATGTACAGAAGCGGCAGATGAGACAGTACTAGTGGATGTCTCTGTACAGAAGCGGCAGACAGCACTAGTGGATGTCTCTGTACAGAAGCGGCAGATGAGACAGTACTAGTGGACGTCTCTGTACAGAAGCGGCAGATGAGACAGCACTAGTGGACGTCTCTGTACAGAAGCGGCAGACAGCACTAGTGGATGTCTCTACAGAAGCGGCAGATGAGACAGCACTAGTGGACGTCTCTGTACAGAAGCGGCAGATGAGACAGCACTAGTGGACGTCTCTGTACAGAAGCGGCAGATGAGACAGCACTAGTGGACGTCTCTGTACAGAAGCGGCAGACAGCACTAGTGGATGTCTCTGTACAGAAGCGGCAGATGAGACAGTACTAGTGGACGTCTTTGTACAGGAGCGGCAGATGAGACAGCACTAGTGGACGTCTCTGTACAGAAGCAGCAGATGAGAAAGCACTAGTAGACGTCTCTGTACAGAAGCGGCAGACAGCACTAGTGGATGTCTCTGTACAGAAGCGGCAGATGAGACAGCACTAGTGGACGTCTCTATACAGAAGCGGCAGATGAGACAGCACTAGTGGACGTCTCTGTACAGAAGCGGCAGATGAGACAGCACTAGTGGATGTCTCTGTACAGAAGCGGCAGACAGCACTAGTGGATGTCTCTGTACAGAAGCGGCAGATGAGACAGCACTAGTGGACGTCTCTGTACAGAAGCGGCAGATGAGACAGTACTAGTGGACGTCTCTGTACAGAAGCGGCAGATGAGACAGCACTAGTGGACGTCTCTGTACAGAAGCGGAAGATGAGACAGCACTAGTGGACGTCTCTGTACAGAAGCGGCAGATGAGACAGCACTAGTGGACGTCTCTGTACAGAAGCAACAGACAGCACTAGTGGACGTCTCTGTACAGAAGCGGCAGATGAGACAGCACTAGTGGACGTCTCTGTACAGAAGCAACAGACAGCACTCGTGGACGTCTCTGTACAGAAGCGGCAGACAGTACTAGTGGACGTCTCTGTACAGAAGCGGCAGATGAGACAGCACTAGTGGACGTCTCTGTACAGAAGCGGCAGATGAGACCGCACTAGTGGACGTCTCTGTACAGAAGCGACAGACAGCACTAGTGGACATCTCTGTACAGAAGCGGCAGATGAGACAGCACTAGTGGACATCTCTGTACAGAAGCGGCAGATGAGACAGCACTAGTGGACGTCTCTGTACAGAAGTGGCAGATGAGACAGCACTAGTGGACGTCTCTGTACAGAAGCGGCAGATGAGACAGCACTAGTGGACGTCTCTGTACAGAAGCGGCAGACAGCACTAGTGGACGTCTCTGTACAGAAGCAGCAGATGAGAAAGCACTAGTAGACGTCTCTGTACAGAAGCGGCAGACAGCACTAGTGGATGTCTCTGTACAGAAGCGGCAGATGAGACAGCACTAGTGGACGTCTCTGTACAGAAGCGGCAGATGAGACAGCACTAGTGGACGTCTCTGTACAGAAGCGGCAGATGAGACAGCACTAGTGGACGTCTCTGTACAGAAGCGGCAGACAGCACTAGTGGATGTCTCTACAGAAGCGGCAGATGAGACAGCACTAGTGGACGTCTCTGTACAGAAGCGGCAGATGAGACACCACTAGTGGACGTCTCTGTACAGAAGCGGCAGATGAGACAGCACTAGTGGACGTCTCTGTACAGAAGCGGCAGATGAGACAGTACTAGTGGACGTCTTTGTACAGGAGCGGCAGATGAGACAGCACTAGTGGACGTCTCTGTACAGAAGCAGCAGATGAGAAAGCACTAGTAGACGTCTCTGTACAGAAGCGGCAGACAGCACTAGTGGATGTCTCTGTACAGAAGCGGCAGATGAGACAGCACTAGTGGACGTCTCTATACAGAAGCGGCAGATGAGACAGCACTAGTGGACGTCTCTGTACAGAAGCGGCAGATGAGACAGCACTAGTGGATGTCTCTGTACAGAAGCGGCAGATGAGACAGCACTAGTGGACGTCTCTGTACAGAAGCGGCAGATGAGACAGTACTAGTGGACATCTCTGTACAGAAGCGGCAGATGAGACAGCACTAGTGGACGTCTCTGTACAGAAGCGGCAGATGAGACAGCACTAGTGGACGTCTCTGTACAGAAGCAACAGACAGCACTAGTGGACGTCTCTGTACAGAAGCGGCAGATGAGACAGCACTAGTGGACGTCTCTGTACAGAAGCAACAGACAGCACTAGTGGACGTCTCTGTACAGAAGCGGCAGACAGTACTAGTGGACGTCTCTGTACAGAAGCGGCAGATGAGACAGCACTAGTGGACGTCTCTGTACAGAAGCGGCAGATGAGACCGCACTAGTGGACGTCTCTGTACAGAAGCGACAGACAGCACTAGTGGACATCTCTGTACAGAAGCGGCAGATGAGACAGCACTAGTGGACATCTCTGTACAGAAGCGGCAGATGAGACAGCACTAGTGGACGTCTCTGTACAGAAGCAACAGACAGCACTAGTGGACGTCTCTGTACAGAAGCGGCAGACAGTACTAGTGGACGTCTCTGTACAGAAGCGGCAGATGAGACAGCACTAGTGGACGTCTCTGTACAGAAGCGGCAGATGAGACCGCACTAGTGGACGTCTCTGTACAGAAGCGACAGACAGCACTAGTGGACATCTCTGTACAGAAGCGGCAGATGAGACAGCACTAGTGGACATCTCTGTACAGAAGCGGCAGATGAGACAGCACTAGTGGACGTCTCTGTACAGAAGCGGCAGACAGCACTAGTGGATGTCTCTGTACAGAAGCGGCAGATGAGACAGTACTAGTGGACGTCTCTGTACAGAAGCGGCAGACAGCACTAGTGGACGTCTCTGTACAGAAGCGGCACATGAGACAGCACTAGTGGACGTCTCTGTACAGAAGCGGCAGATGAGACAGCACTAGTGGATGTCTCTGTACAGAAGCAGCAGACAGCACTAGTGGACGTCTCTGTACAGAAGCGGCAGACAGCACTAGTGGATGTCTCTGTACAGAAGCGGCAGATGAGACAGTACTAGAGGACGTCTATGTACAGAAGCGGCAGATGAGACAGTACTAGTGGATGTCTCTGTACAGAAGCGGCAGACAGCACTAGTGGATGTCTCTGTACAGAAGCGGCAGATGAGACAGTACTAGTGGACGTCTCTGTACAGAAGCGGCAGATGAGACAGCACTAGTGGACGTCTCTGTACAGAAGCGGCAGACAGCACTAGTGGATGTCTCTACAGAAGCGGCAGATGAGACAGCACTAGTGGACGTCTCTGTACAGAAGCGGCAGATGAGACAGCACTAGTGGACGTCTCTGTACAGAAGCGGCAGATGAGACAGCACTAGTGGACGTCTCTGTACAGAAGCGGCAGACAGCACTAGTGGATGTCTCTGTACAGAAGCGGCAGATGAGACAGTACTAGTGGACGTCTTTGTACAGGAGCGGCAGATGAGACAGCACTAGTGGACGTCTCTGTACAGAAGCAGCAGATGAGAAAGCACTAGTAGACGTCTCTGTACAGAAGCGGCAGACAGCACTAGTGGATGTCTCTGTACAGAAGCGGCAGATGAGACAGCACTAGTGGACGTCTCTATACAGAAGCGGCAGATGAGACAGCACTAGTGGACGTCTCTGTACAGAAGCGGCAGATGAGACAGCACTAGTGGATGTCTCTGTACAAAAGCGGCAGACAGCACTAGTGGATGTCTCTGTACAGAAGCGGCAGATGAGACAGCACTAGTGGACGTCTCTGTACAGAAGCGGCAGATGAGACAGTACTAGTGGACGTCTCTGTACAGAAGCGGCAGATGAGACAGCACTAGTGGACGTCTCTGTACAGAAGCGGAAGATGAGACAGCACTAGTGGACGTCTCTGTACAGAAGCGGCAGATGAGACAGCACTAGTGGACGTCTCTGTACAGAAGCAACAGACAGCACTAGTGGACGTCTCTGTACAGAAGCGGCAGATGAGACAGCACTAGTGGACGTCTCTGTACAGAAGCAACAGACAGCACTCGTGGACGTCTCTGTACAGAAGCGGCAGACAGTACTAGTGGACGTCTCTGTACAGAAGCGGCAGATGAGACAGCACTAGTGGACGTCTCTGTACAGAAGCGGCAGATGAGACCGCACTAGTGGACGTCTCTGTACAGAAGCGACAGACAGCACTAGTGGACATCTCTGTACAGAAGCGGCAGATGAGACAGCACTAGTGGACATCTCTGTACAGAAGCGGCAGATGAGACAGCACTAGTGGACGTCTCTGTACAGAAGTGGCAGATGAGACAGCACTAGTGGACGTCTCTGTACAGAAGCGGCAGATGAGACAGCACTAGTGGACGTCTCTGTACAGAAGCGGCAGACAGCACTAGTGGACGTCTCTGTACAGAAGCAGCAGATGAGAAAGCACTAGTAGACGTCTCTGTACAGAAGCGGCAGACAGCACTAGTGGATGTCTCTGTACAGAAGCGGCAGATGAGACAGCACTAGTGGACGTCTCTGTACAGAAGCGGCAGATGAGACAGCACTAGTGGACGTCTCTGTACAGAAGCGGCAGATGAGACAGCACTAGTGGACGTCTCTGTACAGAAGCGGCAGACAGCACTAGTGGATGTCTCTACAGAAGCGGCAGATGAGACAGCACTAGTGGACGTCTCTGTACAGAAGCGGCAGATGAGACAGCACTAGTGGACGTCTCTGTACAGAAGCGGCAGATGAGACAGCACTAGTGGACGTCTCTGTACAGAAGCGGCAGATGAGACAGTACTAGTGGACGTCTTTGTACAGGAGCGGCAGATGAGACAGCACTAGTGGACGTCTCTGTACAGAAGCAGCAGATGAGAAAGCACTAGTAGACGTCTCTGTACAGAAGCGGCAGACAGCACTAGTGGATGTCTCTGTACAGAAGCGGCAGATGAGACAGCACTAGTGGACGTCTCTATACAGAAGCGGCAGATGAGACAGCACTAGTGGACGTCTCTGTACAGAAGCGGCAGATGAGACAGCACTAGTGGATGTCTCTGTACAGAAGCGGCAGATGAGACAGCACTAGTGGACGTCTCTGTACAGAAGCGGCAGATGAGACAGTACTAGTGGACATCTCTGTACAGAAGCGGCAGATGAGACAGCACTAGTGGACGTCTCTGTACAGAAGCGGCAGATGAGACAGCACTAGTGGACGTCTCTGTACAGAAGCAACAGACAGCACTAGTGGACGTCTCTGTACAGAAGCGGCAGATGAGACAGCACTAGTGGACGTCTCTGTACAGAAGCAACAGACAGCACTAGTGGACGTCTCTGTACAGAAGCGGCAGACAGTACTAGTGGACGTCTCTGTACAGAAGCGGCAGATGAGACAGCACTAGTGGACGTCTCTGTACAGAAGCGGCAGATGAGACCGCACTAGTGGACGTCTCTGTACAGAAGCGACAGACAGCACTAGTGGACATCTCTGTACAGAAGCGGCAGATGAGACAGCACTAGTGGACATCTCTGTACAGAAGCGGCAGATGAGACAGCACTAGTGGACGTCTCTGTACAGAAGCAACAGACAGCACTAGTGGACGTCTCTGTACAGAAGCGGCAGACAGTACTAGTGGACGTCTCTGTACAGAAGCGGCAGATGAGACAGCACTAGTGGACGTCTCTGTACAGAAGCGGCAGATGAGACCGCACTAGTGGACGTCTCTGTACAGAAGCGACAGACAGCACTAGTGGACATCTCTGTACAGAAGCGGCAGATGAGACAGCACTAGTGGACATCTCTGTACAGAAGCGGCAGATGAGACAGCACTAGTGGACGTCTCTGTACAGAAGCGGCAGATGAGACAGTACTAGTGGACGTCTTTGTACAGGAGCGGCAGATGAGACAGCACTAGTGGACGTCTCTGTACAGAAGCAGCAGATGAGAAAGCACTAGTAGACGTCTCTGTACAGAAGCGGCAGACAGCACTAGTGGATGTCTCTGTACAGAAGCGGCAGATGAGACAGCACTAGTGGACGTCTCTATACAGAAGCGGCAGATGAGACAGCACTAGTGGACGTCTCTGTACAGAAGCGGCAGATGAGACAGCACTAGTGGATGTCTCTGTACAGAAGCGGCAGATGAGACAGCACTAGTGGACGTCTCTGTACAGAAGCGGCAGATGAGACAGTACTAGTGGACGTCTCTGTACAGAAGCGGCAGATGAGACAGCACTAGTGGACGTCTCTGTACAGAAGCGGCAGATGAGACAGCACTAGTGGACGTCTCTGTACAGAAGCAACAGACAGCACTAGTGGACGTCTCTGTACAGAAGCGGCAGATGAGACAGCACTAGTGGACGTCTCTGTACAGAAGCAACAGACAGCACTAGTGGACGTCTCTGTACAGAAGCGGCAGACAGTACTAGTGGACGTCTCTGTACAGAAGCGGCAGATGAGACAGCACTAGTGGACGTCTCTGTACAGAAGCGGCAGATGAGACCGCACTAGTGGACGTCTCTGTACAGAAGCGACAGACAGCACTAGTGGACATCTCTGTACAGAAGCGGCAGATGAGACAGCACTAGTGGACATCTCTGTACAGAAGCGGCAGATGAGACAGCACTAGTGGACGTCTCTGTACAGAAGCAACAGACAGCACTAGTGGACGTCTCTGTACAGAAGCGGCAGACAGTACTAGTGGACGTCTCTGTACAGAAGCGGCAGATGAGACCGCACTAGTGGACGTCTCTGTACAGAAGCGGCAGATGAGACCGCACTAGTGGACGTCTCTGTACAGAAGCGACAGACAGCACTAGTGGACATCTCTGTACAGAAGCGGCAGATGAGACAGCACTAGTGGACATCTCTGTACAGAAGCGGCAGATGAGACAGCACTAGTGGACGTCTCTGTACAGAAGCGGCAGATGAGACAGCACTAGTGGACGTCTCTGTACAGAAGCGGCAGATGAGACAGCACTAGTGGACGTCTCTGTACAGAAGCGGCAGACAGCACTAGTGGACGTCTCTGTACAGAAGCGGCAGACAGCACTAGTGGACATCTCTGTACAGAAGCGGCAGATGAGACCGCACTATTGGACGTCTCTGTACAGAAGCGGCAGACAGCACTAGTGGATGTCTCTGTACAGAAGCCGAAGATGAGACAGCACTAGTGGATGTCTCTGTACAGAAGCGGCAGATGAGACAGTACTAGTGGACGTCTCTGTACAGAAGCGGCAGACAGCACTAGTGGACATCTCTGTACAGAAGCGGCAGATGAGACCGCACTAGTGGACGTCTCTGTACAGAAGCGGCAGACAGCACTAGTGGATGTCTCTGTACAGAAGCGGCAGATGAGACAGTACTAGTGGACGTCTCTGTACAGAAGCGGCAGACAGCACTAGTGGACATCTCTGTACAGAAGCGGCAGATGAGACCGCACTAGTGGACGTCTCTGTACAGAAGCAGCAGACAGCACTAGTGGATGTCTCTGTACAGAAGCAGCAGATGAGACAGCACTAGTGGATGTCTCTGTACAGAAGTGGCAGATGAGACAGTACTAGTGGACGTCTCTGTACAGAAGCGGCAGACAGCACTAGTGGACATCTCTGTACAGAAGCAGCAGATGAGACCGCACTAGCGGACGTCTCTGTACAGAAGCGGCAGACAGCACTAGTGGATGTCTCTGTACAGAAGCGGCAGATGAGACAGTACTAGTGGACGTCTCTGTACAGAAGCGGCAGACAGCACTAGTGGACGTCTCTGTACAGAAGCGGCACATGAGACAGCACTAGTGGACGTCTCTGTACAGAAGCGGCAGATGAGACAGCACTAGTGGATGTCTCTGTACAGAAGCAGCAGACAGCACTAGTGGACGTCTCTGTACAGAAGCGGCAGACAGCACTAGTGGATGTCTCTGTACAGAAGCGGCAGATGAGACAGTACTAGAGGACGTCTATGTACAGAAGCGGCAGATGAGACAGTACTAGTGGATGTCTCTGTACAGAAGCGGCAGACAGCACTAGTGGATGTCTCTGTACAGAAGCGGCAGATGAGACAGTACTAGTGGACGTCTCTGTACAGAAGCGGCAGATGAGACAGCACTAGTGGACGTCTCTGTACAGAAGCGGCAGACAGCACTAGTGGATGTCTCTACAGAAGCGGCAGATGAGACAGCACTAGTGGACGTCTCTGTACAGAAGCGGCAGATGAGACAGCACTAGTGGACGTCTCTGTACAGAAGCGGCAGATGAGACAGCACTAGTGGACGTCTCTGTACAGAAGCGGCAGACAGCACTAGTGGATGTCTCTGTACAGAAGCGGCAGATGAGACAGTACTAGTGGACGTCTTTGTACAGGAGCGGCAGATGAGACAGCACTAGTGGACGTCTCTGTACAGAAGCAGCAGATGAGAAAGCACTAGTAGACGTCTCTGTACAGAAGCGGCAGACAGCACTAGTGGATGTCTCTGTACAGAAGCGGCAGATGAGACAGCACTAGTGGACGTCTCTATATAGAAGCGGCAGATGAGACAGCACTAGTGGACGTCTCTGTACAGAAGCGGCAGATGAGACAGCACTAGTGGATGTCTCTGTACAGAAGCGGCAGACAGCACTAGTGGATGTCTCTGTACAGAAGCGGCAGATGAGACAGCACTAGTGGACGTCTCTGTACAGAAGCGGCAGATGAGACAGTACTAGTGGACGTCTCTGTACAGAAGCGGCAGATGAGACAGCACTAGTGGACGTCTCTGTACAGAAGCGGAAGATGAGACAGCACTAGTGGACGTCTCTGTACAGAAGCGGCAGATGAGACAGCACTAGTGGACGTCTCTGTACAGAAGCAACAGACAGCACTAGTGGACGTCTCTGTACAGAAGCGGCAGATGAGACAGCACTAGTGGACGTCTCTGTACAGAAGCAACAGACAGCACTCGTGGACGTCTCTGTACAGAAGCGGCAGACAGTACTAGTGGACGTCTCTGTACAGAAGCGGCAGATGAGACAGCACTAGTGGACGTCTCTGTACAGAAGCGGCAGATGAGACCGCACTAGTGGACGTCTCTGTACAGAAGCGACAGACAGCACTAGTGGACATCTCTGTACAGAAGCGGCAGATGAGACAGCACTAGTGGACATCTCTGTACAGAAGCGGCAGATGAGACAGCACTAGTGGACGTCTCTGTACAGAAGTGGCAGATGAGACAGCACTAGTGGACGTCTCTGTACAGAAGCGGCAGATGAGACAGCACTAGTGGACGTCTCTGTACAGAAGCGGCAGACAGCACTAGTGGACGTCTCTGTACAGAAGCAGCAGATGAGAAAGCACTAGTAGACGTCTCTGTACAGAAGCGGCAGACAGCACTAGTGGATGTCTCTGTACAGAAGCGGCAGATGAGACAGCACTAGTGGACGTCTCTGTACAGAAGCGGCAGATGAGACAGCACTAGTGGACGTCTCTGTACAGAAGCGGCAGATGAGACAGCACTAGTGGACGTCTCTGTACAGAAGCGGCAGACAGCACTAGTGGATGTCTCTACAGAAGCGGCAGATGAGACAGCACTAGTGGACGTCTCTGTACAGAAGCGGCAGATGAGACAGCACTAGTGGACGTCTCTGTACAGAAGCGGCAGATGAGACAGCACTAGTGGACGTCTCTGTACAGAAGCGGCAGACAGCACTAGTGGATGTCTCTGTACAGAAGCGGCAGATGAGACAGTACTAGTGGACGTCTTTGTACAGGAGCGGCAGATGAGACAGCACTAGTGGACGTCTCTGTACAGAAGCAGCAGATGAGAAAGCACTAGTAGACGTCTCTGTACAGAAGCGGCAGACAGCACTAGTGGATGTCTCTGTACAGAAGCGGCAGATGAGACAGCACTAGTGGACGTCTCTATACAGAAGCGGCAGATGAGACAGCACTAGTGGACGTCTCTGTACAGAAGCGGCAGATGAGACAGCACTAGTGGACGTCTCTGTACAGAAGCGGCAGATGAGACAGCACTAGTGGACGTCTCTGTACAGAAGCGGCAGATGAGACAGTACTAGTGGACGTCTCTGTACAGAAGCGGCAGATGAGACAGCACTAGTGGACGTCCCTGTACAGAAGCGGCAGATGAGACAGCACTAGTGGACGTCTCTGTACAGAAGCAACAGACAGCACTAGTGGACGTCTCTGAACAGAAGCGGCAGATGAGACAGCACTAGTGGACGTCTCTGTACAGAAGCAACAGACAGCACTAGTGGACGTCTCTGTACAGAAGCGGCAGACAGTACTAGTGGACGTCTCTGTACAGAAGCGGCAGATGAGACAGCACTAGTGGACGTCTCTGTACAGAAGCGACAGACAGCACTAGTGGACATCTCTGTACAGAAGCGGCAGATGAGACAGCACTAGTGGACATCTCTGTACAGAAGCGGCAGATGAGACAGCACTAGTGGACGTCTCTGTACAGAAGCGGCAGATGAGACAGCACTAGTGGACGTCTCTGTACAGAAGCGGCAGATGAGACAGCACTAGTGGACGTCTCTGTACAGAAGCGGCAGACAGCACTAGTGGACGTCTCTGTACAGAAGCGGCAGACAGCACTAGTGGACATCTCTGTACAGAAGCGGCAGATGAGACCGCACTATTGGACGTCTCTGTACAGAAGCGGCAGACAGCACTAGTGGATGTCTCTGTACAGAAGCGGAAGATGAGACAGCACTAGTGGATGTCTCTGTACAGAAGCGGCAGATGAGACAGTACTAGTGGACGTCTCTGTACAGAAGCGGCAGACAGCACTAGTGGACATCTCTGTACAGAAGCGGCAGATGAGACCGCACTAGTGGACGTCTCTGTACAGAAGCGGCAGACAGCACTAGTGGATGTCTCTGTACAGAAGCGGCAGATGAGACAGTACTAGTGGACGTCTCTGTACAGAAGCGGCAGACAGCACTAGTGGACATCTCTGTACAGAAGCGGCAGATGAGACCGCACTAGTGGACGTCTCTGTACAGAAGCGGCAGACAGCACTAGTGGATGTCTCTGTACAGAAGCAGCAGATGAGACAGCACTAGTGGATGTCTCTGTACAGAAGTGGCAGATGAGACAGTACTAGTGGACGTCTCTGTACAGAAGCGGCAGACAGCACTAGTGGACATCTCTGTACAGAAGCAGCAGATGAGACCGCACTAGCGGACGTCTCTGTACAGAAGCGGCAGACAGCACTAGTGGATGTCTCTGTACAGAAGCGGCAGATGAGACAGTACTAGTGGACGTCTCTGTACAGAAGCGGCAGACAGCACTAGTTGACGTCTCTGTACAGAAGCGGCACATGAGACAGCACTAGTGGACGTCTCTGTACAGAAGCGGCAGATGAGACAGCACTAGTGGATGTCTCTGTACAGAAGCAGCAGACAGCACTAGTGGACGTCTCTGTACAGAAGAGGCAGACAGCACTAGTGGATGTCTCTGTACAGAAGCGGCAGACAGCACTAGTGGATGTCTCTGTACAGAAGCGGCAGATGAGACAGTACTAGAGGACGTCTATGTACAGAAGCGGCAGATGAGACAGTACTAGTGGATGTCTCTGTACAGAAGCGGCAGACAGCACTAGTGGATGTCTCTGTACAGAAGCGGCAGATGAGACAGTACTAGTGGACGTCTCTGTACAGAAGCGGCAGATGAGACAGTACTAGTGGACGTCTCTGTACAGAAGCGGCAGATGAGACAGCACTAGTGGACGTCTCTGTACAGAAGCGGAAGATGAGACAGCACTAGTGGACGTCTCTGTACAGAAGCGGCAGATGAGACAGCACTAGTGGACGTCTCTGTACAGAAGCAACAGACAGCACTAGTGGACGTCTCTGTACAGAAGCGGCAGATGAGACAGCACTAGTGGACGTCTCTGTACAGAAGCAACAGACAGCACTCGTGGACGTCTCTGTACAGAAGCGGCAGACAGTACTAGTGGACGTCTCTGTACAGAAGCGGCAGATGAGACAGCACTAGTGGACATCTCTGTACAGAAGCGGCAGATGAGACCGCACTAGTGGACGTCTCTGTACAGAAGCGACAGACAGCACTAGTGGACATCTCTGTACAGAAGCGGCAGATGAGACAGCACTAGTGGACATCTCTGTACAGAAGCGGCAGATGAGACAGCACTAGTGGACGTCTCTGTACAGAAGCGGCAGATGAGACAGCACTAGTGGACGTCTCTGTACAGAAGCGGCAGATGAGACAGCACTAGTGGACGTCTCTGTACAGAAGCGGCAGACAGCACTCGTGGACGTCTCTGTACAGAAGCAGCAGATGAGAAAGCACTAGTAGACGTCTCTGTACAGAAGCGGCAGACAGCACTAGTAGACGTCTCTGTACAGAAGCGGCAGATGAGACAGCACTAGTGGACGTCTCTATACAGAAGCGGCAGATGAGACAGCACTAGTGGACGTCTCTGTACAGAAGCGTCAGACAGCACTAGTGGATGTCTCTGTACAGAAGCGGCAGATGAGACAGCACTAGTGGACGTCTCTGTACAGAAGCGGCAGATGAGACAGTACTAGTGGACGTCTCTGTACAGAAGCGGCAGATGAGACAGCACTAGTGGACGTCTCTGTACAGAAGCGGCAGATGAGACAGCACTAGTGGACGTCTCTGTACAGAAGCAACAGACAGCACTAGTGGACGTCTCTGTACAGAAGTGGCAGATGAGACAGTACTAGTGGACGTCTCTGTACAGAAGCGGCAGACAGTACTAGTGGACGTCTCTGTACAGAAGCGGCAGATGAGACAGCACTAGTGGACGTCTCTGTACAGAAGCGGCAGATGAGACAGCACTAGTGGACGTCTCTGTACAGAAGCGGCAGACAGCACTAGTGGACATCTCTGTACAGAAGCGGCAGATGAGACAGCACTAGTGGACATCTCTGTACAGAAGCGGCAGATGAGACAGCACTAGTGGACGTCTCTGTACAGAAGCGGCAGATGAGACAGCACTAGTGGACGTCTCTGTACAGAAGCGGCAGATGAGACAGCACTAGTGGACGTCTCTGTACAGAAGCGGCAGACAGCACTAGTGGATGTCTCTGTACAAAAGCGGCAGATGAGACAGCACTAGTGGACGTCTCTGTACAGAAGCGGCAGACAGCACTAGTGGACGTCTCTGTACAGAAGCGGCAGATGAGACAGCACTAGTGGACGTCTCTGTACAGAAGCGGAAGATGAGACAGCACTAGTGGACGTCTCTGTACAGAAGCGGCAGATGAGACAGCACTAGTGGACGTCTCTGTACAGAAGCAACAGACAGCACTAGTGGACGTCTCTGTACAGAAGCGGCAGATGAGACAGCACTAGTGGACGTCTCTGTACAGAAGCAACAGACAGCACTCGTGGACGTCTCTGTACAGAAGCGGCAGACAGTACTAGTGGACGTCTCTGTACAGAAGCGGCAGATGAGACAGCACTAGTGGACATCTCTGTACAGAAGCGGCAGATGAGACCGCACTAGTGGACGTCTCTGTACAGAAGCGACAGACAGCACTAGTGGACATCTCTGTACAGAAGCGGCAGATGAGACAGCACTAGTGGACATCTCTGTACAGAAGCGGCAGATGAGACAGCACTAGTGGACGTCTCTGTACAGAAGCGGCAGATGAGACAGCACTAGTGGACGTCTCTGTACAGAAGCGGCAGATGAGACAGCACTAGTGGACGTCTCTGTACAGAAGCGGCAGACAGCACTCGTGGACGTCTCTGTACAGAAGCAGCAGATGAGAAAGCACTAGTAGACGTCTCTGTACAGAAGCGGCAGACAGCACTAGTAGACGTCTCTGTACAGAAGCGGCAGATGAGACAGCACTAGTGGACGTCTCTATACAGAAGCGGCAGATGAGACAGCACTAGTGGACGTCTCTGTACAGAAGCGTCAGACAGCACTAGTGGATGTCTCTGTACAGAAGCGGCAGATGAGACAGCACTAGTGGACGTCTCTGTACAGAAGCGGCAGATGAGACAGTACTAGTGGACGTCTCTGTACAGAAGCGGCAGATGAGACAGCACTAGTGGACGTCTCTGTACAGAAGCGGCAGATGAGACAGCACTAGTGGACGTCTCTGTACAGAAGCAACAGACAGCACTAGTGGACGTCTCTGTACAGAAGTGGCAGATGAGACAGTACTAGTGGACGTCTCTGTACAGAAGCGGCAGACAGTACTAGTGGACGTCTCTGTACAGAAGCGGCAGATGAGACAGCACTAGTGGACGTCTCTGTACAGAAGCGGCAGATGAGACAGCACTAGTGGACGTCTCTGTACAGAAGCGGCAGACAGCACTAGTGGACATCTCTGTACAGAAGCGGCAGATGAGACAGCACTAGTGGACATCTCTGTACAGAAGCGGCAGATGAGACAGCACTAGTGGACGTCTCTGTACAGAAGCGGCAGATGAGACAGCACTAGTGGACGTCTCTGTACAGAAGCGGCAGATGAGACAGCACTAGTGGACGTCTCTGTACAGAAGCGGCAGACAGCACTAGTGGATGTCTCTGTACAAAAGCGGCAGATGAGACAGCACTAGTGGACGTCTCTGTACAGAAGCGGCAGACAGCACTAGTGGACGTCTCTGTACAGAAGCGGCAGATGAGACAGCACTAGTGGACGTCTCTGTACAGAAGCGGCAGACAGCACTAGTGTATGTCTCTGTACAGAAGCGGCAGACAGCACTAGTGGATGTCTCTGTACAGAAGCGGCAGATGAGACAGCACTAGTGGACGTCTCTGTACAGAAGCGGCAGACAGCACTAGTGGATGTCTCTGTACAGAAGCGGCAGATGAGACAGCACTAGTGGACGTCTCTGTACAGAAGCGGCAGACAGCACTAGTGGACGTCTCTGTACAGAAGCGGCAGATGAGACAGCACTAGTGGACGTCTCTGTACAGAAGCGGCAGACAGCACTAGTGTATGTCTCTGTACAGAAGCGGCAGACAGCACTAGTGGATGTCTCTGTACAGAAGCGGCAGATGAGACAGCACTAGTGTATGTCTCTGTACAGAAGCGGCAGACAGCACTAGTGGACGTCTCTGTACAGAAGCGGCAGATGAGACAGCACTAGTGGACGTCTCTGTACAGAAGCGGCAGACAGCACTAGTGTATGTCTCTATACAGAAGCGGCAGACAGCACTAGTGGACGTCTCTGTACAGAAGCGGCAGATGAGACAGCACTAGTGGACATCTCTGTACAGAAGCGGCAGACAGCACTAGTGGACGTCTCTGTAGGAATTTCTGTGGTTGTGGCTGCAACATTTGCATATATTCGTTAAACCTCTGCATATGGAAAGACAGCCCCGATGGGATCTGCGTGCACCTCGGAATCAGGCCCTCAGTCCTTCTCCTTCATGGCTTTTTTCCTTAAGCACAGTCCTACCGCACCTTACTGCCTCATACCTCCTCACTATCTCTCTTCAATTATCCCTGTAGTCACGTCTGGTGGGGTCCTGCAGCAGAGTCTAAACCTGCTGGCCGGGGTTGCTGGGGAAGATTAGTGTCCATGCCTCTGGGGAAGCTGCTTCAAACCAGAATTGACAGTAACAAATCCTCCACATTCCTATGGGTGGGATGCACTAACACCGTGCAATACTTACCGCCATTCTTGGCATTCCTACTGATCGCATATGCACTAACATATCAGTAGCACAAAGGACAGCTCTTCCGATAAGAGCTGTCCTTTGCGATCCGCCCTGCACCGTGTACTTCCGGGTTTATGACCCGGGAGTCCATCTGCGCATGAGCAGAGTGACGCGGCGGCTGCAGGGCATGCTAAGAGAGATCCGATCGGATCCCTCATACCAGCGAGATGTGGTAGAAGCCCATAGGCTTCCGGAAACAGGGTTTTCATCGCATTTTCCATATAGTGCATCTCGCCCATAGTCTGACAATTGGCTTGCACAATGCATTTACTACATAGCTCTGAGTTTTACTACGCTATTACCTTCCTGATTTATCTTACTGTATACTCATTTTATCCTCTTACACTCTTGCTGGACCTGAAAGTCATTTATACCCCTTTTCCAACAAACTTTAAACCTGGGTTATTGCAGGGGCAAACCGGGTCGAGGTTTGGTGCGAAAGGGTCAGAGAAAAATTACCCTGATCGAGTTACCCGTGAAACTGACCTTGCTTGCCACCATGTTTGAACCCTGCACGGTCCTGGGTAACGGTGCGACTTAGTTATCTGACCTGGATCACTCACTGCTGCAATGGTGGGCAGTGCAGGGGGCGTGGCAGCACGATCGCGTCATCGCGGACCCATCCCCGCTATATAATGCTGAGATTTCCTGCATTGTAAAGCAGGAGGTCAGGTTACAAAACCCGTCATCAGACCCCTCTGGACCACCCATTTTCGGCAGGTAAGTCAGAGGTGGGCATCTTGACCGGGAGACACCCTCTCTTACCATCCGATTGTCGGGAGCCTCCTGGCCATTGCCGGAGAATTGGCAAGTGCATGCCAAGGTGGCAGCACAGACGGTGTAATGGTTAGTATTACTGCCTCACAGCACTGAGGTTGTGGGTTCGATTCCCACCACGGCCCTAACTGTGTGGAGTTTGTATATTCTCCCTGTGTTTGCGTGGGTTTCCTCCGGGTGCTCCGGTTTCCTCCCACACTCCAAAAATATACTGGTAGGTTAATTGGCTTCTAACAAAATTAACCCTATAACGTGTGTGTGTATGTGTGTAGATTGTAAGCTCCACTGGGGCAGGGACTGATGTGAATGGTAAGATATTCTCTGTAAAGCGCTGCGGAATATATGTGTGCTCTATATAAATAACTGGTAATAATAATAATAATAATAACTATCAATTATTTTATTAGAACTTTTAGCTGAGAAACCACAAGCCTAGAGTGAGTCTTAATAAATAATATACACAAACTAATTCAGAAACATTAGGTGCTGGCATGGACAATCATTCCTGTAAAGACGTTCACCATCTTCCCACCAGATATGGCACTGCTTCTAAGCCCCCTATACACAGCAGATCATATTCCACCTGATTGCACTGCATGCAATCAACATTACTGCAGTGAAACACATTTAATTTCATGACTGAGTAAATAAATTCCAATGAAGTAAGAGATATGACGTACACGGTGGACAGATCCACTAATCAGGGTGGCACGAGGGTTACATAGATGTTTAAAGGACCAGCAACAGCTGCCGTACTGAAGAATGTCACCACAATGCCTCTTGCCCGCCCTCATCTTCTCGCTCCCTGCCACGCCAGCTGCCTCTATTATTTGTCAACATTCTCATTTAACAACATTTTCCCTTCTCTCTGCAGAACGTGAGTCACTGACACCAAAACAGCAAATAAAAGACACAGACAGGTGGAGATGGGACTAAGCTAATAAACAGGCAATATACAGGTCAGGCACGGAGCAGGGAAAGACAGTCACCGTGACTGATGCTGAGAAATTTAAACTCGAGAAAACAAGAGTATATATTTATATTATGTACAAGACACAGGATTACTAAGGGATGGTCACTGTAACAATATAAACGTGACAGAGTCTGTATGAGTGATGGTCTTCACATACAGCCCCCAGCTCTTTCTTGCTTTATGATCTGTTGTTATATAACTGTATTTGCCTAAAAAGCCAAAGCCTGTATAATTATTATGCTTTATATGGCGCCACAAGGGTTCCGCAGCGCCTTACACAGTGCATGAACAAATGAGCGGACAAGAAAACAGTGATTTACAGTACAAACAATGCAGTGTATGCATTCGGGAAGCCGGCGGACCTAATCCCGACAGCCGGCTTCCCGACTGTCATATCCCGGCAAGGGTCTAAAGACAAGCGCCTCTCATTAGACATACGCCGGGAGCCCGGCATCTCGATCGAAGGGACAAGGACATGGTCTATGCACATTGCTGCATTAGCAATCAATCATAACACTCAACAAACAGCAGGGTGGCAGCAACCAAGTGCCCTTGTGGGGATTCAGGAATAGATGATAGTATGAGTAAGGGAAGGAGAAGCACGAGAGGGAAGAGGACCCTGCTCGTGAGAGCTTACATTCATATGTACAACACAGTCAGTCTGCACCAGGGGATCTTCCGGCTTACAACTCCGCGGGAACGAGCTGTATGGTTCCTGCGTACTTTGCTATAGCGTTGTTAGGAATTTTTAAGTACGGTAGGCCCAGTTATGTATTATTATAATTTATTTATATGGCACCACAAATGTTCCGCAGCGCCTTACATAGTACATAAACAAATTGTAGACAAGCGACTTACAGAATAATACAATACAGGACCAGGACATGGATAATATATATTGCTACATTAGTGACCATAACACCCAGATAAGCAACAGAGCACAAGAAACCAAGCGTTAGGTGCCCTAGTGGTGAGTAAGAAGTAGATGAAACTAAAGTAGGGAGAAGCACAAGAGGGTAGAGGGCCCTGCTCGTAAGAGCTTACATTCTAAAAATAACAGTGTCCTGTACAGTTGTAAGGCCAGATGTACTATCTGCCAGTTGTAGCAGTTGCCGAGGTTTAAATCAGTGTTTTTTTTAAATGTAAAACCAAATTGGTTTTGCCTTAAAAAAAATTGCCACTTTAAGTCCCGTGGCTAAATCGAGGATATCTCTGCATTTGCAGCATCTCGCAGGCTATTATATTTGGCCCATAACGTATTTTCATTCCACTTACATATATCAAGTGACATTCTCTAGCATGGAGCAAAAATAACAAGTGCTACAGGTTGACGGATAGAGGCCTCTCTGCAGAATTGTATTTGCCTGTTCCAGTTTTGTACCAAACTTTCAAAAGCTGGTGGGAAATGTGGTTGCTCTGCAATCACACTGACAGGTTAGGAATTATGGTTCCTGCAGGCTGGAGCAACGATCAGCCAAACCATAAAGCAGCTCAAGGTGACGACGGTAAGAGCAGAAGGAATGCCCATCTCACTGTATTGTGACCATGAACTATATACCACAGGATAATGTGCTGGGTATGGTGCATGTTTCCATGTTTATCTGCAGAGTAATAGTAATAATACTTCATGACAGCCCTTTACACCTTCAATGATTTGGGTAAATAAATCTCTTATTCTAAGATATTTGCCCAGGTGTGAGATCTACTGTATACCTATGTATACAATACCAGGTAGGAATATGGCTGAAGTATAAGCCAGGTGTTGGTAACTTCGTTCTGGTACTTGGCAAGCAGAAAGGGCTTTATGTCGTATTTTAGTGTTATGAGGATTAGGTAATGAGAAATGGGCGTCACAAATAATCCACTTTTACTGAGTCATTACTTTCACACAATATGCAAAATGTCAGAAAATAAGTCTACATAAAGCCCTATTGTCCGAAATAGGGTGATACCAGATATATATATATATATACTTTTGTAAGGCTTAACATAGTTGTAGGCTATGGAGCGATGGTATAATTTCTCTTTTATTAAAACCTAACCCTCCTAAACCTAACCCTCCACAGCCTAAACCTAACCCTCCCAGCCAAACAGCCTAACCCTAATAATTATCGTCGGGATGTCGGCGCCGGGATTCTGACTGGTGCCGGCATTCTGAGCACCGGCACACCTAGGGTGCTGGGATCATAACTACATACCAACTAATTCTACCTCAGGAATTATGTTGCTAAGGGGCCTATTTATCATGCTGTTTTCCCATAACATTATGTAGAAACTGCAGTTTTCTGAATGTACTAATAGCCAAATGCAGGCTCCTAAGAGAGTTCTCCACTGACAGGTATGCCTCCTGTTGGCCATGTCCCCTTCCTGGGGCAGCTGAAAAGTGCTGGACCCATGTCCCATAGTCTAAGGCTAGGTACACATCAGAGCGACGTAGTAAAGATGCAATTGGTCATTACAATTTCCCTTCATCCCAGAACACACGATGCAATATTCTGAACAACAGCACGATATATCATGTCAGAGCATTGTATCCAATGGGATGCAGTCAGGAAGC